>OX451739.1:1417580775-1418066961 GCA_948472305.1 Vicia faba | reverse complement strand
AGGCATACGATCAAAAATCATAGCGAGTTCCTTTATAAAAAATTAAACCCTTTCCCCTGATAAAATTTAAATCCTGTTTTACCCGAGCCTAAACCTAAAACCTAATATCCTTGTGAACAAGGTAGATGAAAGGTACCTAACACCTTCCTTTCGTCTAAAGAAGTCCGAAACCTAGAATCTCTGTCTGCGAATTAGGGTATTCTGTTAGATTCCCTTCCCTAGGATAAAAACTAATAGTGGTGGCTCTGATTAAAAACCAATTGCTACACGTCCTTTCGGGTTTTCAGCTTACCGAGACGCTCTTTTTTATCTAGGCCGCTGTTGTACCCTAAAATTTACCCTCTTTATTTCAACCTTTTTGGCTTATATTTCATCATTACATACACACATATCATTTGTCATATGGTTATGGGATCAAGGTATCTTTAGCAAGCCTCGTCAGGTTACAACTGACATTTATTTCACCAATAGATGTTCTCAGAGTATTTTCCGTGCTGAAGATCGATTCGCCATTTCGCAACGATTCGGGGTTCAAAGATTCACAAGTCCAACCCGATGCGTCATATTCAGGTGTTCTTTCACCAAGATATCCTTGGTAACGTATTCTCAAATTCAGGTTCGGCTCGAGAGCCAATTCTTTAAATAAGGTCTCCGAATGTGCGAGTTTTCTCGAAGAAATATGGTGAAAAAGTGTGTTGAAAGTGTAATTTTTACGCACTAAAAAATTCATAACTTGAAACCCATGGCTTGTTTTGAACCCGTTCTAGTGGCCAAAATTCTGTCTTGACGTCATCTACATTTTCATCTATCACGACTGAAAGGCAATTTCAGTCAGAAGGTCTTCAAAAATGCAGATTTATCAAGTAATTTCATACAGAAAATTTGTGACAGAAGTTTATCTGCGTCATGTTCAAAAAATCATAACTTGGTCGATTTTCATCGTATCGAGCTGGTTCCGGCGCCAAAATTTCACAAATTGAGTTGGATACATTTTCATAGGAGGTTCCAATTTCGAAAGGTATACAAAAGGTCTTCGTTTTCGCCTATACTACGCGTGACGCGCCAAAAATCATGAATGCTGAATATTATTTCATCTAGGTCAAAACTTCGAAAATTCATAACTCGGTCAATTTTTATCGGGTCGGGCCCATCTTTTTACACAAGGTCACTGACTCATAGATCTACAACTTTACTTCTAAAGTCAAAACCATATTCTGCTTCAATCAATACCAGTTTTTATTGAAGAACGTGTCAGAATTGACAGTGGAGCCCAAAATAAGTTTGTCTGAGGCGAATTTTCAAAAATTCATAACTAATTCATCGTTTATCCAATTAAGCCCATTTTTGGATAGGAGTTTGTTCTCATGTCTTCTACATTTTATTTTCACATTTCAACTTCAAAAATTGCACCAAGGTCCTTGCGATTTAGCCTGGAACATGTTAAACTTAAGTGAATAAAAATCTACACTATTGCTTATGGTTATTGGAGGCCTAATTGCACATCCAAAGCCCATATCTTTGCTCCAATTTCCATTATATAATCTCATTCTTTTCACACAAATAAGGACAAAGAAAAAATCCTTACCACAATCTTGTCAAAATATCAAATTCTTTCAAGAACCATAGAAATCTTGAAATCCTTGTTACAAACCCTTTTCACAATAAAAAAGCCATATCATTAACTTCCAGGAACTCAGTAGGGTAAGGCTGGTTCGATCTGCATGATAAAAAAGGTGTAGAAGCATCATACATGCCACATCGATTTTAACATTATAAAATTTCATATATTTTTTCTTTGTATTTCATGGTATATGTTGTACCACAAAATTTACCCTCTCATTTCTCAAGATATTTCCTACAAAGATCTTCAACACCTCAAGTTTGCACAAGTATCGACTAGCTCAAATAATCTCCTCAACACTGATGCCTCAAATTAGGGTTTGAGTTTGTACAAAGGCAGTTGGATTTTTAATGTTTGAAATGACTTTCATGGATCATTATAGACCCTCAGGATTTATTTTTGTCAAGTTTCAAGTCTTGGATCACAATTTTCCAAGAAAGTCATTCAAATTACCAAAAGGGAAAAATGACCAAAATTAGGGTTTTGACTGAAAATGACCGAACTTTGATTTTTGAACTAATACCTGGCTTATTGGTTGGAAGCATGATCTTAAGGAATGAGCGCATCATTTTGACCTAATTTCACATTTCAATTTATCTCCTGAGATCAGTGGATTGATAGAATTCGGTCAACTGATGGGAAAAGTCAACTGTACACTAAAAAGTCAAACTTTGACTTTTTGACCAAAGTTGAGTCCCAAAAATCATAGTTCATCAAGACATCCAAAATATGAAATTTGATCATCAAAAATCAAGAAAGTCAAAGATCCAACTTTTACAAGACTTGGAAATTTTTCTAAGTTAAGTTCATTGCTTCATGACATCTTGTCATTACAATTCAAAATAGTTCAAGATGTTACAAATAATTCAAGTTATTACAAAGTGACATTTCTGCAAGTTTACAAATCCTAAACTTTGTATTATTTGGACTTTTTTTTAAACTCAAAACCTTGCCATAATACTTTATCTTTGATACAATTTGCATAAATTGCTTCACAAACCAAACTTGTTTCATGCTGCAAACTATGCTGTCCAAGTTATTGCTGAACAAAGTACGATATGCTACTTGTATACATTACCACAACACTCCAAAACCCTGCTCCATTGCTGTCCTACAAAAAACCCTGTGCTATGCTGCACCACAAACCTGTCACAAAAACATGTATATGCTGTCCTATACAGTCTAAAACTGCTCTATGCAGTCTGCTCCAACCTGCATCATAACAGCCACAAAATTGCACCAAAAGGGAAAAAGAAAATTATGTAGAAAAAGTATCAAAGCAGTAGGCAAAAACAATTCAAAATAACTTATTTTGTTTCCCTCCCATACCTCAGTCAAGGATCTACAAAAGGCACAGTTTCATAAGATATAAGGAGAGGATTTTTTTGAAAAAAAAGGAGAGAAGAGAAAAACAGAACTTTTGTAAAACTCAACTCATTTTCATAAGACTCTTCTCATCTTTAACTCTGCTTTCACCCATAGAACCAAAAAACCCTCAACCCATTATTGTACAACCTTGTTAACTCTCCCACAAACCTTCTAAACACTTCACATCACATAGATATTGTTCAAGCACAAGACTAGTTTCTATAGTGCCCTTATTCTCAACTTCTAAACAAAAGACAATATTACACAAACTTGACTATTTGGAGTTGGTTCAGTAACCTTCAACATAAAGGGAGGTTTAACAGCTTTTTGGAGTTTCATTAAGGTCCACACAACATCTTGAAGGGTATTCAGACTCAAAACCTAAAGCGCAATTTCAAGGTAAGTCATATTAACCTTGCATTTTCCATACATCATTTTTGGTTTATTTATGAAGATAGAATGTAGCAATCACTACTCTTGAAGTAAATCATTTACTTGCTGTTCATTTTTATCATTTATATGTTGAAAACTGACTGATACATGCAAAAGAATGGTGATAGAGGCAAAAAACTGCAGCATGAGTCGACACATACCCACATGGGTCGGCTCATTCTAGTGGCAAAACAGGGTATGAATCGACACATGGCCTTATGCATCGACTCATACTGCTATCTAGGTCCCAAAACAGAAGGATGGAAGGTGCATGACTTGACACAAAACGCATATGTATCGACACAAGCAGGAAATGAGTCGACACATCCCATTATGCGTCGACTCATACTGAGTTGATTTGGTTTGGCATGGGCGAGTAAAATTTATGTATCAATGCATAACAACATGTGTCGACACATAATAGTTCAAAATTCAGTTTTTCCTTCTTTTTACACTGTTTTTGCATTGTATATATATATATATATATATATATATATATATATATATATATATATATATATATATATATATATATATATATATATATATATATATATATATATATATATATATATATATTCTTCATTACTGTCCACTTATTCGATATGGTTGTAATAATTAGACACCTATTTCATCCCCATTTGCAAATTGTATCCACATCCCCCTAATGATGTAATAGCGTAAATTTTTTAATTTCCGTAAGTTTACCGCTTTTCATATAATTGCTAGTAAGATATGGTGTGTATGATAAGATAAAATCAACCGTTAGCAAAACCTAATCTCAAAGACTAAATGCATTCAATCAAACACACTTCACACACATGCACCTCTAGGGTAATCTCACTTGTTGCCTCGGAAAATAGTCATGTCCCTCGAATATGGGAGTTTTAGCAAAGACCCTCAATAAGAGATCATAGTCCCTCGATGTCCCTCGATGTTGCCTTCGGTAAACGATCTAGTCCCTATATGAAATTGCTAAAACGTCTCATAGGTTGCCTTCTATGACTATACAAACGACCTACGCCCATCCCTTCACATCCAACGATGGAGCTTCTTACCAAATCAATGGTAAGATAGCAACATCTAAAGGAGGAGGAAAAGAACATTAGACCTTTTGAGTAGGTAGGACGCTCGTAGTTGCTTGCTTGCTCACAAAAAAAAACAATTTTTACACCAACACTTTCAATTGAACCATTTTCAAAAGTTAAAACACTTGGTACACATTTTTATAGAGATGATAATCATTACAAAAACACTTTTTAAAATCACTTTCAAAAAACATCTTCCACAACAAACACCTCTTTGAACTATTTTTAAAACCAACACTTTGTACGCATTCTTACAGAGACGAGAATCATTACAAAGACGTTTTCAAAATAGTTTCAAACCCACACCACAAAGCATATTTTCAAACAAAAGCAAGTGATCTAGCAAGCAACTAAGAGCCCGTAGATAACTACGAATGAAAAGGGTGTTAACACCTTCCCTTTTCATAAATTACCACCCGAACTCAAGAAATAATCTAGAAAGGTCTTTCCTGTTCTTTTCAACATTTCCTTATTAGATAAAAGAAATGTCGGTGGCGACTCTTGCTATCCACAACAATTGGATCAAACGCAAAAACACCCAAGTCAGTTCTCCCACCGTGTTACAGAACTGGCGAATCTGTTGGGGACTTATCTAAAAGTGGGTTACCTTAGGGCTAGATCATATTTACTTGCTTTCTTTGTTTGACTTGCTTGCTTTACATTATGGTTCCTTGTTTGGGTTTGTTTTGATCCTCTACCCAGATCTGGGGCACCTTTTTGGTAAGTAACAATAAATTATGGAAACTGTGCGGGGTATACTGACATGGTCAAAGCAATAGCTACGTTAGTGTGACACATTTGTTGGTACCGGTAGCCCTTGAGTAGTCAAGGAGAATATAGGGCTGCTGTGTGGTGTCACGAAGCACTTACTAACCTTAGAACCTTAATTGAACAACTTGGCCATTAAGAAGTAGTGAGGTATCCGACTTTGGTGCAGTCCGAAATTGGTTGATACTTGATACTACGCTCATTGAGATCAGAATTTCGGGATATTTCGGTCGCCAATAAAGAGGCTTGCGCTGAAACAATGCCCAATGAAGAAAGATCGGTGATGTTGAGATCCCCTAGAATCCGTTTACTTTCTAGGACAGGTTGAACAACTAAACTTCAAGAGGGTACTTGCCTATGAACCTCATGCAAGCCTAAACCTAAAGACTTGTTTGATTTTCTTGTGTATATACTTGTACATAACATCATGACATCATACCATAGCATTTTACACTAACCATTTCAAGGATCTCGAGATTCATCTTTGTTCTATTTTGTAGGACATGACTCCCACTTGCAGGAATACGATCCAAGTCAATCTCGTACGAGTACCTTTTCAGCTCAAAGAATTAGCATTAAGGGTCCCTGAGAATTCTCTGTTCACCAAAAGACATGGATGGCTTCTCAACCTGGTTACCTCAAGCTTTGATGAAGACATGATGAAAGTGCTTTTCTAGTTCTTCTACCCTTTGCACCATTGCTTTACCTTCCCCGATTACCAACTTGTGGCTACTAGGAAGAGTACTCTCAACTCTTGGGAATTCCTATTCTAGATCAATTACCTTTCAATGGTATGGAAAGAGACCCAAGCCCCGAGGAGATTGCTCGAGCTTTAAATTTGCAACAATCCGACGTCATGGCTAACTGGGAAACAAGAAGTGGTGTCAAAGGGTTCCTAGCCAAGTTCTTGTTGGAAAAGGCTTAAGACTGTTGGGATACTCTGGATTTACAAGCCTTTGAAGAAGTTTTAGCTCTTCTCATCTATGGGATGGTACTATTTCCTAATCCTGACCAACTTATAGATGTGAACACAGTCAAAATTTTCATAGCTCGCAATCCGGTGCCTACTTTGCTGGGAGACATCTTGCATTCTCTTCACTCTCGCACCATGAACGAAGAGATGGTCCTCATGATGCGCTCATCCAAGGTGTGGTTTCGAGTACGAGAGCGATGACCAAGGCTATCATCAAAGGTTTATACGATCTTGGAGAATGGTAAACAAAGTGGATAATAAGACATTAGGATACAAAAATTCTATTCCCTTTGAGCCTTACCTTAAGTAGGTACGAATTCATGCTCAGAGTCTCGTAATGCCTTACCCCTTCATCCTACCTATCATCATGGAGCCTGTTGCTAAACGAGATGTTCCGTATACTGTTCTTTATCCTAACATTCCTACCTCTCTTGAAGATTTGCAAAAGGATTTGATTCTTCTAAAGGAAGAGCGAGACACCTTCGAAGCCCAGTTCCATGCGAGTGAGAAGAATGTTTTGGAGCTTACGAGACAGCTTCATGAAGAGCGAAGTTTGAACGCCTACGTTGCACCAAAAAAGATGCGTTCAACCTTTTTGTCTTAGGAGTTTATTTTGTGTTTATTTCATCCATTGTAAGCCCCAAGAGGCATGATGTAATCTACTTGGATTTATTAATAAAATGTGTGTTTCCTTTTGTCTAAACATATTTAAATCTCCTAGTTTCCTTGAAATCATTTGCATATGCATTTTCATTCATCATAACACAAACAAGTTTATTTTTACAACAGGTCTCCTTATCTTTCTATTGTTTATTTCAGTGAGATGGATATTGAACAAACAGTAAAAGATCTTCAAGCGCTGAATGCTCAATTCCAACAGATGTTCTTGGCTCTGGATAAAGGACAAGAGGACCTGAAGGCTCTCATGATTAAATATAAGAAGAAGAAGGCGAAGAAACTAGCCGGTGTTTTGAATTTGGGAAGAAGGTTAGGACCGCCCAAGCGAGCTCTAGATTTTGCAACCTCATCAGGTGAAGGAGATAATCAAGAAGAAAAGAACAAGGAAAGAAATGACAACCTAGAGTCTGAGGAAGATGAAGCTGACTACTCTGAAGAAAAATATCCTCCCGCTGATGATAAATACAAACAGCTGGAGGATCGCCTCAATGCTATGGAGATCTAGAAGGTACCCAGGCTGGATTTTGAAGAGCTAGGATTAGTCTCAGGGGTGGTCATCCCGCAGAAATTCAAGGTCCCCACATTTGCTAAGTACGACGGTGTCTCCTGTCCTAAGCTGCATTTAAGGTCATATGTCAGGAAGATTTAACCCCACACTACTGATATGAATCTATGGGTACATTTCTTCCAGGAAAGTTTGACGGGGATGCAATTAGAATGGTTCTATCAGTTGGAAGGAATTAATATTCGCAATTGGGAAGATTTGGCTGCTTCTTTTTACAAGCAATACCAGTATAATGCTGACCTCACACCAACTCATACACAACTGCAAAGTATGGATATGGGTTATGGAGAAGGCTTCAAAAATTATGCCCAGAAATGGAGGGATCTCGCGGGAAGAGTCCACCCCCTCTATCTGATAGAGAGCTGGTGGATATCATCTTAGGCACGTTGTCTGGTCCATTCTTTAACCATCTGATTGGAAGCTCTTCAGCTGGGTTTACTAAGCTGGTCTTAACTCGTGAGCGGGTAGAAGCTGGTATTAAGAGTGGAAAAATTCAGAGGGATGCATCCTCAAGCACGATGAAGAAACCCTTCACTGGAAAGAAGGAAGTCCGTGTTACTTATGGCCAAAGAAATCACAACAAAGCTAAGCGTCGTCCGACGGTAGAGGCTATTATGATTTCTAATCTCGCCTCAAACCAACAACAAAACAATCAGCGCAGACCAGATGCACCCAGAAGACAGTTCACTCGGATCAACATGAACCTATCCCAGGTTTTGCCACACCTGCTGAAGTTCAACCTGGTGACCCTAAAGGAGGCCCCGAAGAATCCTAATACTGCCTCTCCCCGCTACAACCTAAATGCTCGATGTTCCTACCATTCTGAAACTCCGGGGAATAATACAAATGACTGTTGGGATTTAAATAATAAGATACAGGATCTCATCGAAGAAAAGGAGATTGAGTTTGACCTTCCAGAGACACCTAATGTAATAACAACGCCAATGCCCAAACATGGCCAAGGTGTCAATGCTGTTGATGATGACTGTTTTGTTTCCTCTGTGGATGAATTAGCTACTCCTCTTTTGACTGTTAAAGAGAATATATTGCGATCCAATTTATTTCCGGGCTGTGGTGAAGGTTGCCACTTATGTATGTCTCTACCAAATAGCTGTTTGTTGTTAAAAATGGGCGTCCAGTGCCTGATGGTTAACAAAGAAATTTTGTTCGAAAAAATCCCCCTTACAAGAAGTTGTTGTGAAGATGTCTCAATAATCACCATTTCTGAAAATCTTCCCAGGGTCTCCACTAAAAGACCCGTCAGGATTACACTCGTTCCCAAGTTTGCTCCTCTGATTATCACTCTTCCTGGGCCGGTACCATATTCGTCTGAGAAAGTTGTTCCCTAGAATTATGGGGTTGACGTCTACTGCCATGGCATCAAGCAAGACATGTTGGGTGTTGAAGATAAGGTTGCAAAAATTACTGATCCTAACATCGACAACATCACCGGGACAAGTAAAGTTACGAGAAGCAAAAGGGTTTTCTCTCCCGAAATTTCTCCAAAAACTGTTTCTACTCCTGTGATTATTCCTGTTGCTACTCCTGATAGCACCCCCATTGTTACTCCTACTGTTATCCCCCTTGTCATCCCTGCTACTGAGTCGGTCGAGACTCGGAGCAAAGAGGTATTGGTTGAGCCTGTCTAGACAAAGGCGCACAAAGAAGTCATTCCCGAGGTTTTTAAAAAAGAAATGGAAGAGATACTGAAGATAATAAAGAAAAGTGATTATAACGTCGTGGAGAAGTTGGGGCATACCCCCTCAAAAATATCAATGCTAGCCTTACTTCTGTGCTCTGAGGCCCATGCTAAGGCCTTAGTAAAATTACTGAAGTCTGCCCACGTGCCCCAAGAGACCTACGCTGATCAATTCGAGAATTGCGTGGCCAGTCTAACTGTTGATAATGGACTGGGTTTTTCTGACACTGATTTAACTCCAAAGGGAAGGAAACACAATGACGCCCTTCATGTCTCTATTGAGTGTAGAGGAACTACATTAACCCATGTTCTGGTGGATACATGTTCGTCGCTGAATGTCTTGCCCAAGAATGCTCTGGACAAGTTAGATTGTGAAGTTCTCACATTGAAGTCCAGCAACGTTGTGGTAAGGGCCTTCAATGGTTCTAAAAGAATGGTGCACGGGTAAGTGGACATCCCTATCAAAGTTGGTACTCAGACTTTTGGCTCAACCTTCTATGTGATGAATATCCGGCCGTCTTATTCCTGTTTATTTGGTCGACCTTGGATTCCCAAGGCTGGTGCTGTTACTTCTACCCTGCATCAGATGCTGAAGTACCTAGTCAATGGGAAGATTATCACAGTCCATGGTGAGAAGGAATACATGGTGATCCACCTGAACTCTTTCAGGTACATCGAAATGGACGACGAGTTCATTGAGACCCCCTGTCATAACTTTGAAGAGGTTCCACAGACGGTTGCTGCAACCAAGACTGCTTCCAAGGTCCAGAAGATTACCAGACCTCCACTGAAAATGGCTTCTCTAAAGGATTCCAAGGCAGTAGTCGAAGAAGGATCCCAAAAAGCTGTTCGTCGTGCTCACGCCCGGGAACCACCTTTACGGATCAACAACTAGGGAGTCAATGCTCTGGAGGACAGTGATAGTGATTATGACCTGGACAAATGGATCTTCCCAACCATCAGTGGTGGACTCAGCAATTGGGAAGCCAAAGATTTTGTGCCCATTACTTTTATTCAAGAGTAATTTGTCTTTTTGTTTTTGAGGATATGTAATATTTGAACAATTGAAAACTTTAAGGCCTTGTGTCTTACCCGAGGCACAATGGTCTATTTTGTGAGGGTCATTACTCTATTTTCATATGTCATTAATAAAACATTGGATGTTTTGCATACAAATTTTACGCTATTTGTTTTTTCTTTTTTTTTCCTCTTTACTTTATCAAAAAATATACAACTATGCTCTTACCCATACCCACATATCAAACTACAGATCCACATCCACTATGGATCCCATTGATAACGATTCTACTATTGCCCATTATGACTTTGAAAATCTTATCTACCAAACCGAGGATGAAGGTAAAGAAGATTGTGAAGTAACAGAAGAACTTGCCAGACTGTTACATCAGGAAGAAAAGGCAATACAACCAAATGAAGAGCCGGTTGAGACAATTAACTTGGGTACTGAAGAGGACAAGAAGGAAGTCAAGATAGATGCCAATCTGGAGCATGGTGTTAAGGAGCATTTAATTCAGATACTACATGACTATGTTGAGGTCTTTTCCTGGTCATACGAAGACATGCCAGGACTCGAAACTGATATCGTGGTTCATCGCCTGCCGACAAAAGAAGTCTGCCCTCCAGTGAAACAGAAGGTTCATCGTATGCAGCCAAAGATGTCAGAAAAGATCAAGGTTGAAGTCATGAAGCAGTTCAACGCCAGTTTCTTAGCTGTTACCTCCTATCCACAATGGGTTTATAATGTTGTTCCAGTACCTAAGAAGGAAGGCAAGGTACTTATGTGTGTGGATTACAGAGATTTGAATAGGGAAATCCCCAAGGATGACTTCCCGCTTCCCCATATTGATGTTCTGGTTGACAACACCGACAACACAAGGTATTCTCCTTCATGGATGGTTTCTCCAGGTACAATCAAATCAAAATGGCACCCGAGGACATGGAGAAAACGACCTTCATCACGCAGTGGGGCACTTTCTGCTACAAAGTTATGCCATTTGGGTTAAGGAACACCGAGGCAACCTATCAGCGTGCCATGGTAGCTTTGTTTCACGATATGATCCATCACGAGATAGAGGTCTACGTTGATGATATGATAGCCAAATCTCGAACTGAAGAGGAACACCTTGACCACCTGCAGAAGCTATTTGAAAGACTGAAGAAATACAAACTAAGGTTGAACCCGAATAAATTCACCTTTGGAGTAAGATCCGGTAAGCTCTTAGGCTTCGTTGTCAACAGCAAAGGCATTGAAGTAGACCCTGTGAAGGTAAAATCCATACAAGAAATGCTAACTCCTTGCACTGAGAAGGAAGTTAGGGGATTCTTGGGACGTCTAAACTACATCGCCAGATTCATTTCCCATCTAACCGCTACTTGTAAGCCAATCTTCAAATTATTGAAGAAAGATCAAGTGGTGAAGTGGAATGACGACTGCCAAGCTGCCTTTGAAAGGATCAAGGAGTACCTTCAAGAGCCTCTAATTTTGATGTCGCTAGTTGAAGGAAGACCTCTGATCATGTACTTAAAGGTATTGGAAAATTCAATGGGGTGTGTGCTGGGGAAGCATGGCGATTCTGGACGAAAAGAGCATGTAATTTACTACATGAGCAAAAAGTTTACCGACTGTGAAACCAGATATTCACTGCTCGAGAAAACTTACTGCGCTCTGGCATGGGCTGCTCGTTGGCTAAGACAGTATATGCTGATTCACACTACCTTATTGGTATCTAAGATGGATCCTATTAAATATATATTCGAGAAGCTCTCTCTTTCCGGAAGAATAGCAAGATGGAAAATGGTCCTGACCGAATACGACATTCAATACACTACCCAAAAATATATAAAAGGAAGTGTACTGGCTGATCATTTAGCTCATCAGGCTGTGGATGACTATCAATCTATGAACTTTGAATTCCCGGACGAGGACATCATGTTAGTGAATGATTGTGAAGAACTTAGACCGTATGACGGACCTGAACAAGGATCTCGATGGACCATGGTTTTTGACGAAGCTTCCAACACACTCGGCAATGGCATTGGCGCTGTGATTATATCTCCTGAAGGCTGTCATACTCCTTTCATTGCCAGGCCGTGTTTCAATTCTACCAATAATATGGCTGAATATGAAGCATGCATTATGGGTCTCAAAGCTGCTATAGATTTGGGGATCAAATCCTTAAGTGTATTTGGAGACTCGGCCTTAGTAATCAGTCAAATCAAAGGAGAATGGGACACGAAGCATCCTAATCTCATCCCTTACAAAGAGCATGTGTTGACACTGATCCCACATTTTGAAGAAATTACCTTCAAGCATTTTCCATGAGAGGAAAATCAACTAGCGGACGCGCTAGCTACTATGTCATCCATGTTCAAAATCAGGTGGGATAATGAGGCTCCTCAGATTACTATTGAGAGGATGGACGAACCAGCATGTTGTCATGAGATTGATGCTGAAGAAGTAGTGGACAAACCTTGGTTCCATGAAGTTAAAAGATATCTGGAAGCCCAAGAATATCCCGAGGGAGCTTCGGTCAATGATAAGAAGTTCCTAAGAAGGTTTTCTGCCAAGTGCTTCCTCAATAACGAAATCCTCTACAAACCTAACCACGACTCTACCTTGCTTCAGTGTGTAGACAAGAGTGTGGCATAAAAGATTATGGCTGATTTGCACGAAGGTACCTTTGGCACCCATTCTAGTGGGCACACGATGGCTAAAAAGATCCTACGGGCAAGATACTATTGGTCCACTATGGAAGCAGACTGTTATCAGCATTCACGAACTTGTCACAAATTCCAGATCTATGCAGATATAGTACACGTACCTTTGATTCCTTTAAATATCTTGGCTACTCCCTGGCCATTTTCAATGTGGGGCATCGATATGATTGGATAGATCAGACCCACAACTTCTAATGGGCACCATTTCATCCTCGTCGCCATCGATTACTTTACAAAGTAGGTCGAGGCAGCCTCTTTTGCTTCTATTACCAAGAACATTGTGGCTCGATTCATCAGTCATAACCTTACCTATCGGTATGGTATTCTAGAAAGAATCATTATAGATAATGGTACCAATCTCAATAATACTATGATCACCGAGCTCTGCACGCAATTCAAGATCTAGCATCATAACTCTTCCCCTTACTGACCGAAGTTGAATGTCACTGTAGAGGATGCTAATAAAAATATCAAGAAGATCATACAGAAGATGACAGTGACATATAAATACTGGCATGAGATGTTACCATTTTCTCTTCATGGTTACCGCACCATAATGTTCACATTAACAGGGGCAACCCCTTTCTCTTTGGTATACGGTATGGAAGCTATTCTACCCATTGAAATCCAAATCCCTTCCTTGAGAATCATGAAGGATGCAGGGCTGAGCGAAGACGAATGGGTTCAGACTCGACTTGACCAATTAAACTTGATCGATGAGAAGAGGCTCGCGGTTGTCTGTCATGGTCATATGTGCCAAAAACGTATGATCAAAGCTTTTAATAAGAAGGTCAGAAGTCAAGTATATCAGGCTGTCGATCTGGTAATCAAGCATATCATACTTCCACAAGGTGATCCCGGGGAAAATGGACTCCCACATACGAAGGGCCACTTGTGATCAAGAACATATTTTCTGGTGGAGCCATGATCTTAACCACTATGGACGGTAACGACCTCCCGCACCCTGTAAACGCAGACATAGTTAAAAGATACTACGCATGAACAAAGGTCCATTAGGTCGACTGGCCTAGGCAAAAATTAGGGCATCCCGGCGAACCAAAAGGGTTCGGGCAAAAATTAGGGATATACACGAAAAAATATGTACACCCGGCAAGTCAAAAACCTTAAAAGGCGGCTTGGGCAAAAAAGGGTATCCCGGTGGACTGAAAACCCGAAAGGGAGGTCCAGGAAAAAGTTAGGGATTTAAAGTGTAACCTATGTCTCGTTGGATCACCTTACAACCAATCTTCAGTATCAACTGTCAAGCTCAAACGGTACTAATCAATCCCATCAACTTCGGACAAGCAGCAAAGGGATGAGACACTCGAAGATATAAAAGCAATAGCAGAATGGGAACCCAATGGGATTATTTTTTATAGCTGTTTTCTTTGTATGATATTTTGTAAAGTTCTATTCTTACGACGACATTCTCTTATTGGGATGTTCATCTCCTTTTACAAAAACGCTTATTAAAGTTAATACAAAGCTATTCCTTTGAAAGTGAAAAACTATTTGTTTTTATTTTCTTGTTTTGTTTGTGAAAACGTCCAGTGATTATTTTTGAGCATATGCATTTGAATGTGATTACTGCGTACAAAGATACGCACAAAAAACAGAAAGACAGTTACTAGTGGCTTTAAGAAACATGACAATATCTAAAGGCCATCGGCAAAATCCCCGCAGATATTTCCTCCAGCAGGTACCTTCTCCAGCAGGTACAGAGGCAGAGACATCCTGCTATAAGGTCACTGCCATATTCTCAGTATGCATCCTAATGGTGTCAGGTATTCTCATACCCCCGACAGAGCAAAATTTCCAATTACTGCTTCAAAAATTCCCCAATGAAGTTGCCAAGCTTCTCAGGATTCCCTAGCAAGATTTCACAAAATCCCCAAACAACGCACAAAGTTTCCCTTCCCCAACATAGTTTATTCCTCTAACACTGGAAATCCATCTCTCAGCATTTCAACTTCAAACAAAATCTGAAGACCTACATTCTTCATCTCCAGCTACAATCAGGTATTTATTTTCCCTAATTCAACAACACTACAATAGAATGACTGACACATTCATACATTGCATTCATACACTATTTTACAGGTGTCATAGCATATGCAGCACAAATGCATATATCACAATCTCATTTATTTTGAGAGTATCATTTTCACTTCATGCATCATGATATTGCATGCAGCTGATTCTTTACCTTTTCAGGAAAGGTCGACAGATGAATTTCATCAATAAATTTCAAAAAGTTCCAGATTAATACCTAAAACTAGACAGGAAAATTATATGTGAGCGTCTGATTGTAGATTAATACTTGAAACCAGACATGACAACTATCTACATGAACTGATTGAAGATTAACTCCCGAAACAGGCCAGGGAAACTATCTTTCTTTCAAAATAGGTCAGATATTAATACCTGAAACCAGACAGGACAACTATCTCAACGACCAACTATCTATAAACGGTTAATTGTAGATCAATTTCCGAAACAAGACAAAGCGAATATCTACATGACGAACATTTCCTTTAGAGGAGTTCTGAAACACATTTCTTCTTCAACACTTCATTCTAAAAAGCATCTCCTTCAGAAGTTTTATTCTAAAAAACATCCCCTTCAGCGCTTTGTTCTGGAAAGCATTTCCCCTTCAGATACAGAATCCTAAAAAGTATTTTCCCCAGAGACCGAGTTCTGGCGAACATTTCCTTCAGAGGGGTTCTGAAGTGCATTTCCCCTTTAGCACTTCATCCTGAAGAGTATCTCCTTCAGAAGTTTCATTCTGAAAATCATCTCCTTCAGCGTTTCATTCTGAAAAGCATTTCCCCTTCAAAGAAGAAATCCTGAAAAGCATTCTTCAAGATACAGTCAAACTTAGACTTAGTCTAATTTCTGTCAACAATCACCTTTGGATGGCATCTGTAAGCCCATTTCCGACAATATTCCGTCACTCTCCAAATGGCATCTTTAAGCCTATTCTACACACAATCAACCAACCTACCCTCAAGTGCAAATTTATGGGCACTCTAGTGTTCAATCTTCTTCCACCTTCAAGTCACGAATGGTGGACTCACCAATCTAACTCTTTAGGTTTAAGAAGATTGAACAGGGGAAACTGTTGTACCCCAAAATTTTCCCTCCCATTACTCATGATATTTCCTACAAAGATCTTTAACACCTCAAGTTTGCACAAGTATCGACTAGGTCAAACAATCTCCTCAACACTGATGCCTCAAATTAGGGTTTGAGTTTGTACAAAGGCAGTTGGATTTTTAATGTTTAAAATGACTTTCATTGATCATTATGGACCCTCATGATTTATTTTTGTCAAGTTTCAAGTCTTGGATCACAATTTTCCAAGAAAGTCATTCAAATTACCAAAAGGGCAAAATGACCAAAATTAGGGTTTTGACTGAAAATGACCGAACTTTGATTTTTGACCTAATACCTGGCTTATTGGTTGGAAGCATGATCTCAAGGATCAGAGTGCGTCATTTTTTTAAACCTAATTTCACATTTCTATTCATCTCCTGAGATCAGTGGATTGATAGAATTCCGTCAACTGATGGGAAAAGTCAACTGTATGCAAAAAAGTCAAACTTTGAATTTTTGACCAAAGTTGAGTCCCAAAAATCATAGTTCATCAAGACATCCAAAATATGAAATTTGATCATCAAAAATCAAGAAAGTCAAAGATTGAACTTTTGCAAGACTTGGAAATTTTTCTAAGTTAAGTTCATTGCTTCATGACATGTTGTCACTACAATTCAAAATAGTTCAAGATGTTACAAATAATTCAATTTATTACAAAGTGGAATTTCTGCAAGTTTACAAATCCTAAACTTTGTATTATTTGGACTTTTTTTTAACTCAAAACCTTGCCATAATACTTTGTCTTTGATAAAATTTGCATAAATTTCTCCATAAACCAAACTTGTTTCATGCTACAAACTATGCTGTCCAAGTTATTGCTGAACAAAGTATGATATGCTACTTGTATACATTACCACAACACTCCAAAACCCTGCTCCATTTATGTCCTAAAAAAACCTTGTGCTATGCTGCACCACAAACCTGTCACATAAACCTACATATGCTACCCTATACAGTCCAAAACTACTCTATGCAGTCTGCTCCAACCTACATCATAACAACCACAAAATTGACTAAAATGGCAAAAGAAAATTGCATGGAAAAAGTTTCAAAGCAGTAGGCAAAAATAGTTCAAAATAACTTATTTTGTTTCCCTCCTAAGCCTCAGTCAAGGATCTACAAAAGGCATTGTTTCATAAGATATAAGGAGAGGATTTTTTTTTGTAAAAAAAGAAGAGTAGAGAAAAACAAAACTTTTGTAAAACTCAGCTCATTTTCATAAGACTCTGCTCATCTTCAACTCTGCTTTCACCCACAGAACAGAAAAATCCTGAAACCATTATTGTACAACCTTGTAAACTCTCCCACAAACCTTCTAAACACTTCACATCATATAGATATTGTTCAAGCATACGAACAGTTTCTGTAGTGCCCTTATTCTAAACTTCTAAACAAAAGACAATATTACACAAACTTGACTGTTTGGAGTTGGTTCAACAACCTTCAACACAAGGGGAGGTTTAACAGCTTTCTGGAGTTTCATTAAGGTCCACACAACATCTTGAAGGGTATTCAGACTCAAAATCTAAAGTGCAGTTTCAAGGTAAGTCATCTTAACCTTGCATTTTCCATACATCATTTTTGGTTTACTTCTGAAGATAGGATGTAGCAATCACTACTCTTGAAGTTAATCATTTACTTGGTGTTCATTTTTATCATTTATATGTTGAAAACTGACTGATACATGAAAAAAATAATGGCGATAGAGGCAAAAAACTACAGCATGAGTCGACACATACCCACATGGGTCGACTAATTCAAGTGGCAAAACAGGGTATGAGTCGACACACGGCCTTATGCATCGACTCATAATGCTATCCAGGTCCCAAAACAGAAGGATGAAAGGTGTATGAGTCGACACAAAACGCGTATGTGTTAACACAAGCAGGAAATGAGTCGACACAAAACGCGTATGTGTTAACACAAGCAGGAAATGAGTCGACACATCCCATTATGTATCAACTCATAGTGAGTTGATTTGGTTTGGCAGGGGCGAGTAAAAGTTATGTGTCAATACATAACAACATGTGTCGACACATAATAGTTTAAAATGCAGTTTTCCTTCTTTTTACACTGTTTTCGCATTATATATATATATATATATATATATATATATATATATATATATATATATATATATATATATATATATATATATATATATATATATATATTCTTCATTACTGTCCACTTATTCGATATGGTTGTAATAATTAGACACCTATTTCATCCCCATTTGCAAATTGTATCCCTATCCCCCTAATGATGTAATAGCTTAGATTTTTTAATTTCCGCAAGTTTACCACTTTTCATATAATTGCTAGTAAGATAGGATAAGACAAAAGCAACCGTTAGAAAAACCTAATTTCAAAGACTAAATGCATGCAATCAAACACACTTCACACACATGCACCTCTAGGGTAATCTTAATTGTTGCCTCAGAAAATAGTCATGTCCCTCGAATATGGGCATTTTAGCAAAGACCCTCGATAAAAGATCGTAGTCCCTCAATGTTGCCTTCGGTAAACAATCTAGTCCCTATACGAAATTGCTAAAACGTCTCATAGGTTGCCTTCTATGACTATACAAATGACCCACGCCCGTCCCTTCACATCCAACGATGAGGCTTTTTAGCAAATAAATGGTAAGATAGCAACATCTAAAGGAGGAGGAAAAGAACATTATACATTTTGAGTAGGTAGGACGCTCGTAGTTTCTTTCTTGCTCACAAACAAAAAAACCATTTTCACACCAACACTTTCAATTGAAACATTTTCAAAAGTTAAAACACCTGGTACGCATTCTTATAGAGACGAGAATCATTACAAAGAAACTTTTCAAAATCACTTTCAAAAAACATCTTCCGCAACAAACACCTCTTTGAACTATTTTCAAAACCAACACTTTGTACGCATTCTTACAGAGACGAGAATAATTACAAAGACATTTTTTAAAAATATTTTCAAACCCACACCACAAAGCACATTTTCAAACAAAAGCAAGTGATCTAGCAAGCAACTAAGAGCCCGTAGTTAACTACAGATGAAAAGGGTGTTAACACCTTCCCTTTTAATAACTTACCCCCAAAATCAAGAAATAATCTCGAAAGGTCTTTCCTGTTCTTTTCAACCTTTCCTTATTGAATAAAAGAAAAGTCGGTAGAAACTCTTGCTATCTGCACTAATTGCGATCAAACACAAAAGCACCCAAGTCAGTTCTCCCACCGTGTTACAATATACTAATTTGTTTAATGTGTTCATGAGATTCAACATTACAGGTTTAGACCATCGTAATGGTCCCATGCAGGTTTATTACAAAGCGTGCTGATGCCAGATCCTAAAACCAAGGCACACTTGGCCTGGTGGTGAGCATGTTGCTGGAAAGTTATGAGATTCTTTTGGGTTATTTCTTGTTTCAATTCTATGTTTCTCACTCTTTTCCTCCTTTTTCCCTATTGTCACACATAACAAAAACATTTTTCATAAAGCATTGATTTTTTATAATAAACTCAAATAATTAATTTTAGGTTTTAATTTAATTATAGGTTTTTAATTTAATTTTAGGTTTTAACTTAATTTTGGATTCAACACCCACCCCTGGCATTTTTATATTTTCTGGTTTGTAACCCTATTCCCATTGGTTTTTCTTCCCCTATCTATTTTTTTGACAAACTTAATTCTTTTTTTTATTTATCATTAAACATAAACCTTTTTTTATTAATTAAAATTAATTAGGTTTTAGGTTTTTTAACCTTTTTTTTCAAAATTAACCCTTTTTTGAATTCAAATTAATTAGGTTTGAGGTTTTTAATTAACTTTTTTTCATCAAAACATTTTCCTTGCTATTTTCATCTTATTTTTATTTTCCTAGGCGCGTTCAACTGTAATAGCGTAGTTTTATTTTTCCGCATTTTTCTATTATGTAACTGCTTCTAGTATGTAATAATTGTAGGTTTTTATTTTCCGCACTTCACTATTATATAACTTCCCCAAAGCTCTATAATAGCCTAGGTTTATATTTTCGCCTTTACCTTCAGCTACTATATTTTATGCAATTGTTAGTAATTAGAGTTTGTATGGAAAGATAAAAATGAATGATAGAAAACCCTAATTACAAGATAAATGAATTGAATCAAGCACACTTTGCACACTTCACATCTAGGGCAACCTCTCTCGTTGCCTTGGAAAAATAATGGTCATGTCCCTCGAACGTAGGGATACCACTAGCAAAGTCCCTCAGTTGCAAATCATCATAAAGATCATAGTCCCTTAATGTCCCTCGAAGTTTCCTACGATACATGATCTTATCCCTCGATGTTGCCTACGAATATATATGATGACAGTCCCTTCAAATTGCTAAAGGCATCCTTACATATTGCCTTCAATGACCATAACGACGACCCTACACCTGTCCCTCGAACATCCAAAGATAGGGTCTCTTGCTAACTAATTGTATGGATAACACTATCTAAAGGAGGAGGAAAAATACAAGAAAGACCTTGAGTGGGTAGTTACTGTTAATTGCTTCCTCACAATTTAAAACACTTTTTCACACCTCACACTTTCAAAAACATTTTCAAAACGCTTTATCAACACTCTTGAGGACTGATACAAGAGTTATCATAAAGCAAATTGCCTTGCTATTTGGAATTTCAAAACTTTTTCAAAAGAACGCACACAAAACAAATAAAATGAGCAATCGATTAAGAGCCCATATATAACTACGGATGAAAAGGGTGCTAACACCTTCCCTTTTCATAACCTACCCCCCGAACTCAAAATCTCTCAAAGGTCTTTCCTGTTCTTTTCACCTCTCTTTATTGGATAAAACAAAAGTCAGTGATGACTCTTTCTATCTACATAATTGTGATAAAACACAAAACAAACTAAGTTAGTTCTCCTACTGTATTATAGAACTGGTGACTCTGCTGGGGACAAATACCTAAAAAGAGAGGTTACCTTAAGAGCTTAGGTCATATTTACTTGCTTTAAACTGTTTCCTTTGATTGCTTTACATTTGAGGGTTTTGTTTGGGTATTCTCTTGCAAAGATCCTACACCTGGATCGGGGAACACCATTAGGTAAGTAACAATAAATCATGGAGGCTGTACGACATAGACTGATATGGATGATATGATATCTATGTTCGTGTGATACTCTGGTTTCTACTAATGTTCCTTGAGTTAGTCAAGGATAAAATTAGGCTTCCACATAGTTTCATTAAGAACTAACTGACCTTTAAAACCTTATATTGACTCATCTTGGCCATTAGAAAGTAGTGAGATGGCCGACTTTGGTGCAGACTGAAGTTGGTTAATACTCGATGCTAAACTCATTGAGATTGGACTTTCGGGATATTTCAGTCGCAATTCATATCTTTGAGCTGAAACAATAACTGAGAGAAAGATCAATGATATGAGATCCCTAGAACACGATTACTATTGCTAGGACAGGTTGAGCCCACTAAACTTCAAAAGGGTACTTACCTATAGACCTCATACAAGCCTTTAAACCTAAGGTCTTTGTGTGACATGTTTGTGTTTAATATTTTGTTTTAAGCATAAACACTACATTATGACATCATTCCATAACATTTCCATTAACCATTACAAGGATCTCGAGGGCCTATGATGTGAGTTATCATGAACCCGAGGCCTAGAAAGGGGTAGGAGGATTTATTTTCCTCTAACCAAATGCCGTCAGAGTATCATGAATCGACGCCTATCAAGGGGAAAGGGGATTTATTTCCCCTAACCAATGTTCTCAAAGACCAAAGCACGTTATCTGGAGTTAAAGGTTATGACCCACTTGACAAGGTGATCTCGATTCTTATAGAAGGACATTCAATGATACAAAGTTCTTCAATAAAAGTTACAGTTAGATTCAAACATCTTCTTGTGTTTACCCCGCGAGATCCTTGAAAACATTGCATGCATGTCATTACATAACAGGTTTTCCAGTACATGTTTCTCATTTTCTCGCTGTTTATTTTAGTAGAAAAATGGATCTCCAACAGAATGTGGGAGATCTCCAAACTCAAGATACTAAGTTCAAGGAAATTTTCCTGAATCTATCCAAGGGACAAGAAGAATTGAAAGCACTCTTTGCTGGGAACATGACCAAGAAAAATCCTGAAGATAACAAGGATGACCAGTTGGAACAATTGTAAACTGGGATGGAAAGGATGAGAATCCAGATGAGTAGTCAGACGACTCTTGTTCAAAGTTTAGCTCGGGGACAAGAAGAGTTAAGGATTCTCATCAGCAAGCTTCATCAAGACAAATACGACCGTCTGGGGAAAACTGCTAGAGCTTGGGGCCTAATCAATGTTCAACCTCTCTTGGCATATAGGGAACTGGGTGACATGTTCATGCGAGAACATGTTGAAAATAAACTCAGGGGCAGTTAAATTCAGAGGACTACATCTTCGAGTACTAAGAAGAGATCATAAAATGGAAAGAAGGAGTCCAGTACTGTGTACGACCAGAAATATCGTAATAAGAGTGATCTCAACCAATCTATGGGGGTAGTACGGATCTCTAATCCAGCGCCGACGCAACAACAATGACAAGACAATCAGCATAAGTAAGACACGCCCAAAAGAAAATTCACCAAAATCAATATGTCCTCGACTCATGTATTGCAACACATGTTAAATATGGAGTTGATAACATTGAAGGGTCCTCCTCAGAATCCCAACACCGCCTCTCCTCGGTACAATCCTAATGTGAGACGCGCTTATCATTCCAATAGTTCGGGGCATGACACTAATAGTTGTTGGGCATTGAAAAATAAGATTAATGACTTGATCGGCAAAGGAGTGCTGGAGTTCACACAAGATGGTCCAATTGAATTCTTTTGCCATCCCTCAAAGGCACACCATCTGAAGTGACAAGTTCAGACATAAAGACTTTTTGTTCATTAGAATTTTCAAATTGTAATTTCTTTTGATTACTTCGAACACTTATTTTATGTCAAACTTTGTTATTTCATTAATGCGTTGCACATGTTTGTCTTGAATTAATCCATTTGTTTTCACTACAATGAAACCATGCTTTTACTTCCTTTTTGTGATATTCAACTCTCAATAAAAAGCTATAAGCCTTTGGAGGGAGGATGACAAAAACAATACCATAATCTCATACAATATGCTTTTGAATAGACCTTGCTAACGATGTATAAGCGTTATTTCAAATCCTAAACAGTGGAGTTATAAGGAAGATAATACCTAGTCAACCCATTTGAGCATAAGAAGTAGGAGTTTTCTTTTTGACACAAATTAAAACCTTTAATCAAAACCTGGGGCAGGATAGTTTCTCAGTTAATTCATATGCGCACTCAGTCACAATCTTTCACTTCGTACACAATGATTGGTATCAAAGACGTCCTTCCAAATCAAAATACGATGATAGGTTCCGCGTAATCATTAAAACTTGCAGTCATTATCTCTCAAGAAAAGCCCGCTAAGTCAAAACCTATGAAGGAGACTTAAGAAATAAAAACTAGGGCATCTCGCTGTCTGTAAGCACAAAAGAAACAGTTCAGGAAAATGTAGGGATAATAAAAAAGAGGTTGCCACAAATCCTCAACAAAACAAAAATATTACAAAAAATGACAGCCTCCTCAAAATTAACTTTCAGTATCCAAACCGTCACCGGAATATCAGGGGCAAAGATTCCAGACTCAATTGGGATCTAAACGCACAATTAACTGAGCATAGGACTGAAGAACATCACGAAGAACGGGTTGGGTACAACTAAATTTCGAGCCTTTATCCTTTGTTTCTTAAACCGTGAACCAGACCATGCTACAACCTTTAATAGTACTAGCTGAAGCATGGGTTAGTTCAAAAACATACTATTACAAAAAGGTATCCTGACTCCTGTAAGGTTTGCTATAAATCCTGAGTTGATATCACATTCTTGCAAATTTTGTTTTACTAAAAAATGCACTTTTAAAAACTTCAAGACTGACATAAGCTTTGCATTTTTAAATGCTATTGTTTGCATGTGACTAATTGCTCGACAACAGAGAAATTCGCATGACGGATACTCAATGAACGGAAATCCT
Source organism: Vicia faba (assembly GCA_948472305.1). NCBI lineage: Eukaryota > Viridiplantae > Streptophyta > Magnoliopsida > Fabales > Fabaceae > Vicia > Vicia faba. Next base: position 1,418,042,806 of record OX451739.1, on the reverse strand, counting down.
CTCAATGAACAAAATCACCTCAGATGGAAAGACATTTTCAATAACATGCCTTTCATAATCAAGGGGCATGACATGGTGTCCAACTGATCTAGTGGAATTCGATTCAAGATTCAAGGCATTTCTCAAAAGTTCCGAATAGCCAGAGGCAGACTTCCATCTGAATCACTCGAGGAATTAAACATGAGTTCCAACAGAGGATCACGTACAATCAAGCAAATATTTTTTGGCAGTGGATAATGACAATTCTCTGCACCCTATGAACACAAACATAGTCGAAAAATATTACACATGAAAAAAGACCCGCTAGGTTGACTGGCCTAGGCAAAAATAAAGGCATCCCGGCGAACAAAAAGTTCGGGCAAAAATTAGGGATATATAAATAAAACTGTACACCCGGTAAGTCGAAAACCTGAAAAGGCGGCTTGGGCAAAAAAGGGTATTCAGGTGGACCAAAAATCTGAAAAGACAGTCTAGCAAAAGTTAGGGATTAGAGCATATGACTATGTCCCGTCATCTCGTCACTTGTCTATCAGTAGAAGAGTTATCATTCTGATCAGCATTTACTAAAGACTCTATAAGTGGAGATAATGTTCAAATTATCCATAAATCCCCATAGAGAAACCACCTTTAGAGGACTATTTTCACCAGTTCATCCTCAGCAAAGATACATTCCTTAGTAGGTACAGAAACATGGACATCTTCCCACAACTCACTGTCATATATTCAACATATAGCCTTATGGTTTCAGCTGCTCCAACAACTCCTAACAGATAAGGAAGTTCAATCATTTCCCTAGAATCTTGGAGAATTCCCCAGCATGGACTATGGATTTCTTGGGTTCCCCAAATAGAGTTTCATAAAATCCTCAAGAAGTTTATGAAGCGTCGTTCCCCAGTAGAGTTTATTTCTCTAGCTACGAAAGTCCATTCCCCAGCAGAGTTTATATCTCCAAATTGGTAAATTCTTCCGATAAAATTCTTTTCTCCAACAGATTTAGCCTTCTCCAGAAGAGTAGCTACTCGTATCCAAGGAATATTCATCCCTTCATCCCCAGTCAGAGTGCATGTAATCCACTTGTTTCAGAAACCATGACAGGTTATCAACTCTCCTTGAAGGCTTCTATCCTTAAGCAGAAGTCAAAAGTCTCCAGCAGAATATCCTCAGACAGAAAGAATGAATCCCCAGCAAAATTAACTTCAACAAAAAGTGAGGAATTACATTCTTCAACTGCAGTAGCAATCGTGGATTTATTTCCCCCAATTCAACGACACCACAAAGAGCAACTGATACACTCACATATTACAATCATACAACATTTACAATACATCATAGCATATGCATAACTGAAACACATATAACACAATCTCATTTATTTTGAGAACATTATTCCGCAATGCATTTCATACATCATGACATTGCATACAACAAACTCTTTACCTTTTCAGGAAAAGATCAATCAACAAACCAACATCATCAACTACTGGTATGACCAGACAGTCTTCTCAAAGACAAAATCTTCTAGCTCAACTTTGATCGAGCGTAGATCTATTCTGATACTTCTCCCAGTTGAAAGCGAGCGCGAATATCTTCTGGCTCAGTTTAAATCACGCCAATATTTATTATGATACTTCTTCCAGTTGAAGACGGTCGTAGAAATTTTCTAGCTCAGATTAAATCAAGCATTGATTTATTCTGATACTTCTTCCAGATTAAGTCAAGCATAAATATTTACTGGTTCAGTTTAAATCAACCATAAGTTTTATTCTGATACTTCTTCCAGTAAACATTCTTCTGGCTCAGCTTAGGTCGAGCGTAGGTCTATTCTGATACTTCTTCCAATTGAAGACCCTTTTCTGGCTCAGATTAAATCAACCAAATATTTATTCTGATACTTATTCCAGATTAAGTCAAGCATAAATATCTGCTGGCTCAGTTTAAATCAACCATGAGTTTTATTCTGATACTTCTTCCAGTAGACATTCTTATGGCTCAGCTTAGGCCGAGTGTAGATCTATTCTGATATTCTTCCAGTTGAAGACCCTTTTCTGGCTCAGATTAAATCAACCAAAGATCTATTCTGATACTTCTCCCAGTTGAAAACGAGTGTGGATATCTTCTTGCTTAGTTTAAATCACGCCAAGATTTATTCTGATACTTCTTCCAGTTGAAGACGGTCGTAGACATTTTATGGCTCAGATTAAATCAAGCATGGATTTATTTTGATACTTCTTCCAGATTAAGTCAAGCATAAATATCTGCTAGCTCAGTTTAAATCAACCATAAGTTTTATTATGATACTTCTTCCAGTAGACATTCTTCTGGCTCAACTTAGGTCGAGCGTAGATCTACTCTGATGCTTCTTCCAGTTGAAGACCCTTTTCTGGATCATATTAAATCAACCAAAGATTTATTCTGATACTTCTTCCAGATTAAGTCAAGCATAAATATTTGATGGCTCAGTTTAAATTAACCATAAGTTTTATTCTGATACTTCTTCCAGTAGACATTCTTCTGGCTCATCTTAGGTCGAGCGTAGATCTATTCTGATACTTCTTCCAGTTGAAGACCCTTTTTTGGCTCAAATTAAATCAACCATGATTTATTCTGATATTTTTTCCAGTCAAAGTCAAGCATAAATATCTGCTGGCTCAGTTTAGGTCAAGCATAGATCTATTCTGATACTTCTTCTGGTAGACTTTCTCCTGGCTCAGCTTAGATTAGGTGTAGATATATTCTGATACTTCTTCCAGTTGAAGACATTTTCTGGCTCAGGTAAAACTGAGTATAGGTTTAAGTCTGATACTTCTTCTAGATAAAAATGAGCAAAAATATCTTCTGGCTCAGGGTAAATCGACCAAAGATTTATTCTGATACTTCTTCCAGTGGATCTTTTTCTGGCTCAGATTAAATCGACCAAAGATTTATTATGATACTTCTTCCAGTTAAAGACAAAGAGACCTCTTCTGGCTCAGATTAAATCGACCATAGACTTATTTTGGTACCTCTTCCAGTTTAAAGTCAACAGTTACTTTGGATGGCATCTATAAGCCCATATCCGACGACTCTCCACCACCTCTCCAAATGGCATATATAAGCCCATTTCTGATACAATTAACCAACAACATTACCTCTTGCCCAATCGAGTGCAAATTTCTGGGCACTTAAGTGTTCAATCATCTTCTACTTTCAAGTCACGAATGACGGACATGCCAATATAACTTTTCAGGTTTAAGAAGATTGAACAGAGGCAGCTGTTGTACCCCAAAATTTACCCTCTTTATTTCGACCTTTTTGGCTTATATTTCATCATTACATACACACATATCATTGGTTCTATGGTTATGGGTTTAAGGTATCTTTAGCAAGCCTCGTCAGGTTACAAGTGACATTTATTTCTCCAATGGATGTTCTCAGAGTATTTTCTGTGCTGAAGATCGGTTCGCTGTTTCACAACGATTCGGGGTTCAAAGATTCACAGGTCCAACCCGACATGTCATATTCAGGTGTTCTTTCGCCAAGATATCCCTGGTAACATATTCTCAAATTCAGGTTCGACTCGAGAGCCAATTATTTAAAGAAGGTCTCTGAATGTGCGAGTTTTCTTGAAGAAATATGGTGAAAAAGTGTGCTGAAAGTGCAGTTTTTACGTACTAAAAAATTCATAACTTGAAGCCCGTGGCCTCATTTTGAACCTGTTCTGGTAGACAAAATTCCGTCTTGATGTCATATACATTTTCATCTCTCACGCTGGAAGCCAATTTCGACCAGAAGGTCTTCAAAAATGCGGATTTATCAAGTATTTTCGTACTGAAAATTTGTGATAGAAGTTTATCTGCGTCATGTTCAGAAAATCATAACTTGGTCGATTTTCATCATATCGAGCTGGTTCCGGCGCCAAAATTTCACAAATTAGGTTAGCCATGTTTTCAGAGGAGGTTTCAAGTTTGAACGGTATCCAAAAGGTCTTCTTTTTTCGCCCAGAGTGCGCGTGACGTGCCGAAAATCCTGAATGCTGAATATTATTTCATCTGGGTCGAAACATCGAAAATTCATAACTCGGTCAATTTATATTAGACCGGGCCCATATTTTTACACGAGGTCATTGACTCAGAGATCTACAACTTTTCTTCTAAAGTCGAGACAATATTCCGCTCCGATCAATACCAGTTTTTTTATTGAAGAACGTGTCAGAATTGACACTAGAGCCCAAAATAAGTTTGTCTGATGCAAAACTTCAAAAATTAATAACTAATTCACCATTTATCTGATTGAGCCCATTTTCGGACAAAAATTTGTTCTCGATGTCAGCTACGTTTTGTTTTCACATTTCAACTTTAAAAATTACACTGAGGTCCCTGCTATTTAGCCTGGAACGTGTTAGACTTAAGTGAATAAAAATATGCACTATTGCTTATGGTTATTGGAGGCCCAATTGCACATCCAAACCCTATATCTTTGCTCTAATTTCCATTATATAATCTCATTATTTTGACACAAACAATGACAGAAAACACCCTTACCACAACCTTGTCAAAATATCAAATTCTTTCAAGAACCCTAGAAATCTTGAAATCCTTGTTACAAACACTTTTCACTACAAATAAGCCATATCATTCACTTCCAGAAACTTAGTAGGGTAAGGCTGGTTCAATCTCTATGATCAAAAGGGTGTAGAAGCATTCATACATGTCATATCGGTTTTAAAATTGTAAAATTTCATATATGTTTTCTTTGTATTTCATGGTATACTAATTTGTTTAATGTGTTCATGAGATTCAACATTATAGGTTTGGACCATCGTAATTGTCCCATGCAGGTTTATTACAAAACATGCTGAGACCAGATCCTAACACCAAGGCACACTTGGCCTGGTGGTGAGCATGTTGATGGAAAGTCCTGAGATTCTTTTGGGTTATTTATTGTTTCAATTCTATGTTTCTCACTCTTTTCCTCCTTTTTCCCTATTGTCACACATAACCAAAACATTTTTCATAAAACCTAACATTTTTCACAAACCTTTGATTTTTTATAATAAACTCAAATAATTAATTTTAGGTTTTAATTTAATTTTAGGTTTTAATTTAATTTTAGGTTTTAATTTAATTTTAGGTTTTTAATTTAGTTTTAGGTTTTAATTTAATTTTGGATTCAACATCCACCCCTGACATTTTTATATTTTCTGGTTTGTAACGCTATTCCCATTGGTTTTTCTTCCCCTATCTATTTTTTTGCAAACTTAATTCTTATTTTTATTTATCATTAAACATAAACCTTTTTTATTAATTAAAATTAATTAGATTTTAGGTTTTTTAACCTTTTTTTTTCAAAATTAACCCTTTTTTCAATTCAAATTAATTAGGTTTGAGGTTTTTAATTAACTTTTTTTCAAAATTAACCTTTTTTTAAATTCAGATTAATTAGATTTTTTTAGGTTTATTTAATTAATTATCATAAATTATTTTTTTTCATAAAAAATCACCAAAACATTTTCCTTGCTATTTTCATCTTATTTTTATTTTCCTAGATAAGGTGTATAGGCGCGTTCAACTATAATAGCGTAACTTTATTTTTCTGCATTTTTCTATTATGTAACTGCTTCTAGTATGTAATAATTGTAGGTTTTTATTTTCCTCACTTCACTATTATGTAATTGCCCCAAAGCTCTGTAATAGCCTAGGTTTACATTTCTGCCTTTACCTTCAGCTACTATATTTTATGCAATTGTTAGTAATTAGGGTTTGCATGGAAAGATAAAAATGAACGATAGAAAACCCTAATTGCAAGATAAACGAATTGAATCAAGCACACTTTGCACACTTCACCTCTAGGGTAACCTCTCTCGTTGCCTCGGAAAAACAATGGTCATGTCCCTCGAACGTAGGGATACCATTAGCAAAGTCCCTCAGTTACAAATCATCATAAAGATCATAGTCCCTTAATGTCCCTCGAAGTTGCCTACGGTATATGATCTTGTCCCTCGATGTTGCCTATGAATATATATGATGACAGTCCCTTCAAATTGCTAAAGGTATCCTTACATGTTGCCTTCAATAACCATAACGACGATCCTACGCCTGTCCCTCGAACATCCAAAGTTAGGGCTTCTTGCTAACTAATGGTATGGATAGCACTATCTAAAGGAGGAGGAAAAATACAAGAAATACCTTGAGTGGGTAGTTACTGTTAATTGCTTGCTCACAACTTAAAATACTTTTTCACACCTCACACTTTCAAAAACATTTTCAAAAGGCTTTATCAACACTCTTGAGGACTGATATAAGAGTTATCATAAAGAAAACTGCCTTGCTATTTGGCATTTCAAAAAATTTTCAAAAGCACAAAAGAAAAGAAAAGTGAGTAAGCGATTAAGAGCCCATAGATAACTACGGATGAAAAGGGTGCTAACACCTTCTCTTTTCATAATCTACCCTCAAACTCAAAATCTATCAAAGGTCTTTCCTGTTCTTTTCACTTTTCCTTATTGGATAAAAGAAAAGTCGGTGGCGACTCTTGCTATCCACACAATTATGATAAAACACAAAACAAACCATGTCAGTTCTCCCACCGTATTACAGCCGCCCTTTCGGGCTTTCGACTTAGCGAGCTGTTCTTTTATTTCTTTAGGCGAAGTATTTCTTGACTGTACCAACATTCTTAGGACGTGGGAACTCCTCTCCATCCATAGTTTCAAGAATTAATGCACCACAAGAGAAGGCTTTCTTGAAAACATATAAGCCTTCAAAATTGGGAGTCCACTTTCCCCTAGAATCAGCGTTAAAAGACATGATCTTCCTGAGCACGAGTTCGCCTTCTCTGAATTCATGAGGCTTGACCTTATCAAAAGCTTTCTTCATTCTTTTCTGATATAACTGACCATGACATAAAGCTGTCATTCTCTTTTCTTCAATCAAATTCAACTGGTCAAACCTGTTCTGGACCCATTCAGCCTCTGACAACTTGGTCTCCATTATCTTACGTAAGGAGGGAATCTCAACCTCAACGGGGAGCACTACTTCTATACCATACACAAGAGAGAACGGGGTTACCCCTGTTGAAGTGCGCACAAATGTACGATATCCATGCAAAGAAAAAGGGAGCATCTCGTGCCAATCTTTATAAGTAACAACTATTTTCTAAATGATCTTCTTGATATTTCTATTAGCAGCTTCAATAACCCCATTCATCTTTGGCCTGTAAGGTGATGAATTGTGATGAACAATCTTGAATTCTTCACAAAGTTCTGTCATCATCTTGTTATTCAGATTCGAGCCGTTGTCGGTGATAATCCTTCTTTGCACACCATACTGACATATAAGATTGTTCTTGATAAATCGTACTACCACCTTCTTAGTAACATTAGCATATGAAGCTGCTTCTACCCACTTGGTAAAGTAGTCTATTGCCACCAAGATAAAACGATGTCCATTCAACGCCTTAGATTCAATCATTCCAATCATGTTAGTACCCCACATAGAGAAAGGCCACGGGGAAGAAATAACATTGAGAAGCGTCAGAGGCACATGAATTTTGTTAGCATAAATCTGGCATTTATGGAACTCCTTTGCAAATTTGTAACAGTCAAATTCCATTGTCAGCCAATAGTAACCTGCCCTAAGCATTTTTTTTACCATCGAATGTCTATTGGCATGAGTGCCAAAGGAACCTTAATGGATCTCATGCATCAACATGTCTGCTTCGTGTCTATCCACGCATCTGAGCAAGACCATGTCATAATTTCTTTTGTATAGCACATCTTCATTGAGGAAAAAGATACCTGCCAACCTTCTCAATGTCTTTCTATCTTTGTTTGACGCACCAAATGAGTATTCCTGAGTCTGGAGAAAATGCTTGATGTTATATTACCAAGGTTTTGCGTCTGACATTTCCTTTGCTGCAAACACATGAGCTGGTCTATCTAAACGACACATTGTGATACGAGGCACATCGTTCCAAGTGTTTACTTGATACATAGAAGCCAAAGTGGCCAAAGTATCCGACATCTAATTTTCATCTCTGGGAATATGATGGAATTCAACTTTATTAAAGAGAGGTAATCATCTTCTAGCATAGTCTTTGTAGGGAATCAAGTCAGGGTGACGGGTATCCCATTCTCCTTTAATCTGATTTATTACCAAAGCTGAATCACCATACATCTAGAATTTTGATTCTGAGATTAATAGCCTCTTCGATTCCCATGATACAAGCTTTATATTCTGCCATATTATTTGTACAATCAAATACCAATCTTGCAGTAAATGGGATATGCGATCAATGAGGAGTGATAATCACATCACCAATTCCTTTCCCATAAGCATTCATAGCTCCATCAAACACCATGCCCTAATGATATTCAGGATCAGGACATTCCTCAGGCAACGGTTCATCATAATCTTTTACTTTCAGAAACATAACATCCTCATCAGGGAAATCATATTTAACAGACTGATAATCGTCAACCGGTTGGTGAGCAAGATAATCCGCCAACACACTGCTTTTTATAGCCTTCTGAGTATGGTATTCAATATTATATTTAGACAACAACAGCTGCCAACGGGTAATTCTCCCAGTAAGAGCAGGCTTTTCAAAAATATACTTAACTTGATACATTTTGGAAATCAACCAAGTAGTATGATTCAACATATATTGATGCAACCGCTTTTCCGCCCAGGCCAGAGCACAAAATGTCTTTTCCATCATAGAATACCGCGACTCACAGTCAGTAAACTTCTTGCTGAGATAATAAATGGCATATTGCTTCTTCCCTGTTTCATCTTGTTGCCCCAAAATACAACCCATAGAATGATCTAACACTGTCAGATACATAATCAATGGTCTTCCTTCAACAGGCGGGAGCAAGATTGGAGGTTCAAGCAGATACTCTTTAATAATTTTAAATTCCCTTTGGAAATCATCTGTCCATACACAACCTTGATCTTTCTTTAACAACTTAAAGATCGGCTCACACGTTGCAGTCATATGGGAGATAAATCTGGAAATGTAATTAAAATGCCCAAGGAAGCCTCTAACTTGCTTTTCAGTTCTTGGCACCGACATTTCTTAAATTTCTTTGACTTTATCAAGATCAACTTCAATCCCTTTTTGGCTAACATCGAAACCTAACAATTTTCTTGATCGGACACCAAAGGTGCATTTATTTGGATTCAAGTGGAGACGATATTTCCTCAAATGCTGAAACAATTTCAACAAATCTTCTATATGCCCTTCTTCAGTCTGGGAATTAGCAATCATATCATCAATATATACCTCAATTTCCTTGTGCATCAGATCATGGAATAAGGTTATCATATCCCTCTGGCACGTTGCACCAGCGTTCTTCAACCCGAAGGGCATCACTTTGTTTTTTCCATGTCCTCAAGAGCCATTCTGATTTGATTATATCTGAAAAATCCATCCATGAACGAGAATACTTTGAATTTTGCTGTAATATCAACCAACATATCAATATGAGGCAATGGAAAATCATCTTTTGAACTAGCTTTGTTTAAATCTCTATAATCAGCGCACATGCGAACTTTTCCGTATTTCTTTGGTATTGGGACAATATTAGCAATCCACCAAGGGTACACTGATGTCACAAGAAAACCAAAATTAATCTGATTTAAAAATTCTTCTTTAATTTTCCTTTCCATATCAGGGTGAGTTCTTCACAATTTGTGCTTGATTGGTGGGCATTCTGGCTTTAGCAGCAAATGATGTTCCACAATATCAGTATCCAAACCAGGCATGTCTTGGTATGACCAAGCAAAGATGTCCACATACTCTTTCAACAATTTAATAAACCTTCTCTTCATGCCAGGATGAAGCAACGCTTCGATCTTGACTTCCTTTGGATCTTCCTCTGTACTCAAATTGATTAATTCTAACGACTCTTTATACGGTTGAATGGCACTTTCATCGCGATCGAGCAACCGTGAAACCTCTTATGGGATTTCATCATATTCTTCTTCTTCGGCCACATACGCAGGATATTCAAAGTTGGGGGAGGGTGCAGGGTCATTGTATTCAACATATTTTTTTAATTAATCTGCACATATGATTTATGATTGCTTTTAGAAACTGACACATATAGCAAGTGATTATGCCGATTTATTTACAGTTATTATTTATTTTGAAAGGATTTTTCTAATGACCATTTTCCAAGAAAAAGCATAAAATAAAGACACAATTTGGGAATCAAAGGCAACTTTTATTATTGATTTTAAAGATCAAAGCAACAGATAAGCCCATACAACATGAATACTTTCACCTTGGGCAGAGTGAAAGATTTTTGAAAAGATTAACAAAAAACAAATTACTTTGAGACATGAATGCAAGAGGGAACATCAACAGTGATCCAATTTTGGACTCTAATTCCATGCGTCACGTGGTTCGGCATCTCCTGCTTTGCTTCTCCTTCCATAATAGCATTGATTCTAGGAATAGTTGGATAAAGATAACCTCCACTGTGAAAGATATCCTGATATTTACCCAAAGCAAACTTCGGCTTCATGTTATCACCTTTGCTTTTCTTCATAGAGAATCCCAAACCAGCTATATTATTATTCACAAGTGGATCAACAATCTTCCCCCATACTTTACTAGGGCCATTACGCACTACCTGCTGAGCATCCTTAAATGAAGCTATAAGATTCTCATTTTCCCTTATATTATCAATGGATAAAGCTTGGAACTGAGTTCCAACAACAACTTCATCTACTTCCACAACACTGAAAGAGGATAAATGATATATTAACAATGCATGTTCTCCATTTATGATGACCACCTTTCCTTTACGCACAAACTTCAGCTTCTGGTGCAAAGTTGAAGTGACAGCCCATGCCTAGTGTATCCATGGTCGTCCTAGTAAATAGTTGTAAGCGGGAACAATATCCATAACCTGGAAAGTAATCTGAAATAAGTGCGGGCCTATATGAATAGGCAAATCTACTTCCCTGATGACAGACTTCCTTGATCCATCGAAAGCTTTCACAATTATGCCACTTGGGCGCATGGGAGTTCCTTGGTACTTCAGCTTCATAAGTATGCTCCTTGGTATAACATTTAAAGTGGACCCATTGTCAATCAACACATTTGATAATGAATCGTTCTTACAGTTCATGGAGATATGGAGAGCCAAGTTATGATTCCTTCCTTCGTCGGGTAATTCGTCATCACAGAAACTCAGGTTATTACAAGATGTAATATTCCCTACCACACTGTTGAATTGGTCCAAAGGCATATCACTTTCCATGAAAGCTTGATCCAATACTCTCATCAAAGATTCCCTATGGGAAGAAGAGTTCATTAGTAAGGTTAGAATATATATCTTTGATGGGGTCTGCAATAATTGACCTATGATCCTGTAGTCGCTCATCTTGATAATTTTCAATATATCGTCCACATCGTTTTCCAGAGTAGTACCGCTAGATTCCACCACTGCTTTCTTGGGTTCAATATTTTCAATAATCTTCTTATCATCATTAACATTTCCTCGAATGACAGGTGCAAAGACATGGCCACTACGAGTCACTCGGCTGGCTTTAGCAACATTCTTGACATCAGACAAAGGTTGGATGGGAACCTCCACACTGTCCTCCAAGATTGTCGCATTGTATTTTTATGGCACAACTTTGTCTGATTTGTAAGGAATAGGACCCGACAAGCAAATCACTACTGGAGCAACAATTGGCTTGCTATGGTACTCAATCCCTATAGGTACATGAACACCAAAACAAGGCACAATAACATTTACCCCCTCTTCAGAATACTTAGACATCACATAATCATTGATGGAGAACATATCTTCTTCTGGGGAAAAGAATTCATTTGTAGAAGCATACTCATCATCCGACACAGTCTCAGCCAAGAAATCTTCAATCACATTAATCCCATTGTAAGCATCTCTATTGCTTGAAACTTTGATAGTACCGTTATACAATAATAATTGAACACCCATTCTCACTATGGAACAACCACGAGAATCTCTGCAGCAGATTTGGCAAGACCCATAATGGTGTTCTTCTTGACCATCCATGTGAAAGAAGGTAGCGTACAACTGCACCAAATCATCATTCATATGATTCACGTCAAAAATACAGAATTCTCCAGGAAATCCAAAGACCATATTCACATCTTCTTTATACTCTGCCCTAGGCATGATTATATGAATGAGGCCTCGTCCATCATTTCCTGAATATCATATTTTATCCTATCACATCCATGGATATCGGTACTGCAAATACCACAACTAACATGGTCATGCGTATGGTAACTAAAATCATAGAGGTCAGCATGCATCTTCACCAGATCTCCTCTAACCAGGTTAATATCAAAAATTCGGAAGTCCCCAGGACAACCAACAACCATGTTTACAACATTTTCTCCTCCATGCTTTGGCAAAGGATTATATTTCACGTTAGGGCCAATATCTTTAAAATATAAAAGGCCAGATCTCACCATCTTTTGTACTTCAGATTTCAAAGGATAAAAGTTCTCAATATTGTGCCCTAGTGCTCCCTAATGAAAAGCACAAGTTTGGTTTTCCTTATAATACCAAGGTAAAGGTGATGGTATAACAGGGGTTGGCTTGGTCTGAACCAAATTCTTCTGAATCAAAGTCGGAAGTAACTCTTCATAGCTCATCGGAATTGAGTCAAAGGCTTCTCTTTTCTGACTTTGACCTTGATTCCCCTGAGGAGATGGTCTCATATAGGCAACAATGGTTGGAGCTACATTGATGGCTGGATTCATAGAAGAAACATGTTGCTGGTATCGTTGATGTCTTCTAGTTGGTCTAATCTCCCTTTCTCCAATAACAACATTCGTTTCACTTTCTTTCTTTCAAGAGAAACCGTATGCCGACTTCTTTGTCCCTTCATCTCTTGTCAAAAGCCCCTCTCTGACAGCCTCTTCCAAACAAACACCCATGCTTACCATTTCGGTAAAATCACTCGGTGCACTGGCGACCATCCTTTCATAATAAAATGATCCAAGGGTTTTCAGGAAGACCTTGGTCATTTCTTGTTCTCCCATAGGTGGCCACCTGGGCAGCTATCTCGCACCATCTCTATGCATATTCTTTGAATGACTCCTTTTCTCTATGAGCCATTGCCCTTAACTGGTCATGGTCAGGTGCCGTGAACATATTGTAATTGTACTGTTTGATGAAGGATTCTCCCATATCATTGAAGGTACGGATACTACTACTGTCCATACTCATATACCACTTCATAATAGCACCAGTTAAACTATCCTGGAAGAAATAAATGAGAAAACGCTGATCATCAGTATGGGTAGAAATTTTCCTGATATACATCACAAAGTGGTCACGAGGGCAAGAGTTTCCCTTGTACCTCTCAAATTCGGGTACTTTAAACTTGGATGGTACCTTTACATTGGGAACCGGGAAGAGCTCACTGACGTTCTTTCCAAACAATTCTTTTCCTCGAGGGCCTTCATTTCCTTCTACATCTCATTGAACAGGTCTTGAAAGTCATCAAACCGGTCATGGAAACCCACACTTTCACTTGGTGGAGGAACAGGATGATAAACTTCATCATTAGCAAACGACATAACATTCATCGAACGAGGTGCAATATAGTGGATCTCATTTATAGCAGCAGGAGTAATATGCACCACAGGAGGTGTGAGAGTAGAAACATCTTACACAACTAGAGAAACTTGAGTGTCAAGATTAAAACCTTCTGGAATGAAGTTTTTAGGCATTCCCCATGGGTAACCCTGAGGCATACAGTTCTGAGCAACAACAACTGGGGTAACCGAAACAAGAACTGATGGGCCTTCAAAAGCAATTGTTGTTTGTTGAGGCTGAGCAAGTGGTGGCTGATTCTAAGCAGCCACCAATGATTCCATCAAAGTAGTCAGATTAGCCATACCGACCTTCAAAGGAGTAACTTCTTTGCGTAGATCACGATTCTCTTGTTAAGATTCTCCATTTTCTTCCTGGAATTAGCTCGAGTATTGTACCGGTGAGACAACTTGCTGAACGAAGTAGAGAAACTCAGTAAGACACCTGGGTATGAGGAAGAATGCAAGAAGATAGAATCTAAAATAATAAGAAAGCAAAGATGATGAAGATCACTCCACATACTAACGCTTTCCCATGAGTCTTTCAATCTGAGCCTTCAACTGCTGGTTCTCTTCTGCATACATGTCGGCAACCACTTTCCAATTACCAGAGTCGGGAAGTGAATGACTAAGTCCCAACTGAGCTCTAGAGGAAAATAAATCCTCTTGCCTCTCCATCATCTCTACAACACGACTCTCAAGAATCTCGATCAAGTCATCCTTCTCCTTCAAGTCTGCTCGGTAGGACATCTCTAAAGTCTGACACTTATTATTCCAAGCCTCCTTCTCCTGCTACATTCTGACTAGGGCAAGCTGAATCTCTTCCACATCATCTAAAAGGGGATGAGTGGTCTTCACTAACATATCAGGAATATGTGCTTCATAGGAATATGGCATCTTCAGCTGGATTTCCCTTGCATGTACCCATTGGAGATAAGGTTCCAAAGAAACAACTCCTCTAGGTCCCAAATCCTTTCTACTCTTCCTATGAATATAACGCCAAGCCTTTTCAATCTCCTCCTTATATTTCTTATGATCCTCTCCCTCTTTGAGAAAGAAACCACTCAGATGAATACTATTTGGTGTATCTCGCATCGGATATCCAAGCTGTCGTCATGCAAGAACAGGATTGTAGTTAATTCCTCCCTTTGTACCAAGAAGAGGTACATTGGGGAAACTACCACAACTATCGACAATATCTATGTCATAGTAAGCCTGATGATACCAAAAGATATCTGAATGAGTGAGGGCCATAATCTTTGGATCCCAACGAGGTTCCTTCTTGACATCCAAGAAAGCATCAGACCGAGGTAAGTGAGAAATAAACCACTGATACAACAAAGGCGTGCAACAAATGATCATCCCTTCATGATAAGAATCCCAAAGATGAATAGAGTAATAAGCATCTCCTAATAATGTAGGTATTGGATTCCCTATCAAAAAGATCCTGATGGCATCGATATCCATAAAGTTATCGATGTTCAGAAATAAGAACAACCCATAAGCAAGCAGAGCAAAGATAGCTTCAAAGGAAACTATACTCTTCATCCTAGAAAAATAATGAGCTTTCTATAATAAAAACTGAGTGGGTAATCCTCTAATTCCTCCTTTAGTAGTCATATGGGCCTCAATCTCAGACTTCCCCAAATGAACCATAGCAGCAATCTCATGAGATTTTGCCCCCCTCCAAACAGGTGAAAGGAACACGATCGGTAATAGGTAAACCCAGTAGATAAAAATACTCCTCTAATGTAAGCATCAACTGATAATCAGGAAAAGTGGAACATCGATACATCAGATCATAGAACTGGACCAAAGTCGAGAGAATACCCTCCTTCATCCTAAGTTTCATGAGAGACACAATAGATCCATACTTCTTCCAAAAATCTGTAGAACTCTCAATATCGGGAATTAGACTCATCAAATCATCTATCTTAGGATTCTTGAAACTGTACTTCTGAGTCTTTCTTTTTCCAGAATCCATGGTCAAAAGTACCTGAGATATTCGCAAAAAGTCAACTTTAAGTCCCTTGAACCAAAATGTCTTAAAGATGCTCATGGGTGCATGAATGCATGATGCAACAATCACACGCAAGACAACAAATATGGGGTTCATAGGTTTGACGTAACGAGTATGAAGTCAAAGGTACTACCCATAAGGTATGTTCTAATAGTTTATCACCTTCTGAACAAGGTTCATAGAGGTTCCCAAAGTCTACATCTTTCCTTCGGATATTACCAATGTCCCGATTGACTCGGTAATTAGTAATATTCTCAACAAAAACTCGTCTGAGTGTAGTATCGTGTGACAACCATTTCCGGATTACTCCGTCATAGTTTCTGCACTACACCTAAAAGGCCAAGATGGCTTAAAGGTTCTACGGTCCTCAGTTTCAGCAGACTCCTAGGTTGAAAGCAGCATGTCTTCCCGATTACTCGATAAATGATGCTACAGTCAAAGAGGCCTCCACTGAGTAGGGGATCTCATGCCTCCTTTTTTGGGATTACTCCCTCAAAGTTAACATGACTATATCACCCATCCTATCTTAAGTTTTCCCAAGTTCGGGTAGAGGACTTATGAGAAATCACCAAGCACCCTGAAAACCAGGAAAATCCAGACAAACATATATACAACACATAATATACAACAAATAATAGCACATACACAAATAAACAAAGATAGGCTCAACCCCCTTAGGGATGGACCAACATTTGGTCGATCTGTTCCCAGCAGAGTCGCCATTTTTTCTGTAGCGGTAGAAATGTTGAGACAACCATTGGATTGACTTAACTCACACAAATCAAATAAAAATCACCACCATGCTTTATTATTTCTAAAGGAATGGGAAAAGAGCGAATAACCCAGAAAGAGGGGGAGAGAATCTAAGTTCGGGGGTTGGTTATGCAAAGGGAAGGTATTAGCACCCTAAACATCTATGATACTCCACAGGAACTTATTTGAAAATCTATGTATTTTGGCTATAAGAGTTTTATATAAAATAGATTGTGAGGATGAGAAAAGAAATATTTTTTATAATTTTTGCACCTGCAGTGGTTATGAACCTTTAGTGCCTACGTACCACCTTCAGTGCAGTAGGGGATCAGGGTACTTGTAGTTCACCTTAAAAAAATTTAAAATGAAAGTGTGTTGGTTAATTTTAAGAGACGAGGCGAGACATCATTGTCATCTCCGGGTGGAAAACATACTTACTACCCACAATTATGAGAAAGGAGAATTTGCGCCATCTCAAAGTGGGGGATATAGCTTTGGATTATAAAATTAACAAAGCCTCGCTCAGCACCCAAGTGGAAAATATCTCACTTCACTACATATCATAGAAGTATAGTAGTTCGCATCACTATAAGGATTCACAAGAGTCTAATCTTTTGAGAAAAGTTTAAAGTAAAAAGCCAAAATGGAAAAATCGTTTGAATGAGATTGATTGACTTTTAGTATTCTCACAAAAATGTCAAAGTATTATTAATTTGTTTAAAGTTTGATTAAGAAAAATATTTTTGAAAATGCATGGACCTAAGTCCAAGTTTATTGTGAAAGCGGTTCATGTTTGAAAACAAGAAGAGTTTTGAAAAGGAGGGAGAAGATTTTTGAAATTAAAGAAGATGGGAGGAGATGAAGGGACTATCCTAAAGCATAAGGTAAAAGCTAGGGAAAAGAACTGTCTAACCAAATGTTGTACCCCAATTTTTGCCCCTAAGATCCCTTCATCATACCACATTGATTCAATCACAACAAGGTCACATTAGGGATTTTGGTTCTCCTCCCAATATTTAGCTTTGATCTTTGAGGAATCACCAAGCACCTTGACTTATTTTTATTTTATGATCATGCATGTTTTGTTTTGACTTTCCTTTTAATTAATAAAAAGCAATGTTGGTTTGTCTTACTTGTTAATAATGTAGGTAAAGGCAATGTGGCTTAGCAAGTTGATCCATGGGTTCATGAGTTTATTTCCATGCCCTAGTCAATAAAGCTTGAGAAGTTCAAACCTTAACATTTAAGTTACTTTGGAAGAAATGGCATGGCAAGTTTTATCTTGGTTCACCATATTTCAAAGTTATCAAGATTGATTCAAAGGTACAAGGGGTTGATTGAAGAAGTTGTCATGTTTGGACAAGGCTTTGTTCCCATTGGTCACAAGTGCATATTTCTCAAAATTCTCAATATATGGAAGTGGTTTTGGTGGCTATGATTTCTCATTATCATCCTCAACAACTTCTATTTACAAAGCAAAAGTGTTGGTACAAGAAGGTTGTTCAAAATTGTCAAAGTTTCTCAAAGCATTTTCTTGATCTAGGAGCTAGGGTTTTGAACTTCGAAGGAGTATATCTTTCTCATCTTTTGGTATTTTTGAGTGATTACAAATAAACCCTTCTCTTCAAAGGGTTACTAATAAATAACTTCAAAAGTTTCAAGGAGTTTTCATGTGGAAGAAACTTGACATTGAAGAAAGATTACAAGTCCTCCAGATGAACCCGCAATTTTCCATGTGTGACTTCAAATGATCATAACTTGGTCAATTTTTATCACCTTGAGCCCACTTTTTTTCCATAATGATCTTGAGGATGTGAAAAATTATTCTGTCTTTTATGTGCAAAGTGAGAAAATGGATGGAAGATTCCCTAAGGATATAAAAGATTATAGGTCATTTCATGATTTTTTGCTAACTTCAACAATTCATAACTCTCTCAATTTTTGGAGACTTTGAATGGTTCAAGTATCAAAATGTCATTCAAGAGGTCTATTTAATGCCATATTTTTTGGTCAAGAGCAAATTCCAAGTGGAAGGCCATGTTTGGATGCAAAACATTATATGTCACTTTTGAAGAAAAACTTGAAATATTTCTAAGTGTGGAAAGTAAACTTCTTTTTCCCAACTTTGACTCATTGCAACTTTCAGCTCAAACATCTATTTGATTCCATTCTTTTTCCATTGCAAAGCTTGTAATCTCATCTTTCTAAAGCATTAATAATCATGCCCTAAGACCCCTTGAGCTGAGAATGCCATTGTTTTGAAATTGGTAACTTGAAACTGAAGTTTCTTCAAAAGTCAGAATTTGAAATCCTTGATTTAGCTTGTAAACACATTGTTACTTCGCATTTTTGCTTCTAAACATGTTTAGTGAACTTCCATAAGTGATTAGCATAGCCAAACGGGTGTTTTGGATGAGGTTTGATCAATATAGAAGTCACACTTTTCTTGTTTGCAACTTCACATGATTTCCCTCCAAACTTCATCATTTCACATGCTTGAACATTCCATTTGATTCCATATAAATAGAGGGTCATCCCTCATTCATTTCCTCAAGCTTGAACAACCAAAATCACCCTGCCAAACTTGCTCCATAACTCATTTTTCTGCAACTTCAAAATAAGTGTTCAAGCCTTTTTTAATCCAATTTTTCTATCAATTCACCTTCCTTGATCATCCCTGAAGCTAACCATACAATTATCTTCTAGAATCGTGACCTATATTGATCCATAGAAGTCCTATTTCAGAGCTCTGCAACTCAACTTCGATCGATAGATTTCTCCATCAATTCTTCAAAACTTTGATATTATTGTGAATCTCTCATTGCCCTGGTTCTAGTCGCAACACTTGCTTTTATCTGGAAACACGTTTTGACCATGAAATTTCAAATCCCTTTTCAAAACTTTTCTTCCAAATTGCTTGAGCTACAATTTATATAAATTTGCCGCGAATGTGTGGTTGTCTTCGTCTTGAAGAGCCGAAGCGAATGGCATAGGTCTCGTGCTCTAATTTTACAGATTGAGCAACCTGGTTTTGGGACTGGCTGGAGGTTGAAGATGACCAACATGTCATCCTTCAACCAATGAAACAACGCCCTTTGTATTTTTTGAATTTCTGATTTATATTTGATTCTATACTTTATTCAGTAATGACCATGATATGCACAACGTGCCGGATCCCTTGGATTTGATTACTAACACATTTTGACTCTCATCCAATTGTCCACAAATATGTAACTTTATTTTTTATTTCTGGTTTTTATATTTAATTGTTTTAAACTTCAAAAAATTATAAAAAATTCATTCTAAGTCCAAAAAATCTGAAAAAGTTATGAAAATTATTTTTGATTTTTCTCTTTCTAATTTTTATTTTTTCATAATTTTATTTTGTTTTTTGATATTTTTTTTTATAAATTTTCACTATATTTGATTTTTTTTAAATGTTTAAAAATACTTTAATGCATTTTTAAATTCTGAAAAATTATGGAATGATCCAATGATATTGTGACAAATATTGGTGACCTCATTTATTTTTTATTTCTAACTTTGTTATTTTTTATAATTTTTGTTTTGTTTGACTCATTTCTTTTAATTTTTAAAAATAGTTCCTAACTTTAAAAAATTACCAAAAATTTTATAAATTTATTTTAGTTCATTTCTGATTTTTCTATGGTCTTAATATTTCTTGATTAATTTGAACATGGTTGATATTTTTATCTTTTATTTCTATTTTAAAACATTTTAAAACCCTTTTTAATATATATATTAAATGCAATATTATTTTGTGATTATTTTCTGGCTGATCTTGGGTTGAATTTTTTATCATGAAATTTATTAACATCATTGGATCCATGATGTTGAGTCTAACTCCACAAAAATGGATGAATGATTTTAATAATAGTTTGATTAAATTTTAATTCAAATGTGGTTTGTATATTCTTTCCCACCCCTCTTCATCTTATCCCTTTCTTATTACACTAAGTGTTATTGGAGCATGATCTCTATATCATGTCTCAAAACAAACGGTACATAGATTGCTATTGACCGACCTCAAAATAGGTGCGACTTCTATATAAGTCCACTTACGATTGCTTAACATAACGCTAAATTTTGTCCCGATTTGAATAAATGATCATTCATGGACCAAACCTATATTTGCAAGCCCAATTATGTTAATTTGATCTCTTTGATCCAATAACTTTGAGATTCATTGTGTGGAGGCTTTGGTTCTACTAATCCTCTAATGGATCTATAACACTTTTGGTCAACACAGATCACTTAAACATCGTTGATCCTTAAAGTGATCTCGATGCATTTATAATTAATGTCTAGTTTCTACTATTTGATTAAAAAATATCAAACTCCCATTTTATTAATTATAACCTTTGTGTGTCTTTTACTCTCGTATCAAAATTATGTCAATTAAAATTAGGAACTAGACAAGAAAAATAGTTTATGAAATATTTATGCCAACAGATTTATAAACCTCGCCCGTGAGACTACTTGCACATACTGATATTAAGGGAATTAGTCGGTCATGGTTTTAAACATAAACATACGATACCGATAATTAAACATAAAGCAAAACATGATTTTTAATAGCAAAAGAAACTATTAAAACTAAATAAAAAACTTGGAAGTAAACTGAATTGAATAACTGGAATAAATCTTCGAGTATAATAGGCTTGACTGCAAACTTGAATTAAAACCACGATCCTCTACAAATGTCGGCAGGATTCACTTAAACGGAAAATACTGAATGAATACTGAAAATATCTTAATACTAGAGTTGCAATAGTCCTTCGATGTGGAAGAACTATTGCTATTTCAAGAAATTTACTACCTAAAAACTAAGAATGAAAGTGCTCCAAATCAGGAAAATTGGACCACCCCCCCACTTGTGAATAACTGCCGTTTATATAGACTCCCTACTAAATTCTCGTAACTCCCAGAGAGAAGAATCCAGAACTAGTGGTAACATGGAGAATATATTGGGAGACGTTGCTTATGGAGATGTTTTAGGAGACTGGGCTTTGTGAGTGTTGACATGGAGAAGAAACACAAAACATAATACGTGGCTGAGTGAAAATAGGGTGTGGCGAGGGCCACAACTCCCAGCCTCATGGAGAGGGCCACACCACCTGTGGATAGGGCCACAGGTTTAGAAAGTGGTTCCTGCACCTTTTCTCTTCAATATTTATTCAATTCTTCTCATTCTTAGCCATATCCAGCTCTTTTACTTATAGAAGCCATTGTTAGCATGTACTTGAAATACAATAAAAATACCGGCATAATATGACATAAATAAATATAAAAGGTAACATAATTCATGCGAGTCGAGCTGAATAAACAATGTAATTGCGCGTTATGAAACTCCTCTAAACTTGAAAATTTGTTTGTCCTTAAGCAAATAACTATCATGAAAATACAATTAAACATGGGCTCGACAAAAATACATGACAAAACTCAAATCATACGTGGTTGTGAGGAATTTTGTTGAAAAGATAAATACTCAATGTCAACACTAAGGATACCATAATGACACGAAACCATATATCACGGGTCAAAAACTCCCACCCTATGCAAACTAGTCCGAATTATTCTATTATAACTCAACTTATTTCTTTTATTTTATTTCACCCACTTTCATTCTAAAACAATCACATTAAGCCCTTTATATGTGCACACATATAATAGGAGATTCGGTTAGTGATTTTTATCCTTAAGCACGAGGTTCTGGTACATAAGTTTGGTAGCCCTTTTTATTTACCCAATTGCAAGTCGTGGGGGATCAAACTGTAGTCTGCCCAACCAAGTTTAGCACCAGACACCTCTGAACCAACTAACAACGAATTATTATTATATTTTTGTTGGTTCCAAATCATTGGATTAAGTGACTAGGTGAGGGTCACCTAACTTAATAGGTGAATTCCCTATTTTTATTTTATAAGGCATTTGAATTTATAATTTTTGGGATCATTCAGTTATATTCATCAACTCCCTACATAGTTTGTGCTTAAGATGGTGTCGACTGCTAATATAAACTACTTAGAGCTAATATAAACTTAAACTACTCAGAGCTTCTTTTAGGTCGGCGTCTAGAGGAAGGGCCTGCAACATTTTCAGAAAAAGCTTGTGTGGTGTATGGGGGTGGATCAGTTTCAGGTGCACACTGCTTCATCTCATCTAACTCATAATCAACCTGACCACCTTCTTCACCTTGTGTAGGCGCATTGGGCTCAGGGGCATCCAGATTATAAAGACAATTTTCCATATTTTGCACATTAGTACGATTGTGACAAGGCAAAACAACACTCTTAACCTCCCTATTAGGTGTACGGATCGACAATTCTCAATATCAAGGAACATCACCGATATTGATGGCAAATCTGAAAGTTTGTCACTCAGGCATAAAGTAAGTGCTACGGACATGACTATTCCCCCAATTCAAAAAGGATTGGACCCTCTTGCACAAATGGACTGTATATGTGCCAACAAAAACAGATTTGCATTGATTCTTTTCGGCGTAAAGACACGGTGCATGAAGAAAAACTCCTTAGAATTCCCTTTGTGGTTGTTTATCCTGCCAATAATTGTACTTGCCAAAACACGGTGAAAATAACATATGGCTGGATTATGAATAAGTGAGGCATTAAGTCCTTCCCAATTAAGAATTTTCTCACCTTTTAAATTTTCCCAAAGGCCAAATGCGATTGTCTGCCATTCTTCTTCTAGAAAAATTCTATACATAACATTTTCTCCGCTTAGGAAATGTACAATATCTCCCACAGTGTCTTGGCTCAAAGAGTATTATGTGTTAAACATTCTAAACTTGGGGGTTCCAGTGTGATACTGTTCTATAATAGGGGTGTCATAGATAAAAGAACTCAAAAATTTTAAGGTTAATGGTTCATAAGTGGGGTGGTTCAATATACAAAGGTGTGTCAGACTTGAATTATCAAGCATCCACTTAACACTTTCTAACAATCCTAATTCACGCAGGCATGATTCATCAACATACCTTGTAGGTATAATAGAGTGTTGATAAAATCTCAGATATTTCTCTCTCTGCAGTTCACTGGTTTTCCCTTGATGGAAAACAATTGATGACAAGTCTGGTGGTGGTCGCGATGCTATGTTTGTTAGTTGAGTCCTTCGAGACATGATGAATAAAAGACTTTGAAAATGGGTTTAGCTTTGGCATCTATGTGGAGAGATTACTTGTGATACTTAGGGTTTGGAAATTCATGAAATTTATAGAGGAAGAGGAAGTTGGAAGTTGGACCGTGAGTGGGTATTAATGGGAAGTTAGAAATGGGGAGAGTGGGACGATTATGAAGGGTGAATGGTTGAGTGAGTTTTAATTTGGGATGATTATTGCGTGAAGAAGGGAAGAATGGAAAGGAAGAAGAGAAAACGAGGGAAATAAAAATGTTTATGTGTTTTAAGGGTGTGGCAAGAGCCACACTCATGTGTGGCGAGGGCCACAGATGTTGGAAACCGTGGCGAGTGCCACAGGTTAAAAACTCAGAAATGTTTAAAACATTTCCCATGTACAACAACATTATTTAATAGTGGAACATTATTTATATAAAATGGACATACATGAATTAAATAAAATTCTTAAATTTAATTGAATAAATAAAAATTGTTATTGTGTCAATAAAATTGCGGAAAAATACAAAATAATCTTGAGAATATTAAATATAACCTAGAAGACTAGAAATCCTAAATTAAGGAAACAATGGAAATCCTAATCTAAAGCCAGTCTTTCCCCCACACTTAAAACAATACAGTGTCCTCACTGTTTGAGTGTGAGAGTAAAAAATACAGTACTATCCATAAGCATTAGCCACTATTAGGGGAAAAATAAGGAGAAACAAAATATATATGATGATAGATGTTATCAAATTACTTTGTCACTATGTCCATAAACCCGTGAAAATCAACACAAAAATATGTCAGCTCGTCTTTAATGCTAGCAATGTCAGTTTGGAGTGCGTTGATGGCATCCGTGTGATCGGGGGGTGAAGCAGAGGCACAAGAAGTTATGTCAGGGAGATGGCCTTAATTTGGAGGTGATGTAATGATTGGAGAGGCAATCAGAGGGTTGGAATGGTTTGGGGATGGAAAATTATGGTAGAATGGAGGAGTCTCAGGGTCGGTTTCAGCATCAAAGACATAATTATCAAAGTGGTCATAAATTTAGGGTGTCTTAGGAGGAGTTGTTGGGTCATTTTGGGGTACATCCAAATCAAACAACCAGTTATTTCTATCATGTACACTAGTCCTAGGATTTGGCAAGGTAAAAAGGTGAAGAACTTGATTGTTGATAAGAAGTTCAAACTCTTTCAGTACTAGGTTTCTAATGAAGCCAATGTTAGAACAGAACTGAATGTTCATGGGACAGATTCCTCCTAGAGGGTCAAGGCTGACAAGTGGTTGTCTCAACCCAATAGCATTTGCAATCATGGTTACTAAGCCTTCTATTAAGATTGATTCATGGTCATCTTGTGTAAGACGAGTAAAATTGGCTAACATAACGGTAGCAGCATTAACAAGATGATTTTGGGAAGCATAATACATGATGAAAAGTTCATCTCTGGACACAGAGGTTATGTTTTCTTCTTTTTCGAATAGGGAGTGAGCAAGGATCTTATGAAAGTAACAAATAGAAGGATTATGGATGTTTTCAAAAAACATATTATTAGGCTCAGGATTATTATCTCCATCTATGCTGCCCCAAAAATATCCAAGCTCAAGGTCCATAAGACGATCTTCTTGGGTACTAGCAAAGACATGTGGGCCACCAGGGGCTCCTAAAAGGTTAGCAAACTCTCAGTTATTATATCGGAAATCAATACCAAACATCCTAAAAATAATTAGGCCACAGTTAAATCCTAATCCATGGTTAGGCATGAAAGTAAGCAAACTTAGGAGTTCAAGAGTTAGCCTATGGTAAGAACTAAATCTTCTCCCTGCGGTAAAATTATTCCAACTTATTTGGTCAAGCAAAAACATGACACTATCTCTAATGCCAAGTGAGGTCATGGTGTGACTATCAGGGTAGATAGTTAGTGCCATCTCTCTCATATAAAACTTCAAACCACCTCCTCTGAGCTCTACCTCTGAAAATGATATCCATATAGTCTACTTGTTGCATCGTGAGAGTTAGTAGTTAGCTAAAGTTAAGTTAGCCTGAAAGTAAGTAGACGATGATACTAAGTCAGTAATGACTAATTCTAAAGAATAATACTGCAAATCAAAGAAAAAGAAAAATAAATCAGTTAGAAATAATAAAAGAAAATATAAATTAGTTAAAATGTGGGATGTCTCCCACCACGCGCTTTATTTAATGTCGTAAGCTCGACATAATCAAAAGATTTATTCTGGGGGTTGACGGGAAGCTCTGTAAGCTTTAGACTACAACAGTAGACTCTATTGTCAATGAAATGATAATGTTTCAAGCTCTGCCCATTTATGATAAATGGTTCACTAGATTTACCCTTTATTTCTATTGCACCATTTGGAAAAACTTTGGTA
This sequence comes from Vicia faba, assembly GCA_948472305.1. Classification (NCBI taxonomy): domain Eukaryota; kingdom Viridiplantae; phylum Streptophyta; class Magnoliopsida; order Fabales; family Fabaceae; genus Vicia; species Vicia faba. The sequence continues at coordinate 1,418,016,906 of OX451739.1, read as the reverse complement.
ATTTCAAAGGGACCAGACCACCTAGAACAAAGTTTACCTGGGAAAAGTTTAAGTCGAGAATTAAACAGAAGTACTATGTCACCCTCATTAAACTCTTTCCTTGATATCTACTTGTCATGCCATTTTTTGGTTCTTTCTTTATATATTCGGGCATTCTCGTATGCGTCTAATCTAAGTTCTTCTAGTTCATGAATATCTAAAATTCTCTTTTTGCCTGCGGCAATATAGTTTAGATTAAGGGTCTTAATGGCCCAATAAGCTTTATGTTCTAATTCTACTGGCAGATGACATGATTTACCATGAACTAGGTTAAATGGTGTGGTTCTTATTGGGGTCTTATAGGCTATCCTATATGCACACAGAGCTTTGTGTAACTTTGAAAACTAATCTTTCCTAGAGGTGGCAACCGTTTTTTCTAAGATTTGCTTAATTTATCTATTTGAAACCTCTACTTACCCACTTATTTATGGGTTATAGGGTGTTTCTACACGGTGTCAGACTCCATATTTCAGTAATAATTTTTCAAAGATCATTGAAATGAAATGGGAGCCACCATCACTGATGACAAGTCTCGACACACCGAATCTATGAAAAATTATATTCTTGAAGAGCTTAATTACTACTCGTACATCATTTGTTGGAGAAGAAATAACTTCGATCCATTTTGATACATAATTAACAATAATGAGTATGTATTTTTTACCAAAAGAAGATGGGAATGGTCCCATGAAATCTATTCCCCTTACGTCAAAGACTTCTACTTCTAAGATGCCTTTTTATGGCATCTCATCGCGTCTAGAGATGTTTCCAGTGCGTTGGGACCTGTCGCAATTTATGACCGCAATATGGACATCTTTCCATAGATTAGGCCAAAAGAGGCCATCTTGTAAGATCTTAGCGTAAGTCTTTGAAGTGCTTGTGTGTCAATCGTAGGGGGCAGAATGATAATGGGAAATTGTAATTTCTACTTTATCTTCTGGGACACATCGACGAAAAATACCATTGGCGCCTCTCTTGAAAAGTATAGGTTCATCCAAGTAATATTGTTTAAGATCATGGAAGAATTTCTTCTTTTGTTGGTAAGTTAAATCTGGCGGAAGCACTCCAGAGCAAAGTAGTTGGCAAAGTCAGCATACCATGGCAATATGGTTTTAGTGCATATCGCTTCCACAACTTCATTTGTTTCGGTATCATTATAAGTTATGGAGCATTCAACTGTATTATTTTCCAACTGGGCTATGAGTTTTTCGTAAGGGAAATCATCATTGATAGGCACTTGTTCAGGCTTAATGCCTTCCATTATAGATAAGTGATCAACTACTATATTTTCAGTGCCTTTCTTGTCTATGATTTCTAAATAAAACTCTTGTAGGAGTAAAATCCACCTAAGTAATCTTGGTTTAACATCCTTTTGACTTAATAGGTACCTAATTGTAGCATGATTGGTATAGATAATTATGTCTTCTCCTACAAAGTAAGAATATAATTTATCCAAAGCAAACACGATAGCTAAAAGTTCCTTTTCTGTGGTGGCGTAGTTCATCTGTGTAGGATCTAAGGTTCTACTTATGTAATAGATTGCATGAAGCTTTTTATCCTTTCTTTGTCCTAAGACTGCACCTACGGCCTAATCACTAGCGTCACACATGATTTCAAACAATAATCTCCAATCAGGTGGTTGCATAATAGGTGTGGTAATGAGAGATGTTTTTAATTGTTTGAATACTTTTAGGAATTTTTCATCAAAAATGAATTCAACGTCTTTCATTAATAGGCCAGTTTGTGGTTTGGTGATTTTAAAGAAATCTTTAATGAATCATCGGTAGAAATCGGCGTGTCCTAAGAAACTTCATATTTCTCTTACACTTTTACGAGGTTGAAAGTTTTTTATAACTTCTATTTTAGCTTTATCGACTTTAATCCCCTTATCAGACACTCTGTGTCCAAGCACGACTCCTTGTCGGACCATGAAATGGAATTTTTTCCAATTTAACACGAGATTTACTTTTATTCATCGTTCAAGTACCATTTCTAGGTTCGATAAGCATCCTTCAAAACATTGCCCACAAACATAGAAATCATCCATACATACTTCCATGATGTCTTCTATAAAATCAGTGAAAATTGACATCATGTATCTTTGGAATGTTACAGAAGCGTTACATAGTCCAAATGGCATTCGTCGATAGAAAAATGTACCATGAGTACAAGTGAAGGTTGTATTTTCTTGGTTGTCAAGATGAATAGGGATTTGAAAGAATCCTGAATAACCATCTAAATAGAAGAAGTGAGAATGCTTAGCCAATCTTTCGAGCATTTGATTAATAAAAGGTAAAGGAAAGTGATCTTTTCAAGTGGATTTGTTTAATTTCCTATAGTCAATGCATATTATCCATCCATTTTGAGTATGTTGTGCTATAGATTCTCCTTTGGCATTGCTGACAACTGTAACACTTCCCTTCTTTAGTACAACATGTACTGGGCTAACCCATTTATTGTCAGATATCAGGTATATGATTATGCTTCTAATAACTTTTGTGCTTCTTTCTAGATTACATAACCCAGAATGATATTTATTCTTCTCTGATGTTCTCTCGAGGTATTACAGTCTTCCTCAAGCATAATGTGATGCATGCTGATAGAGGGACTTATTCCTTTTAGTTCCAAGATGTTATAGCCTAAAGCAGTTGGGTATTTTCTTAGGACATGTAATAATTTTTCAGTTTCTATCTGTCCTAAATTTGCATTGACTATAATGGGTAGTTCAAGTTCTGTCTCTAGGAATTCATACTTTAGATCTTTGGGTAGTGTTTTAAGTTCTACAATTGATTTCTTTCAGCAAGGCATAGGGTCAGGAGTTAGTGCGGGACATTCACTTAGATTATCATCTTTGTATTCATCACACCAATTATCATCTTCAAGAATATAAGGTAGTGGGATTTTCAAAACTTTGGAATATGTAGTTTGTTGTTTCTCCATTTGTTTAATGCATTCATCAATGACATCTAAGAAACAACATGAATCATCTATAGCAGGTGCCTTGAAGAATTGTGAGAGAATAAATTTGACCTTTTCTTCGCCAACCTCAAAAGTTAGTTTTCCCCATTTTACATCTATAATGGCTACTGCGGTGGCTAGGAATGGTCTTCCTAATATAATAGGAATGTTAGAATCCTCCTTAATGTCCATAATTATGAAATAAGTAGGAATATAGAATTGTCCTATACGTACTGGAACATTTTCTATCATACCTAAAGTAAATTTCACTGAACGATCAGCTAGTTTTACGAACATTCTTGTTGGTCTCAATTCTCCCATGTTGAGCCTTTTGCAAATTGATAAGGGAATTAAGCTAATATTGGCTCCTAGTCGCATAGAGATTTGTATATAACAAACTTTCCAATTACATATGGTATGGAAAAACTACTAGGGTATTTTAGTTTGGGAGGCATGTTATTTTAAATTATAGCGCTACACTCTACAGTAAGCATAATTGTTTCGTTGTCCTCGAGCTTTTTCTTATTCGATAAGATTTCTTTGAGGAACTTAGTATAAGAGGGCATTTGTATTGTAGCTTCTGTGAAAGGTATTATGATATTTAATTGTTTCAGAAGTTCAACAAATTTCTTAAACTGCCCTACACTTTTAGACTTAGGTAACTATTGAGGGCATGATATCAGTGGTTTGTAAGGTGGCAGAGGCACATCAGGTTTTTCTTTCTCTTCGGTCTCTTCACTTTTATCTTCCTTCTCATTGTCTCTTGGTTCGTCTTCTTTTCTAGTAGTCTCTTTTCCATAATTCTGATACATGGCTGGATTTTTTATTCTTGGATTAGTTGGTCCATCTAGTTTCGTCCCACTCCAAAGTATAATAGCATTAGCATGACCTTTTGGATTTGGTTGTGGTTGTCCAGGAAAAGTGCCAGCTGGAGAAGCGGTAGCTACTTGTTGTTGAGCCACTTGAGAGATTTTCATTTCCAGCATTTTGTTATGAGTGGTTAGGGCATCAACCTTGTTTAATAATTGCTTGAGTTATTCGCTAGTGTGTATATTCTGATTTAGAAAATCCTTGTTTTGTTGAGCTTGAGTGTATACAAAATTTTCTATCATCATTTCTATGTTGGATTTCCTAGGAACATTTGGAACAATTGGGGAGGCTTTCTGATATCTTGGCTGTGTAGTATGAGCTTGGCCAGACGCATATAATGCATTGTTGTTTTTGTACGAAAAGTTTGGATGGTTCTTCCAGGAAAGGTTATAGTTATTACCATAAGGGTTCCCTTGAGCATAATTTACTTAATCAATTTGTACTCCTGTCAAAAATGGACATTCGGGTGTAGCATGTGCGTGAAGTCCGCATAAATCACAGGTTGGAGCTACTACAGCCACAGTGGCTGCGGGAGTTGTGGTCAAGATTTCTATCTTTTAGGTAAGGGCTTCCACCTTTGCGTTAACTTGGCCTAAACTAATTACTTCGTACATACCTCCTTTCATATGAGGTTTCTCCATAATAGTTCTATCGCTTCCCCATTGGTAATGATTTTGAGCCATACTTTCAATAAGCTGGTACGCGTCATGGTAAGGTTTATCCATCAGTGTGTCGACAGCTGCAATGTCTGTTGTCAATATTGTGTTATACAAAAGACCATTGTAAAAGGTGTGGATGATCAGCCATTCTTCTAGACCGTGATGTGGAAAAATTCGCAACATGTCTTTGTATCTTTCCCATGCTTCAAAAAGAGATTTGCTTTCCTTTTGTTTAAAACCATTGATGTTGGATCTTAGCATAGCCGTCTTACTTGGCGAAAAATATCACACTAGGAAAACTTTCTTCAACTCGTCCCATGTGGTAACAAAGTTGGATGGTAGTGACTACAGCCAAGCTCTAGTTCTATCTCGTAATGAGAAAGGGAAAAGACGTAGTCTTATTGCTTCGGTGCTGACACTATTTAATTTCACTGTGTGTGTGCTGCACAAACATAGACAAATCTAAGTTCGAATCGTCTGTAAGACTTCCTGAAAACTGATTCTATTGGACAGCTTGTAGCAAAAAAGGTTTCAACTCGAAATCATTTTAGTTGTTAGTGGGGGCAACAATGTTATTGTGAGGCTCTTCTTGTGACGGGATAACATAATCCCTGAGAGGGCGGTTCTGGGGTCCTTCAACCATTCTTGGTTCAGGTTCGGGTAGAGAAAAACTGGGAAGATTGAATTTGGGAAGATTGTACTTAATTTTGTATTCTCGGATTCGGCGTCTTATGCTAACAAAATGCTCGATTTCGTCGACTGGTTGCTCTAATTCTTCGCCTTGAGAGCGAGTGCTTGGTATACAATCGGCAGATTAAAAGTAATAAATTTTTTTGCCTTAATCTATACTACGTAACAATGGAATCATAATATTGACTAAATCAGTTCCCGGAAACAGCACCAAAAACTTGATCGTGACTTTAAGAGTCTATCGGAATTACTGACTACAAGTGCACAGTCTAATCGCGTAGTTTTAAAAGATATCGAACCCACGGGGACTGATAATTAAACTAATGCTATCTAATGTTACTATGTAAATCTAAGTCTGATGATTAATCTTGGGTTTTTAGAGAAACAGGGAATAAATTCGGGTTTAATTAAGATATTCAATAACGGGATACTGGTATGCAATTTGTCAAACATCATGGATTCAATAAATTGTTGGCGTAATCTTTAAATGTCAATTTAAAAGTCTCTGTCTCACACTCTTCAGTAGAAAATATCAATTTAAAAGTCTTTGTCTCACACTCTCGTGTTTATTGACTCTGACTAAATTTCTAAATCAAAATGCTTTGCTATCGCTGTCTCATTTGAATTTTGAAATAATATTTGGAAATCAACAAATTCTAATTAACCCTAAAGTGCTCTCAATGTGTTTAGAATTAATGTCTAGTTTATACTATCCGATTACAAATCACAAACTCCCATTTTATTGATTATAACCTTTGTGTGTCTTTTACTCTCATGACAAAACTGTGTCAATTAAAATTAGGAACTAAACCAGAAAAATAGTTTATGAAATATTTACGCCAACAGATTTATAAACCCCGTCCGTGAGACTACTTGCACATACCAGTATAAATGGAATTATCCGGTCATGGTTTTAAACGTAAACACATGGTACCAATAATTAAACATAAAGCAGAATATGATTTCTAATAGCAAAAGAAACTATAAAAACTAAACAGAAAACCTGGAAGTAAACTGAATTGAATAATTGGAATAAATCTTCGAGTACAATAGGCTTGACTGCAAACTTGAATTAAAACCACGATCCTCCACAAATGTTGGCAGGATTCACTTAAACGGAAAATACTGAATGAATACTGAAAATATCCTAATACTAGCGTTGCAATAGTCCCTCGATGTGGAAGAGCTATTTCTATTTCAAGAAATTTACGGCCTAAAAACTAAGAATGAAAGTGCTCTGAACTCAGGAAAATCTGACGACCCCCCTACTTGTGAATAATTGTCGCTTATGTAGACTCCCTACTAAATTCTCGTAACTCCCAGAGAGAAGAATCTGGAACTAGTGGTAACATGGAGAATATATCGAGAGACACTGCTTATGGAGAAGTTTCAGGAGACTGGGCTTCATGAGTGTTGACGTGGAGAAGAAACACATAACAGAAGACGTGGCTGAGTGAAAATAGGGTGTGGTGTGGGCAACATAAAGCGTGGCGAGGGCCACACCACTTGTGGCGAGGGCCACGAGTTTGGAAAGTGGTTCCCGCGCCTTTTCTCTTCAATATTTCTTCAATTCTTCTCAGTCTTGGCCATATCCCGCTCTTTTACTTATGGAAGCCATTTGTTAGCAAGTACCTGAAATGCAATCAAAATACCGGCATAATATGACATTAATAAATAAAAACGGTAACATAATTCATGCAAGTCAAGTTGAATATACAGTGTTATTTCGCGTTATCATATTGAAAAGAATAAATGACAAAGAAAGGCTAAATAATGGTGGCAAGGACACTTTGAAGAATTCATATAAACCACCTTGATTTTTCGCGAAAACAGGCATTGAGCTAAGGGCGTTAAACAAGAACTTGTTGGGAGGTAACCCAACCCTTTACATATTTATTTCCTAGCATAATTGTTTTTTAATAGGAAGAAAAATAGCATGAATGAGCCAAAATGAAAATTCTGCATAAAACTGAATTATGTAGAATTCGCTAAGCGAGCCTTGTTTCGCTAAGAGAAAATAGCAGAATCAGCAAAAATGCCATTCATGCTACTTTCTTCACTTTAGTATTTATGTATCTTTAAATATTTTTAAGCTGGAGGTGTCTTATGATCAATCCATGATATCTTGCTTAAACATTTGTCCTCTACAAATTGAAATGGAAAAGGCAAGGAGTGGAAGACCAAGTTCACATGAATCAACAAAGGTGCAATGGTATGGATCCAGTTTTGAAAGAATTGCACAAACCAAGGTATGTGTTTTTGCTTTCTTAGGGTTTCGCATGAATATGACATGAGTAATCTGAATAAAATCAACTCATTCATCCTAAGCAATAACATGTTCTCATTATGAATCACTTAGTTCCAAAACCAGAAAAAGTGAGGCAGCCTTCCATGGTTCACTATATGCTTAGGAGACTGATAATTCTTATTTTAACTCGTTCAATTCAATGTTAATCTTGCACTTATGTTGATAATTATGAAGACATGGAAGGGATCAAGGCATTTCTTTGAAATTGAGCATAACTAGTAAATCAAAATGTAGCCTCATTACTCCTTGTGAGTGAGTGATCATTTGCAACCACTTTTGACCTTATGACATGAATCCACCAGTGATGAATTGAATAATGCATTAAGTAAGCCACTTAGTTAATATTATTTTATATCTTTGAAAAATCATAAAAGTTCATAATTGATAGATTCTATTTTTCTTGCATCGAACCTTGAAACCTTTTGATATCTTGTGCAAAATTTTGAAGAGAATTCAAAGAAAAGTAAAGTTTTTTTCAATTTGGGGAGGAAAAGAAAGAGGTTCAGTTCAAAAGAAAAAAATAGAAAGTGCTGAGAATCAAAAGAAAATGAAAGAAAAAGAAAAGTGAAAAGAAAAGAACAAGGAACATCAAAGATGAATGTGTTAAAAAAGAAAGAAACAAGAAAAAGTTTGGATAAGTATTTTGATACAAAAGAATCAAAGTTTATGAATGCCTACAAAGAAAAACCAAACAAACACTTTGTTTCCATTAGCTATAGGAAATAACACTTCTTTGGTACATTGGACACATTACAACCATGAAAAGACCTTAATGATCTTTGTCTTTACTTATCAACATACTTTGCTTAGGTAATTGCATGAATTAATCTAGATGTTAGCAAGGTTTGTCATGTGAGAGATCAAAATATCTCATAATTTTTTCAATCATGTACAAAAGTGTGATAGGTGTTGTAATATGGTGGAAAAACTGACTTTTTGGTTTTAACTAAATGTGCAGATAGATAGAGTCACCACCAACTTTTCTTTTATCCAATATTTAGGAAAGGTGAAAAAAAATAGGAAAGACCTTTGATAGATTTTGAGTTCGGGGGGTAAGTTATGAAAAGGGAAGGTGTAAGCACCCTTTTCATCTGTAGTCATATGCGGGCTTTTAGTTGCTTAGCTCACTTTTGAAAATCTTGCTTTGTGTGTGTGATTTGTTTGAAAATACTTTGAAATCGCCAATGTAAGGCTGACTTTGTAATGATTCTTGTATCAATCCTCAAGAATGTATACAAAGTGTTATTTTTTAAAATATTTGTTTGAAAGTGTAGTGTGAAATTTTTTTTGAGAAAAGTTGTGAGCAAGCAATTAAGAGTTTCTTACCCACTAAAGTCTTTCTTATTCTTTTCCTTCTCCTTTACAGATAGTACTATCCACACCATTAGTTGGTAGGTAGCCCTATCTATTGGATGTGAATGGACAGGCGTAGGGTCATCAAAGGAAACAAGTAAGGATAGTTTAGCAATTGTATCGAAGGGACTATCATCATTTTGTAGGCAACTCGAAGGGACTATATCATTTTGTAGGAAGCTCGAAGGGTCATCGAGGGATTATGTCTTTATTCGAAAGGGACATGATGATTTGATCGAGGGTCTTTTTCTACTGTATCATCACTTTCGAGGGACGTGGTCAATATTCGTAAGGCAACAAGAGAGTTACCCTAAAGGTGCAAGTGTGAAGAGTGTTTGTTTTCAGTTTATTTTATCTTGAATATTAGGATTTTCTAGATTCTTTTTAGTCTTTCTACGCAAATCCTAGTTACTAGCAGTTAAACATGACAGAAAAATAAAGTGAAAAATGTAAAGTCCTAAGCTATTACATGGCTTTGGGAGAGGTACATAAGCATAAAAATTCGCGAGAAAGTAAACCTACACTATTTCATCCTGTGAGCAGTTACATAATTAGGAAAAAATACGCGAGAAAAGAAATCTACGCTATTACAACTAAAGAATGCAACCTATACAATTTTCTATGAAAAGTAAATAGTAAGAAGAAAGAAAATAGAAAAAGAATGTTAAAATGTTTTGTGATTTTTTTGTAGAAAATAATTTAAGTTAATAATAGTAATTAAAACCTAAATCCTAATTTATTTCAATGTTAAGAAAAAAAAATCCAATTTAATTAATTAGTAAATAAAAAATATAAAAAAAATTAATTACTAACTAAAACCCTAATCCTAATCTGTTAGTTATTAAGCGCCCCCTGGCTTCACAAACTGCACTGCTTGCCACTAGGCCAAGCACATGTTGGTGTTTGAGAAATAGGCATTGAATAATATATATGAAACTTGCACGTTAGTTTGAAAAATAACAAAAAAAATTGCGAGACGCAGGGATCGAACCCACGCGCTTCACGTTACATGCCTCAGTCTCAACCAACTGTGTTACGCTTCAATTCTGTTATACAAGACAAACCAATAGATATATTATAAACAAGTGAAACAGAGAAGTGTCGGAGCCCTAACTCCAGTCGTCTTCTACGGTGAGGTCATTCTTCAACCCGCAAAAATAATGTGCGTTAGAGATTAAGAAGGACCCTATCCCCCTAATTCGACCCTTACGAATCTAACGGTGACATTCTTTTTGGCTAATTCAACCTGTACAGTGAAATATGATCAAAACAAAGCGACAAGGTGCAATAATAATGATGGAGTATTCTGACATCACGGGCCTCATGAAAGGGATAAAACCTGCGCTATTTTGTCTCAGGAACACATTGAAACTGCTAGTTTAAATCAAAGTCTCATAAATATCAAAATATGAATTTCATAACATATGTAAAACCAACGATGTTTGGGATGCATGTTTTAGGCACCTTTGATCATCAAGAATAATTAGAACTTACTCTATGATACCTCGGGGATTGATTTGAATGGCCACCTAGCCTTGAGGATGGCTGAAAGCTGGATTTCGAGTTCAACCTTTACCTTGCAAATTTCAATCTCAAAACCCTTGTTTCTTGAGCAGCCTTGCCTGTTTTTTTTTGTCTGAATATGTAGTGTACTTATAGAAGAAAAGATTAGGTTAAGAGGTGGGATTGGACATCATGTGAAACATATCTTTGATTTTTTTTGAAAATAGGTTGAAATATTACAAAACCATGAAGATTTGATTCACAAATAGGTCTACACAGTTTGTAGCATGACCTTGGGCCTCCAAAAGATTCAGATCACAAGCCTTTTATTTAATTTTGAATTTAAATGAATAAAAATAAAAATAAATAAAAATTAAAGTGATGCATGAATGGACTTATAGGTCCTCTAAGGTGTTATGAACATGTTTAAACCTTAAGAGATAGGTCCATTAGTCCAAAAATTCAAGTTTGCTCAAATTGAACTTCATGCATTTTCTCAAAATTGTCCAAGTTGCACAAATTAGATCTCACTCAATTTTTATCATATGAAGGTGATCTTTGACTCTTTGTAAATCTCAATATATCCCCTACAATATTCATTTTGGTCATTTTTCATTTGAAGAATTTAACTTGATATAAATTGCTTTGACAAAAAGTGTCTTTTTGTTGACTTTTAAAATGACCTTTAATGTTTTGGCCCATATCTCTCAAATGAAACATTTTTGGCCTCGAGCTTAGAGAGACAAAGTTGTAGAGAATTGAATTTCCTTCAAATTAAGCTTTGGTTGAGAAATTTATGATGAAGTATGTGAAAGTTACGCTTGGTCAAAGTTCCGTTGACTTCTCCTTAAGAAAACCCTAATTTAGTAAGTTTTGACTTTTGATGAATATTGAGTTTTCTTGATGAATAATGATAACCCCTTTATAAAATGATGAATGTGACTTCAAAATGTTGATGTTGACCAAAAATATTGAAGTTTGATGATAAATTGGTCAAAGTTGACCATTTTCCTAATATAATTGATTTTCAATCATCTGACTAATTGACTGAGCAAACTTGTGCTGCAAGGCTTAGAATTTGGCATGAGGACTGTTTGAGACATATGAGAAACCATGAAATCCACTTGAGGCATTAGAAGCCCAATTTTCCTTGAGAGAAGTAAAACCCTAGTTGTAGGTCAACTGCTTAGGATGAGGGTTTGTTTGATCAATCCTTGAGTAGTCTTGAGAAATTGAGAACCCTAGGAGCATGGGGAGACCTATTGAAATAATTTGTATTAAATAATGGGAGGTAAAATTTTAGGGTACAACAGCTGCCTTTGTTCAATATTCTTAAACCTGAAGAGTTAGATTGGCATGCTCGCCATTCGTGATTTGAAGGTGGAAGAGGATTGAACACTTACGTACCCAGAAATTCGCACTCACATGTGTACGAAGTAACACTGTTGCTTGATTGTATTGCTTGAATGGGCTCAAAGATGCCATTCAGAGAGGTGATAGAGTGTTGTTGGAGATGGGCTTATAGATGCCATCCAAAGTAACTATTGATAGGAGTATCAGAATGAGATTACACTTGACTTTATCTGAAGAATGCTTTTCAGAATGAATCTATCCAATCCTATCTAAGAGAAATGCTTTTCAGAATGAATCTCTGAAGGAAATTCTTTTCAGAATGATGATCTGAAAGAACTGCTCGTCAGATTTAGTCCCTAAGGGAAATGCTCGTCAGAAATCTCTGAGGGAGGTGCTTTTCAGAATAAATCTCTGAAGGAAATGCTCGTCAAAATAAACCTCTGAGGGAGGTGCTTTTCAGAATAAATCTCTGAAGGAAAGGCTCGTCAGAATGATTCTCTAAGGGAGATACTTTTCAAAATAAATCTTTGAAGGAAGTGCTTTTTAGAATAAATCTCTGAAGGAAGTGCTTTTCAGAATAAATCTCTGAAGGAAGTGCTTTTCAGAACGAATCTATGAAGGAAGTGTTTTTTAGAATGAACCTCTGAAGGAAATGCTTTTCAGAATAAATCTCTAAAGGAAATGCTCATCAGAACCAGCCTCTGAAGGAAATGCTCGTCAAATTTAGTTATGAGGGGAATGCTTTTCAGAATGAATCTCCAAAGGAAATCATCTGGTCATGTAGATAGTCTCCCCATCCCGTTTCAGGTATTTCTCTACAACTTGTCTATAGGTGTTGAGATGTTATTCTTAAGTCTGAGACCTGACTATCATGTCATCAACGTAAACCTCTATCTTGTGATGGATCATGTCATGGAACAAAGCTACCATATCATGCTGATATGTTGCGCCGATGTTCTTCAAACCAAAAGGCATAACTTTGTAACTGAAAGTGCCCCGCTGTGTGACAAAGGTAGTCTTCTCTATCTCTTTAGGTTCCATCTTAATTTGATTATAACAATAGAAACCATCCATTAAGGAAAATACTTTATGCTGAGTGGTGTTGTCAACCAGAACATCAATATGCAGAACCGAAAAGTCGTTTTTGGGGACTGCCTTGTTCAAATTCCTGTAGTCTATACACATATGCACCTTGCCATCCTTGTTAGGTACTAGAACCACATTTACAACCCACTAAGGATAGGACGTCACAGCTAAGAAACCCATATTGAACTACTTCATAACCTCAACTTTAATCTTTTCAGACATCTTGGGATGCATACGAAGAACCTTCTATTTTATAGGAGGACAACCTTCCTTCATCGGTAGATGGTAAACCACAATGTCAGTATCAAGCCATGGCATGTCTTCATACGACCAAGAAAAGATATGAACATAGTCATGCAACATCTTTGTTAATCTCCTTTTGACATTGTCTTATAGGTTGGCACCTATCTTGACTTCTTTCTTATCCTCTTCAGTACTCATGTTCACAACCTTGACTAGATCTTCATGCGGTTGTATGGACCTTTCTTCCTGCATTAACAACCTAGCAAGCTCTCTAGGTACTTCACAATCTTGCTCAACTTCATCCTCGGCTTCGTAGATCGTATTTTCGAAGTCATAATTGGAAATAACATAATTGTTATCAATGGGATCCATGGTGGATATGGATCTGAAATTTATTGTGTGGGTGTGTCTAAGAACACATAACTATTTTGAAAGCAATAAAGTAAAATAAATACAAAGAGAAAAAATTTGAGTGCAAACGTCCAATGATTTATTAAATGAAAATATGTATATGAAAAATGACAATCCTAACAAATGGATCGTTGTGCCCCGGGTAAGGCCCAAGGTTTAAAGTTATTGTTTAAATTACATAACCAAAAACTTGAAAGCAAGAAAAAAGAAAATAACATTTACTCTTGACTAAAGGAGATTGGCATAAAGTTTTCAGCCTTCTAATTGTTGAGCCCATTGTCTGTAGTAGGGAAAATCCAATTGTCTATGTCACATTCGCTATCAGCGTCTTCCACATCGTTGACTTGATTTTTGTGAACTACATTATTGTTGATGCAGAATGACGGTCTCCCAGAATTAGCACGAGCACGGGAGACAACCCTCTAATTCTCCGAGGTGAAACCCAAACCAAATTTATCGGACTTGTAAGGGATGTTGAGAAGCTGATCCCAAACAGTGCCACCACCTTCTTCTACCACATCTTTAGCATCACTCAGAGAAGCCATTCTTGGTGGAATCCCGGTAACCTTAGGAATGGTAGGAGTAGCTTTGTCAACAGGGGTTGTCTGAGGAATAACTTCAAAGGTATGGCAAGGAGTCTCGAAGAATTCACCATCCAGCTCAACATACTTGAAGGAATTCAAATGGCACACCATGTATTCTTCTTCGCTGCAAACTGTAATGATTTTTCCTTTTAAGGGATACTTCAAATTTTGGTGTAAAGTATAAGTAACAACGCCTGCCACATGAATCCAAGGGCGTCCAAGAAAACAGGAATAGGCTGGACGAATTTCCATCACATAGAAAGTAGAGTCAAAGACCTGGGAACCCACTTTGATTGAAAGATCAACCTCTCCATGCACCATTATCTTCGAACCATCAAAAGCTCTTATCACAATTTCACTGGGTTTTAGCACAATCCCTTCATAGTCAAGTTTTTCTAAAGCAGCTTTTGGCAATACATTTAATGAGGAACCTGTGTCCACCAATAAATGGGATAAGGTAGTATCTCTACACTCAATAAAGACATGCAGGGCCTTATTATGGTTCCATCTTGCGGGGGTTAAGTCAATGTTAGAAAAGCCTGGCCCATTATCGGTTGTAAGGCTAGCAACATAATTTTCGAACTGACCAATAGGGATTTCTTGTGGTACATGAGCATATTTCAGGAACTTTACCAGAGCCTGAGCATGGGCTTCAGAGCACAACAACATAGATAGCATAGATATTTTGGAGGGGGTTTGCCCCAACTGTTCAAAGATCTTATAATCACTCTTTCAAATAATTTTTATTACTTCTTCCATCTCTTGCTTGGAGGTATCTTCAACAGTAACCACTTTCGGTGCCTCAGTCTGGGCAGGCTCAGTCATATGTTCTTTGCCTCGAGTTCCAATAGTTGATTCAGTGGTAGTGATACGAACTGGTGTAGTAACGGCTTTTGGAGAGATATCTGGAGAGAAAATCCTTCCACTTCTGGTAACTTTACTAGTCCCAACAATATTGCCAACATTGGGATCAGTAATTTCAGTTTTTTATCTTCGACATTCAATGATTCTTGCATGATGCTATGGTAGTAGACATCAGCTCCATAAATCCAAGGGATAGCCTTTTCAGAGGAATATGGAATTGACCCAGGAACGGTAATGATCAGAGGAGCAACCCTAGGTTCGGCAGTAATTTTCATAAGACTCTTAAAAGTGATCCTTAGAAAAGTACCGCAAATTATAGACATGTCTTCAAGCTTTAGGTCTTAAGACATACCCTCCACAGAAGGAGTATTCTAAAATAGAATACACGGTCATCCATCAAACGCTGAACACCTTCTTTCAGCAGTGCACAACCATTGGATTTGGATGCACAACAGTAACACCATTCAATTCAACCCATAAATAAACCTGCTTGCAACAACTTCTTCTTAATAATCATCACAGGAGTAGTCAAGTCATTCACATCAGAAACATAAGAAACATCATCAATAGCATTAATGCCCTTGTTGTGACTTAGAAGTCTCAGGAGGATCAAATTCAATCTCCTTAGTGTCAATCATGTCTTGGATCTTATTCTTCAGAGCCCAATAATTATTAGTGTCATGTTCGGAACTGTTGGAGTGACATGCACACCTTGCATTGGGATTGTAACGGGAAGAGGAAATATTAGGATTCTGAGGAGGGTCCTTCAATATGATCAGTTCCGCCTTCATCATGTGTTATAATGCTTGAGACAACGACATGTTGATTCTTGTGAATTGTTTCCTGGGTGCATCCTGTCTATGTTGATTACTCTGTTGTTATTGTTGTTGTTGTTGTTGTGGTACTGGCGCGAGATTAGAGATCAGAACTATCCCCACAGATTGGTTGTAGTTACTCTTACTGCAACCCTTCTGGCCGTACACAATATTGGATTCTTTCTTACAATTATAAGACTTCTTCACAGTATTCAAAGATGTAGCCACCTGAATTTTACCGCTTATGATTCCATTCTCAACATGTTCTCCTGTTAGTATCAGTTTAGTCCAACCGATTGAGGAACTTCCAAGTAGGTGATTATAGAAAGTACATGTTAGCATGCTCATGAACATGTCAACCAATTCCCTATCAGCCAAAGGAGGTTGGACTCTGCCTGCAAGATCTCTCCATTTCTGTGCGTACTCTTTAAAGCCTTCCTCACAACCCATGGACATACTCTGTAGTTGCATGCATGTTGGTGCCAAATCAGAATTGTATTGATACTGTTTACAGAAATATGCAGGCAAATCTTCCTAGGTATGGATATTGGTACCTTCAAGTTGATAATACCATTCTAGTTATGTTCCAGACAAACTCTCTTGAAAGAAATGCAACCATAATTTGTTGTCAGTAGTGTATGGTTGAATTTTTCGAACATATGATCTCAAATGCAGCTTCGGGCAAGAAACTTCATCATACTTGGAAAAGGTAGGAGTTTTGAACTTAGGAGGAATGACGAATCCTTAGACTAAACCCAATTCTTCAAAGTTCAAGCCAGACACCTTCTGGATCTCCATAGATTTTAGACGCTCTTCTAACAACTTATAATCTCGTCAGCAGGGGGATATTATTCATCCAAATAATCCTCTTCCTCTTCATCAGGAAACTTGTCAAAACCAAGGTTGTTTCTTTCAGTTTTAACACTTTTACCATCTTCATCCTAGTTGTCATCTTCGTCTGATGGGATATCAAGATCTTGAGCTTGCTTGATTGGACCTATGAACCTCCCCCATGTTAAGGACGCCGATTGGTTTCTTTGTCTTCTTCTTCTTCCCATTAGCGATGAGCGCCCTCAGTTCTTCTTGCCCCTTGGCTATGTTTAGGAACATCTATTGGAACTGGGCATTCTAAGCCTGGAGATCTTTGACTGTCTGTTTAAGAGCCATTTTCTGCTAAAATAAACAGTAAGAAGATGAGAAAAACTGTCTTAGAAACCTGTTATTTAATGATATGTATGGTATGTAGATGCATATGCAACGTTTTCAAGGACCTCGTGGGATTTAAATTTGTTAATAAAAAGGAAACAATAACAAAGATTCTTGTTAGTAAGTTCAAATTATAAACGCCTTTTAGGCTTACAATGAAAACAAAAAAAGGGTTACAAAGGAATAAAATATGACTCAAGTCTCCCATGGACGCTTCCTCTTTGTGTTGACATATGCATTAAGGCTCTGCTCTTCATGAAGGCATTTGGTCAGATCCAATACTTTCTTCTCACTAGCATAAAACTGAGTCTCAAAGGCGTCCCTTTCTTCTTTCAGTTGAATCCAAGAATTCTGTAGCTCTTCAAGGTCAGTAGGCATATCTGGATGAAGAACGATATGAGGAATATCTCCTTCAGCAACATGCTCCACAATTACTGGTAGGACAGCGGGATATAGTATTATAATATTTTGATCACGAGATCGCACCCATCTAAGGAAGGGCTCCAAAGGGATGGAGTTTTTTTGTCCCGAAGTCTTGCTATCATTCTTATTCACCATGCCCCAAGCACATATAAACCTTTGACGGTAACCCTGGGGATCATTCTCGTAATCGAATACAATACCCTGGATGAGCATATCATGAGGACTGTCTCTTTGAGCATAACCAAATTGACGTAGAGCTAGGTAAGGGTTGTAAGTGATACCTCCCCTCATGCCAAGGAGTGGCACATTAGGGAATTCCCCACAACGGTCAATAGTAGTGATATCATCCTAAGATCGGGAACACATATAGATATTTGAATGAGAGAGTGACACCATCCTTTGAGACCACCTCAAACCTTGTTCATTCTTCATCACTGATCGGAGAAGGTGCAAAATAAACCACCTGGATAGTAAAGGTATGCAACACATAAGAGTCTCTCACTTCCTCATAGTACAAGTGTGAAGAGAATGCAAAATATCTCTAAGTAAAGTAGGCACAGGATTATGAGTAAGAAATATTTTGATGGCGTTCACATCTATGAGTTGGTATGGATTAGGGAATAGTACCAAACCATAGATCAACAGAGCCAAGATCTCCTCGAAAGCATGAAAACTCATAGCATCCAGAAACAACTGAGCTCTCTGTTAGAAATTTAGCAAGAAGGCCCTTGAATCCACTTCTTGTTTCCCAATTAGATACAATGTCAGACCGCTTCAGATGTAAGGCTGCTGCAATATCTTCAGGTTTTGGAAATTTCTCTAAACCGGTGAAGGGTGTTGTTGTACCCCAAAATTTTCCTTCTCCTTCCTCGAGATATTTCTCACAAGATCTCGAAAATCTCAAGTTTTCACAAATGTTGATTAAGTCAAACCATCTCCTAAACCCCGACGCGTCAAATTAGGGTTTTTATTTTCACAAGGATAATTGGAATTACAATGCCTCAAATGACCTTCATGGATCATTATGGACCTCCAAGAATACTCATGTCAAGTTTCAAGTCTTGAATCACAAATTTGGTCCGTCAATTGACCAGATGACTGAAAATCAACTATAGTCAACCTACATCTAAACTTCATGATTTATGGACAACATCAACATTTTAAATTCCTGTTCATCAATTGATCAAGTATTTATCACAATCCCTCAAGAAAAACACTCAATTTACCAAAGGGGCAAAATGGTCAAAATTAGGGGTTTGATTGTAATTGAGTGATCAATGATTTTTGACCTAATACATGATCTAATGGCTTGAAGCATAATATCAAGGTCTCAAACACAACATGTTGACCTAATTTCAAGGCTCAAATCATTTCTAAAGATCAATGCATTAATAGTTGAAATTTGATCAACTGATGAAAAGTCAACTGATGCACAAAAAGTCAAACTTTGACTTTTTGATCAAAATTCAACTTCAAAGATCATAATTCATCAATATATTCAAAAATATCAAACTGGATCATTAAGAATCAAGAAATTCAAGAAATTCCATTGAAAAGTCAAACTTTTCAAGACTTAGAAAAAAAATTCTAAGTGTTTTATACATGATAATTTCGTTACTTCATGCCATTTTTTTCACTAAAATGCAAGATGATTCAAAGAAAACTTTCAACGTGAAAGTTGTAGATCTTGATGAGATCTACAACTTTTATTTACTGATCAAGTCCTAGAAGTGTTTTGATTTTGAGTTATAAATTCATGAAGTCATGCACTTTTTCTAAAAAACACTTAGTGAAAATTTGACCTAGTTTAGGCAGATTTTTGACCTAACTTCTTGGCCATTTTTCACATAGTTCCAATTGTATTTTGCAAAAGTTGAACACATAAAAGTTGTAGAGTATGTTTCAAGCTTTCCAAAATATCTAAGAACTTACAGAGATCATCTTTGAGCTAGGAGAATCGAAGAGAAGAAGTTGGCATGATAAACTTGAATTGCAAGGCATTTTCATGAAGAACATATAACCTAATCCCATAGCTATGCTGCATAATCTTGATTTGCAGGCCTTCTAACTTGAAAATCACTCCATAATTAAATGTTTACACAATTTATTGAGCTATTATCCAAGTGTTTGAGCCTTTGTCCAAGACAATTTTCCATTTTTGGCACAAAGTTACCATTTCCATTCTTGTAAAGCAAGCCTTATGCATAAGTCAATGCATTGAGCCTCTCACTTGTTTCTTATGATCACACTCAATTTTAAAGAGATGAAGAAACCTCCATGCACCCAACAAACTCATACCATACTTGTACTTGAACCTTGGAACTATGAAAATCCATTTCAACTAGATTTCTCATTTTCAACCAAACCTTAACATGTTATCTCAAAATTATAGTTACTTCAAGATGTCAAACTCTTGCCTATAAATATAGTTGTAATTTGCAACCTAACACACGAATGAGCAAGCCCTAAAACTCACTCAAGCTCCCTGAAAGTCAGAACTGTGCACAAACCTCCATTATTGTTACTTCTGGCCAAGAAACTTGAAACTCATAATCCACTCGTGCGTTTTCCTTATAAACCATCCTCAAATCTTCTATACCTCAAATATAACTCATCCCAATTCTTTTTTCCCAACTGTAACTCCATTTCCACCATTGTCCAAACTCAAAAACAGAGGTATGCTACTTGACTTCTCCAGACTATTTCAGCCACTCTTGACTCAAGCTAAGCATTGCATTAGCTTCTAGAGGACCAAGGAAGCTAACCTGATCCTTGGAGCATCTTTAAATAAGCTCATTTTCAAAACACGAATTCCATTTTCAAGGTAAGTTTTCTGACTTTTGATCTCTTCATATATGCATTGTTAGCTTTCCATTTTCAAAGATAAAATGTAGACATCATAGCCCTGAAATTGACCATGTCTTTAGAATTCATTTATGTTGCCGGAGTAGTGAGAATTTTAGAGTTGAAATTTTAGGAAAAATTAGGTTATATTTAGTATCATTCAAAATTCATGGTCATCTTTGATTTATAGCTTAAGTTATTTATATTTATGAAATCATGATGAAATTTGGAGCAAGTTTGATGTTTACATTTTTGCAAATGGTTGAGAGATGAAGAAGTTACAAAATTCAAAAACGGAGGTTCACGCCTGGCACGAGGTTGAAGGTGAAATGTATTCAGGGTTTGTGTTGTAATATAATGCATTGGTTTTTTTAAAACACTGAATATATAGCCACCCCTGTGGTAGAGAATGCGCATGTAAGGTCTTATTGCTAAAGGGTCCTTGGATCGAGCCCCAGGGATGCCTTTTGTTATTTTTTCTAACATTTTTACTTGTTTCAGGCGCGTTTGGGCTTCCTCACTATTGGCCTGAATTTTTCGCTTTTCCTTACATGCTGTTTACTTCATGATGCACATGCCCATTATTTTTTTATTTTCTTTTTCAGACTGCAACAAAAAAAGGATTTGGGCCTTGACATAACAAAAAACCGTTTTTTGCTTACTAACCCTATAGTTTACTTTCATACCCTCCTGACTTTAATTTTATATTTTCTTTTCTTTTCTTTTCTTTATTATTATTATTATTATTTTTATTATTATTATTATTATTATTATTACTTTTATTAATCAAAAAATACCAAAATATATCATATTTATTATTTAGATGTTTAGTTTATTTTTTTTTATTTTTCTTTTAAAAAAAAAGACCAAAAACATTTTCTTAATAAATTTCTTAAATCAATTTAGACTTAGATTTATTTTAATTTTCTCTTCTTAATCAAACTATTATTAGACTTAGTTTTATTTTAATTGAATTAATTTAGAATTTAGGAGTTTAATTAATTAATTAATTTTTCGTTTCATTTTAGTTTAATTAAATCAAAACCTTTCATCAAAAACTCAAACAAAAAACAATTATCTTTTTCTTCTCGCACTACCATTATACTCTTGTATATTTCATTGCTCTTCAATATTCAATATGTTGTAATAGTAAATTAGGGTTCTTAATTGTTTCCATCCTCATTTGTAAATTGTATCTCCATCCCTAAATGATGTAATAGCGTAGAACTTTAAATTTTCACAATTTACCGCTTTCCATATTATTAGTAATTAGGGTTTGTATGGCAAGACAAAAATCAACAAGTAGAAAAGCCTAATTCAAAGACAAAAATGCATGAAATCAAAACACTTTGCACACTTTCACCTCTAGGGTTAACCCACACTTAATGCCTTAGAATAAAACAATTGTGTCCCTCGAACGTGGGATACTTTAGCAATGACCCTCGAATACAAGATCATAGTCCCTCGATGACCCTTCAATGTTGCCTTCGGTAAACGATATTAGCCCCTTACGATAGATTACTAAGGTATCCTACAATGTTGCCTTATATGACTGTACAATGACTCACACCTGTCCCTTCACATCCAACGATAAGGTTGCTTACCAACTAATGGAGAGACAACACTATCTAAAGGAGGAGGAAAATAACAAAGACTTTTTGAGTAGGTAGAACATTCATAGTTTCTTGCTCACAACATTTCAAAACATCTTTCAAGAACACCAACACTTTTCATGAACTATTTTGAAAAGTTAACACTTTGTACACATTCTTATAGAGACGATAATCATTACAAAGTTCGCCTAAATGAAGACACTTTTCAAAAATACTTTCACACAAATCACAAACACATTTCAAATAAAGCATTTCAAAGTGAGCTAGAAACTAAGAGCCCGTAGATAACTACGGATGAAAAGGGTGATAACACCTTCCCTTTTCATAACCTACCCCCCGAACTCAAGAAAATTCTCAAAAGGTCTTTCCTGTTCTTTTCACCCTTTCCTTTATTGGATAAAAGAAAAGTCGGTGGCGACTCTCTCTATCCGCAACAATTGCGATAAAATGCAAAACACCCAAGTTAGTTCTCCCATCGTATTATAGAACCGACGACTCTGCTGGGGAAAAGACTTAAAAGTGGGGTTATCTTAGAGACTAGATCACATTTAAATGCTTTCATTGTTTGACTTTCTTGATTTACTCTTAAAAAGGGTGTTTGGGTTTTGTATAGATCCTCTACCCGGACCTGGGAGCATTATTAGGTAAGTAACAATAGATTGTGGAGACTGTACGACATAGACCGATATGGTTGAAACAACGGCTATGTTAGTATGATACGTTTGTTGGTACCGTTATCCCTTATGTTGAATTGAGGAGAATACGGGGTCGATGTATGGTGTCATGAAGCCCTAGCTGATTGTAGAACCTTTAGTTGAACAACTTAGCCATTAGAAAGTAGTGAGATAGCCGACTTTGGTGCAAAGATGAAGATTGGTTAATACTCGATACTACACTCATTGAGATCGGACTTTCAGGATATTTTGGCTACAAGAAAAAATTGATTGTGCTAAAACAATACCCAATGAAGAAAGACCAATGATATTAAGATTCCTTAGAACTCGATTACTTTCTAGGATAGTTTGAACCAACTAAACTTCAAGAGGGTACTTACCTATGAAACCCATACAAGCCTAAACCTAAGGTCTTTGTGTGATTTGTTTGTGATTATTATTCATGACATCATAAACATCATAACATCATAAGAATTATCACTAACAATTTCAAGGATTTAGGAATTTATCTTTGTTCTATTTTGTACGACATGGCTTCCACTCGTAGAAATACATTCGAGTCAGCTTCATGAAAGTGCTTCCTTAACTTAAAGAGTTAGCATCGAGGGTGCCTGTAGATTATCCCTTCACCAAGACATATGGTCGACTTCTCAACTTGGCTACCTCAAACTTCCAAGAAGAAATGATGTGTGTGCTCTTCCAATTCATTGATCCTATGCACCATTGCTTTACCTTTCCCGACAACCAACTGGTGCCTACATTGGAAGAATTCTCTCAACTGATAGGAGTGCCTGTGCTTGATCAAATACATTCACCGGTTTAGAGGAAACTCCAAAGCCCGAGGTCATTGCCAAAACCTTGCATTTGAAGAGATCCGACATTGTGGCAAATTGGGAAAAAAGAAGTGGGGTTAAAGGTTTCTTAGCAAAGTTTCTGTTGGAGAAGGCTCATTTGTTTTGGGAAGATATGGATTTCCAAGATTTTGAAGATGTCTTGGCCCTTCTAATCTATGGTTTGGTTCTATTTCCCAATACGGACCAACTCGTAGATGTGAATGCCGTCAAGGTTTTTCTCTCTCGTAATCCCGTACCTACTTTGCTTGGAGACATTCTACATTGTTTCCACACTCGTACCATGAAGAAGAGAGGGACTCTTTTGTGTTGCATTCCATTGTTGTCTAGGTGGTTTATTTCCCACCAACCTCGATCAACGTTGAAGAATGATTGAGGCTTGACATTGTATCAAAGGATGATGTTACTCTTACACTCGGATATTCATTGGTGTTCCCGATCTTTGGAGGATATTACCATCATTGAACATTGTGGGGAGTTCCCTAATTTTCCACTCTTGGGCATTAGGGGAGGCATTACCTATAAACCTTCTCTTGCATTACGATAATTTGGGTATGCGCGAAGAGATGGTCCCCATGATGTTCTCATCCAAGGTTTGGTATTCGACTACGAGGGCGACATCTAAGGCTATCGTTAAAGGTTCATACGAGCTTGGAGAATGGTAAACAAAGTGGATAGAAAGACTTTGGGGCATAAAAATTCCGTCCCTCTTGAGCCTTACCACAAGTGGGTATGAACTCGTGCTCAAAGTCTCATGATACCTTACCCCGCCATCCTACCTGTGATTATGGAGCCCGTTGCTGAGGGAGACACCCCTTACACTCTTCTTCATCCTGACATGCCTACCGACTTCGAGGAATTGCAAAGATCGTGGGTTCAACTCAAAGGGGAACGAGATACCTTTGAAGCACAGTTCTACGCAAGCGAGAAGAAGGTTTTGGAGCTCACGAGGAAACTTCATGAAGAGCAAAGCCTGAATGCCTACATTGCACCAAAGAGGATGCAGTAATGGGAAGCTTGAGTCTCTTTTTTAGGAATTTATTTTGTATCATTTTTGTTTCTTCCATTGTAAGCCCGAGAGGCATTTGTAATTATTGAATTTATTAATGCAATTAATGTTTATTGTCTTCTCTTTGTCTAGCAAATTTAAATTTCTTAAAATCCTTTAAAAAAATTGCACTCGCATAACATGCATCATATCATAAGTAGGTTTTCCAACACAGGTTTCCTCATCCTTTTACTATTTTTTTCAGTACAAGATGGATCTCGAGAAAATTGTCAAGGACTTGCATACTCAACACACTCAATTCCAAGAGACTCTGCTCAACTTAGCAAAGGGGCAGCAAGAAATAATGACACTTCTTGT
Organism: Vicia faba; assembly: GCA_948472305.1. NCBI lineage: Eukaryota > Viridiplantae > Streptophyta > Magnoliopsida > Fabales > Fabaceae > Vicia > Vicia faba. The sequence goes on along the minus strand of OX451739.1, from coordinate 1,417,992,193 downwards.
CACAAAGAAGAAGACAAAGAAGAACGTTGTAATCAACATGGGGAAGAGATTCAAAGGCCCCATCCGACAAGTTCAAGTTGAAAAAGACTCTTCCGAGGAAGATAAAAATCAATATGAATATGCTAGGAGCACCCATGGTGGGGGTGGAAACTATCAAATCTATGAAAATGAAGATTATTTTGATGAGCAATATCCACCGGCCGACGACAAGTATAAGCAACTAGAAGACAGATTGAAGGCTGTAGAAATCCAAGTTGTGCCTAGCTTAGACTTCAGTGACTTGGGTTTGGTTCCAGGGGTAGTCATTCCTTACAAATTCAAATCCCCATTTGTGATACGGTGGGAGAACTGACTTGAGGTTTTGTGTTTGTATTCGCACTTGTTCGGTTGAGCAAGAGTCGCCACCGACTTTTTATTTTATCCTAAGGAAAGGTTAAAAAGCACAGCAAAAAACCTTTGAGATGTTTTCTTGGGTTCGGGGAGTAGATTATAGAAAGGGAAGGTATTAGCACCCTTTCTATCCATGGTTATCCATGGGCTCTTAGTTACTTGCTTAGATCAACTTGCCTTAATTTTCAATTGTTTGAAATGGTGCTTTGTGTGTGTGGGTTTGAAAATGTTTTGAAAAGAAGCCAATGTGGTGGCAACCTTTGTAATGATCCATGTTGGGATGTATACAAAGATGTATGTCTTTTGAAAAAGTTTTCAATGTTTTTGAAAGTTTGTTTTGAAAGTGTATTGTGATATGTGGTTTTGAAAAAAATAGGCAAGTGTTTTGTTTTGCAAATTGGCAAGTAACCAAGAGCTATCTACCCTAATTTTTTCAAAGATTATTGCTATGTTTTAACCCTTTTAAGAATTTTGTTCCACCATTGTATTTGGTGGACAATCTTGTGTTAGGATGTGAGAGGGACGGGCGCGGGTCATCGTTTTAGACCATAATTGCAATGGTGCCAAGTATCTTTGGGCAATTTTTCTTTAAGGGACTTGATCATTTTTTAGGAAACTTTCGAAAGCGTCATCGAGGGACTATGATCATTTGAATTGTTTGTTTTGCCCAAAGAGACCTAACATGCAATATGGCCCAATTTTGAAAGGCAACAAGTGGATGTAACCCTAGGGGTGTTAGTGTGCAAGTGTGTTTTATTGCATACAAGATTTTTTCTTTGAATTAGGATTTTCTATTTCATTGATTTTATCTTGCCATACATGTCCTAATTACTAGCAATAAGAAGCGGAAATATAAAATCCTACGCTATTACAACAATTAGGGGATGGGGATACACATTTGTACATGGGGGGTTCAACGAGAAAAATAGACAAAAAAGAAAATAGCAAAAAAAACAAGATATATAGAGAGAGAGAGAGGGAGCCAGCGCGCTGCTGAGAGGTCATCAGAAGTTCTGACTCAGATCCGCTGCCAGATGATCAACCTCTTGGTTAAATTGTATGAGTCAGAACTTCTGACCCTGGCACCTACAAAACAGAAACCTGTTAGTGGGGAAACCAGAAGTTCTGACCCCCCTGCGCTGCAAAACAGAAGTTTGTTAGTGGAGATACCAGAAGTTCTGATTCTGCTGGAAAGACAATAACTCTCAGAGGTTCTGATATTATTGACAGTAAAACAGGCTTCAGATGTGCTAACGTCAAAGTCAGCACTTGGCTTTTCCCTGTACTAATCAGAACATCTGCAATTTTGTTGTTATTCCACAAAACAGGAAACATATTTGGAACAGATCCAGCAAATGTCAAAATGTTTCAGAGGGCAGAACCAACAAGGTCACAGGCAAGTCCTACACTGGCTCAGAACATTCTGAGGTATGAAAATCCTCAGAATATAAACAGCAACAACATGATATTTATATTATGTTTATTTGAGCATGCACAGCTGATGATGCTTAGCAGCGTGATGAAGGTCAGCAGGTGCTTACCTGGATGTTGGAAATGTTTGTGGATGAAAGCTAGCTTTTGGCTCTGATGGTATTCTGGACAGATTCTTTTTGAAAAGGGGAGGTGAAGGTGTATGCGTATATAGGGTCAGAAGTTTGAAAAGGGGTTTTTAGTTCACACAGAAAACTGGGTATTGGATAAAGTTTGAAGGTGAGAAATTCAAAGTTATGAAACACTGGATATTTTGGCAGAGTTTCACAACACTATCTTGCTAAAGATTTCTGTTTTTTCTCTTAGCAATTTTTCTGTTTCTTGAACGCCCTTTTTCAGTGGACAATGACTCTCTATTTATAGGCAAAGTTCTTGTGGGTGTCTTGAACATTAAAGCGCCAATAGAGTTTGAATTGTTCTTTGACAGAAATTCCTGGGAAGTTGTGATAACAGATAGCCTTCAGCCTAGGCTGCAGCAGCAGGCGTGGATTGGAGAGAAGTGACCTCTTAAGTGGGCGGTGGCGTGTAGACCCGTGCCAGAATCTGCATAAAGGCGTTTTCCAAGCCACACGTGAAGGGATTACTTGGATGAATGTTCAGGAGTGGTTGGAAGCATTAATTAGCATTAAATGGTGATAAGACCTATCAACATCAATATTCTGGTAATGGAAACCAACGTTGAATCAGCAGTTCTGTTTCAAAAAGGACAGCGTAAACCATGCTTTGGCCTTGGCTTCCTGTTGTCTTAGTAAGTTCTAGGGATTCTCCTGATTTTCTGATACGTTCCTTGGATTTTCTTCTGGACCTCCTGGGCTTAGAGATTCTATATCAGTGTAACACCCACTCTTCTGACCTTTTCATCTTCTGATTTCAGCATGTTCTGAAAGAGCCTTCAGACTTCCCTGCTTCTTTTGCATTCCTTTAGCAAATTCTGACTGAGCTTGCGTAACTGTTGAAAGAGTCATGTTCTGTCTGAGGCTTACATATTGAACCACGTTTACAACTTCTGATTGAGCTGATGTAGCTGCTGAAGAGCCAACTTTTGACTACGCTGAGCCAAGCTTGCAACTTTTGACCGTTTTTATCCGAAATTGGTCCAGAAGTTCTGAAGCGCTGATTTTTTTCCTCAAACTCTCATTTTTTAGAGAAACATTCCAAGTACTTAGAATTTAATTTTTTTCTCAAGATAAAAGCGTTGTCTTTAGAGCTTGTGTGATCATCTTGCTCTTGTAAGTGGTTTGCTTGGGCAAAAATGATAACTCAGGACTTGGATTTGTTTCAGAGGGACCTTGAAAATCCAAGATGATTTCCTGAAGAAAGAGAGGGCAAATTTTGGGGTACAACAGTTGCCCCTGTTCAATCTTCTTGAACCTGTAGAGTTAGATTGGCAAGTTTGCCTTTCGCGACTTGAAGGTAAAAGAAGATTGGACACTAAAGTGCCCAGAAAATTTGCACTCGGTGATGTGATGGTATAGGTGAATGGGCTTAAAGATGCCATTTAGTGATGGGCTTAAAGATGCCATATGATGCGATAGAATCTTGTCGGGGGATGGGCTTAGAGATGCCATCTGAGAATGGGCTTAAAGATGCCATTTGGAAACTGCTGGTAGGAGGATGGGCTTATAGATGCCATCTGAGAATGGGCTTAAAGATGCCATTTGGAAATGTTGAACTGTATGTCAATGGTGAGTGGACGAGTATCAGAAAGGCCTCCATGTTTTGGAACATCTCTGAATTGGGGGTCTGAGCCAGCAATAGATTGACATCCGTGTCTGGAGAATCCGTGAACTATTTTCAGAAGTTGAGATTGAATAAGCAATAGAGCAGCATCCGTTGTTGGGAAGCGTCCGTAAACTATTTTTTCAAAGTTGAGAAGAGTCTGAACAAGCGATAGATTAACATCCGTTGTTGGGAAGAATCCGTGAGCTGTTTTCAGAAGTCTTGAAGTGGAAGAGGAACCGGTGTAGGGTTTCCTGATGATGCGTCAGTGTAAAACTGCATCTGAGTGAATCTGGAATAAGTATCAGAATGTCGCCGTGTCCGGGTCACATCTGAACTATTTCTGGATGAATCTCGGAAGATGATCTTTGTCTGTCGACTGATCTTACCCGAAAAGGTAAAGGGTTAGTTGTATGCAATGTTATGATGCATGATGCAATGTATGTGACATCAACGTTTATGACATGAATGTGATGAATGCGCACGTAAGCTGATAAGCTATCTTGCTGAGGATAAATGAATCCTGGATGGCTGAAGATAAAAGAATCTTGACTGCTGTCGGGGAAAATAATTCTTTGGCTGCTGCTGTGGAGGGAAAGAATCTCTTGATTGTTGAAAAATGAGAAGTCTTGGGACCACTGTTGGGGAAATCAGAAGCTTGGGTTGTATGCCAAACTACTGGGGAATTCCTGTCTTGAGGAGATCTGTGTAGGATTTCCTGATGATGAGTCCGTGTAAAAAACTGCATCGGGTTTTTGAACACTTTTGACATTCGAATGCCCCAAGTGGTGATGTAGATAATTTCCTGGCTTGTTACAGGTGTTGATCCATAATCAGTCGTCCACAGATATCTTCCTGGCTTGTTACAGGTGTTGATCTGGAACTTAAGAAAAGTTGGTCAAGGAGATATTGTCCTGGCTTATTACAGGTGTTGATCTCCGACCTGAGAAAGAAAGATGGTTCCCTGGCTTGTTACAGGTGTTGATCTTCAATCTCTTCAGACGTGCCCTGGCTAGATACAGGAATCGAGTCTGGAAATAGTCGTCAACAGATATGCCCTGGCTGGATACAGGAATCGAATCTTCAAACTCTTCAGACGTGCCCTGGCTGGATACAGGAGTCGAGTCTGGAAATAGTCGTCAATGGATATGCCCTGGCTGGATACAGGAATCGAATCTGGAAATAGTCATCAACAGATATGCCCTAGATGGATACAGGAATCGCATCTTCAAACTCTTCAGACGTGCCCTGGCTAGATACAAGAATCGAGTCTGGAAATAGTCGTCAACAGATATGCCCTGGCTGGATACAGGAATCGAATCTTCAAACTCTTCAGATGTGCCCTGGCTAGATACAGGAATCGAGTCTGGAAATAGTCGTCAATAGATATGCCCTGGCTGGATACAGGAATCGAATCTTCAAACTCTTCAGACGTGCCCTGGCTGGATATAGGAATCGAGTCTGGAAATAGTCGTCAACAGATATGCCCTGGCTGGATACAGGAATCGAATCTTCAAACTCTTCAGACGTGCCCTGGCTAGATACAGGAATCGAGTCTGGAAATAGTCGTCAACAGATATGCCCTGGCTGGATACAGGAATCAAATCTTCAAACTCTTCAGACGTGCCCTGGCTGGATACAGGAATCGAGTCTGGAAATAGTTGTCAACAGATATGCCCTGGCTGGATACATGAATCGAATCTTCAAACTCTTCAGACGTGCCCTGGCTAGATACAGGAATCGAGTCTGGAAATAGTCGTCAACAGATATGCCCTGGCTGGATACAGGAATCAAATCTTCAAACTCTTCAGACGTGCCCTGGCTGGATACAGGAATCGAGTCTGGAAATAGTTGTCAACAGATATGCCCTGGCTGGATACATGAATCGAATCTTCAAACTCTTCAGACGTGCCCTGGCTAGATACAGGAATCGAGTCTGGAAATAGTCGTCAACAGATATGCCCTGGCTGGATACAGGAATCGAATCTTCAAACTCTTTAGACGTGCTCTGGCTAGATACAGGAATCGAGTCTGGAAATAGTCATCAACAGATATGCCCTGGCTGGATACAGGAATCGAATCTTCTAACTCTTCAGACGTGCCCTGGCTAGATACAGGAATCGAGTCTGGAAATAGTCGTCAACAAATATGCCCTGGCTGGATACAGGAATCGAATATTCAAACTCTTCAGACGTGCCATGGCTGGATACAGGAATCGAGTCTGGAAATAGTCGTCAACAGATATGCCCTGGCTGGATACAGGAATCGAATCATCAAACTCTTCAGACGTGCCCTGGCTAGATACAGGAATCGAGTCTGGAAATAGTCGTCAACAGATATTCCCTGGCTGGATACAGGAATCGAATCTTCAAACTCTTCAGACGTGCCCTGGCTAGATACAGGAATCGAGTCTAGAAATAGTCATCAACAGATATGCCCTGGCTGGATACAGGAATCGAATCTTCAAACTCTTCAGACGTGCCCTGGCTAGATACAGGAATCGAGTCTGGAAATAGTCGTCAACAGATATGCCCTGGCTGGATATAGGAATCAAATCTTCAAACTCTTCAGACGTGCCCTGGCTGGATACAGGAATCGAGTCTGGAAATAGTCGTCAACAGATATGCCCTGGCTGGATACAGGAATCGAATCTTCAAACTCTTCAGACGTGCCCTGGCTAGATACAGGAATCGAGTCTGGAAATAGTCGTCAACAGATATGCCCTGGCTGGATACAGGAATCGAATCTTCAAACTCTTCAGACGTGCCCTGGCTAGATACAGGAATCGAGTCTAGAAATAGTCGTCAAAAGATATGCCCTGGCTGGATACAGGAATCAAATCTGGAATTGTGATAGTTGATTTGTTGAACACTTTTGACATTCGAATGCCCCAAGTGGTGATGAAGGAGTCTTGAATCAGATTACTCTGCCTATTGAGAGATTTCTTGAAATCTTGACTGGACTGCCCCAGGTTAACTGAACTTTGGAAGATCTGTTGGACCTTGACTGGACTGCCCCAGGTTAATTGGATGGTGACATGTCATGCCCCTTGCTGATAGGGGGTTTGTCGTTGGAAGTGTTATCCTTTTGAAGTGATTTTAACTCACTGAGAGAGTTTTCGTTCCTCCGAACATTCGCTGTATGAATTAATTTGCTGCCAAACAAAAAAGCCAAATGCTGACATTGATATTCAAGCAATGCAAAGTTTATGTTTGTCTCGAAGTTTTGAAAAATGCGTTTTTAGCAGAAAACTTTTTATAAGACAGATCAACACAAGATTTAGAGCAAAGCCTTACAGGAGTCAGGATACCTTTTGTAACAGCATGCTTTCGAACTAACCCATGCTTCAATTAGGACTTTTGAAGGGTTGTAACGTGGCTTGGTTCACGGTTTAAGAAACAAAGGATATAGGCTCAAAGTATATTTGTACCCACCCGTTCTTCGTGATGTTCTTCATACCTAAGCTCAGTTAATTGTGCGTCACACTCTGTTTTGAGTTTGGAACGACTTTTGGGCGATGGTTCACCAGTTGAATTTGGGGAGACAATCATCATCTCCTTTTTCTTTTTCAACATTTTTCATGTTGTTGATGATTTTGTAATGACCTCACTATTTTGATTTTGATTTGTTATCCCTAACTTTTGCCTGACTGTTCCCATTTTTCGAGATTACAGTCAGCGGGATGCCCCAGCTTTCTTAAGCCTCCTTTATAGGTCTTGGCTTGGTGGGCTTTTCTCTTTTGCGAGATTGACTGTCTATGTGATAGGGAACCACCCTTGTCTTTTGATTCCAAAGGAATGCTTTCTCTTTTCTTTTTTTTGACGTCGTTCGTTGTATTACGAACTGAGAGTTTGCGACTTCAATGCGAGTTTCTCTTGAATTAACTGAGATACTACCCTGCCCCAGGTTTATATCAAAGGTTTTGATCGTTTAGAACAGAAAACTCCTACTTCTTTGGCTCGAAAGGGGTTGACTAGGGATTATCTTCCTTATAACTCCAGTGTCTGGGAATTGAAAGAAATGCCTGTACATCATCAGCAAGGTCTGTTCAAAAGCATACTGTATGAGATTATGGTATTGTTTCGTCATCCTCCCTCTAAAGGCTTGCAGCTTTTTATCAAGAGTTAAATATCATAAAGAAAGCATAAGAGTAGTGAAACGAATGGATGAATTCAAGACAAACATATGCAATGCATTAATGAAAACATAGTTTAACATCAACAAATAATTGTTTGACAACAAAAGAAATTACAACTTCGAAAATTCAAAATGAAGCAAAAGTCTCTTAGTTTGAGCTTCATCACTTCAGGTGGAGAACCACTTAACGGAAGATTTTCATCTCACCGTCTGGCATGAATTCCAGCACTCCAATGTCAATCAGATCTTGAATCTTGTTCTTCAAGGCCCAACAGTCATTGGTGTCGTGCCCCGGGCTGTGGGAGTGGTAAACACAAAATGCGTCGGGACGATAGTTAGGAGAGGAGGTATTGAGCTTCTGTGGAGGATCCTTTAAGGTAAGCAGGTTGACCTCCAACAGGCGCTTCAGTATGAAGAATGATGGTATTTCAGTCTCCGTGAACTGTCTTCCCGACGTTTCTTGCTTACGCCGATTACCCCTTTGACGCTGGCGAGGTTGTTGATGGGCTTGTGACCCTGAAGCAAGCGAAGGAGCTTTCCCCTTGTCTTCTTGAGTGGATGGAGGCTGAGTGGTGACTTGCTCTTCAACCTCAGATGTTTGCCCCAATTGGTTGTTTGGAAGCAGTTGGCGGACAAGAATTCTGAGTTCCTCTTGTCTTTGAGATAGGTCTTGGATGAGAGCCATCTGGCCCACCAACTGCCCCATCAATTGGGTCCTCAATGTTGTTAGATCAAACTGCAGCTCCGCAAGCTGATCACTCCTGGCATTGTTGGAATTCTCCAAGCCCTTTGTGAGGAGAGCTTTTATTTCTTCTTGCCCCAGAGACAAGTTCAGGAACATCTCCTGCAGCTGAGCAGTCTGGTCTTGGATGTCTTTGACAGACCTTTCTAGAGCCATCTCTTACTGAAATAAACAGCAGGAGAGTAAGGAAACCTGAAAAAGGAAAGACTGTCAAAATGCAATGCATGATATGTGGATGCATGCTTTCAAGGATCTCTTGGGGTAAACACAAGAAAATGTTAGAGGTTGAACTTTGCTCTTGGATTGGAGAACTTTGCACCGGTGGATGTCTTTCCACTAGAATCAAGCTCACCATGTCAAGTGGGTCATCACCACTGATTCAAGTTGTTGTACTTGATCTTTGACTGGGGAACTTTGTATCGGTGGATGTCTTTGCACTAGAATCAAGCTCACCATGTCGAGTGGGTCATAGCCCCTGATTCAAGTTGTTGTACTTGATCTTTTCTTGGAGAACTTTGTATCGATGGATGTCTTTCCACGAGAATCGAGCTCACCATGTCGAATGGGTCATAGCCCCTGATTCAAGTTGTTGTACTTGAACTTTGATTGGCATTGGTTAGAGGAGAAACCTCTTGCCCCTTGGTAGACATCTGGTTCAACGTAACTCTGCATCAAAAGAACCTTCGAGATCCTTGAAATGGTTATTGAAAATGCTATGGTATGATGTTATGTACATGCATGCAAAAAGCAAGTGAGTGTATATACAGGTAATCATATTCACACAAAGCAAACAAGTCCTTAGGTTTAGGCTTGCATGGGGTTTAGGTAAGTACCCTCTTGAAGTTAGTTGGCTCATCCTGTCCTAAAATAGAAACCGGGTTCTAAGGAGCTCAATATCATTGGATTGTTTTCTGTGTTCATTGTTTTGGTTTAGCCACTTACTGGCGACCAAAATATTCCAAGAAAACAACCCTCAAATGAGTGTAGTATCGAGTATCTACCAACTTCGGACTGTACCAAAGTCGGTCATCTCACTACCCCTAATAAAAGGCCAAGATGGTCAAGTAAGGTTCTAGGTCATTAGTGCTTAGTGACATCACTCAGCGGCCCCATACTCTCCTTGATTGAAATCAAGGGTTACCGGTACTCACAAATATGTCGCACTAATATAGCTATTGCTTCAACCGTGTCGGTATACCCCGCACAATTTCCACAACGTATTGCTATCTATGAATGTTCCCCAAATCTGGGTGTAGGATTGTAAACCCAAACAAGAGAGCCAAGATGTAAAGCAATCAAAACAAACAATTAGTCATGCAAGAGGGTGATCTAAGCCCTAAGGTTACTCCACTTTTCATTTTCCCCAGCAGAGTCGCCAGTTCTGTGATACGGTGGGAGAACTGACTTGAGGTTTTGTGTTTGTATTCGCACTTGTTCGGTTGAGCAAGAGTCGCCACCGACTTTTTATTTTATCCTAAGGAAAGGTTAAAAAGCACAGCAAAAAACCTTTGAGATGTTTTCTTGGGTTCGGGGAGTAGATTATAGAAAGGGAAGGTATTAGCACCCTTTCTATCCATGGTTATCCATGGGCTCTTAGTTACTTGCTTAGATCAACTTGCCTTAATTTTCAATTGTTTGAAATGGTGCTTTGTGTGTGTGGGTTTGAAAATGTTTTGAAAAGAAGCCAATGTGGTGGCAACCTTTGTAATGATCCATGTTGGGATGTATACAAAGATGTATGTCTTTTGAAAAAGTTTTCAATGTTTTTGAAAGTTTGTTTTAAAAGTGTATTGTGATGTGTGGTTTTGAAAAAAATAGGCAAGTGTTTTGTTTTGCAAATTGGCAAGGAACCAAGAGCTATCTAACCTAATTTTTTCAAAGATTATTGCTATGTTTTAACCCTTTTAACAATTTTGTTCCACCATTGTATTTGGTGGACAATCTTGTGTTAGGATGTGAGAGGGACGGGCGCGGGTCATCGTTTTAGACCATAATTGCAATGGTGCCAAGTATCTTTGGGCAATTTTTCTTTAAGGGACTTGATCATTTTTTAGGCAACTTTCGAAAGCGTCATCGAGGGACTATGATCATTTGAATTGTTTGTTTTGCCCAAAGAGACCTAACATGCAATATGGCCCAATTTTGAAAGGCAACAAGTGGATGTAACCCTAGGGGTGTTAGTGTGCAAGTGTGTTTTATTGCATACAAGATTTTTTCTTTGAATTAGGATTTTCTATTTCATTGATTTTATCTTGCCATACATGTCCTAATTACTAGCAATAAGAAGCGGAAATATAAAATCCTACGCTATTACAACAATTAGGGGATGGGGATACACATTTGTACATGGGGGGTTCAACGAGAAAAATAGACAAAAAAGAAAATAGCAAAAAAAACAAGATATATATAGAGAGAGAGAGAGAGAGAGGGAGCCAGCACGCTGCTGAGAGGTCATCAGAAGTTCTGACTCAGATCCGCTGCCAGATGATCAACCTCTTGGTTAAACTGTATGAGTCAGAACTTCTGACCCTGGCACCTGCAAAACAGAAACCTGTTAGTGGGTAAACCAGAAGTTCTGACCCCCCTGCGCTGCAAAACAGAAGTTTGTTAGTGGAGATACCAGAAGTTCTGATTCTGCTGGAAAGACAATCTCAGAGGTTATGATATTATTGACAGCAAAACAGGCTTCAGATGTGCTAACGTCAAAGTCAACACTTGGCTTTTCCCTGTACTAATCAGAACATCTGCAATTTTGTTGTTATTCCATAAAATAGGAAACATATTTGGAACAGATCCAGCAAATGTCAAAATGTTTCAGAGGGCAGAACCAACAAGGTCACAGGCAAGTCCTACACTGGCTCAGAACGTTCTGGGGTATGAAAATCCTCAGAATATAAACAGCAACAACATGATATTTACATTATGTTTATTTGAGCATGCACAGCTGATGATGCTTAGCAGCGTGATGAAGGTCAGCAGGTGCTTACCTGGCTGTTGGAAAAGTTTGTGGATGAAAGCTAGCTTTTGGCTCTGATGGTATTCTGGACAGATTCTTTTTGAAAAGGGGAGGTGAAGGTGTATGCGTATATAGGGTCAGAAGTTTGAAAATGGGTTTTTAGTTCACACAGAAAACTGGGTATTGGATAAAGTTTGAAGGTGAGAAATTCAAAGTTATGAAACATTGGATATTTTGGCAGAGTTTCACAACACTATCTTGCTAAAGATTTCTGTTTTTTCTCTTAGCAATTTTTCTGTTTCTTGAACGCCCTTTTTCAGTGGACAATGACTCTCTATTTATAGGCAAAGTTCTTGTGGGTGTCTTGAACATTAAAGCGCCAACATAGTTTGAATTGTTCTTTGACAGAAATTCCTGGGAAGTTGTGATAACAGATAGCCTTCAGCCTAGGCTGCAGCAGCAGGCGTGGATTGGAGAGAAGTGACCTCTTAAGTGGGCGGTGGCGTGTAGACCCGTGCCAGAATCTGCATAAAGGCGTTTTCCAAGCCACACGTGAAGGGATTACTTGGATGAATGTTCAGGAGTGGTTGGAAGCATTAATGAGCATTAAATGGTGATAAGACCTATCAACATCAATATTCTGGTAATGGAAACCAACGTTGAATCAACAGTTCTGTTTCAAAAAGAACAGCGTAAACCATGCTCTGGCCTTGGCTTCCTGTTGTCTTAGTAAGTTCTGGGGATTCTCCTGATTTTCTGATACGTTCCTTGGATTTGCTTCTAGACCTCCTGGGCTTAGAGATTCTATATCAGTGTAACACCCACTCTTATGACCTTTTCATCTTCTGATTTCAGCATGTTCTGAAAGAGCCTTCAGACTTCCCTGCTTCTTTTGCATTCCTTTAGCAAATTCTGACTGAGCTTGCGTAACTGCTGAAAGAGTCATGTTCTGTCTGAGGCTTACATATTGAACCACGTTTACAACTTCTGATTGAGCTGATGTAGCTGCTGAAGAGCCAACTTCTGACTACGCTGAGCCAAGCTTGCAACTTCTGACCGTTTTTATCCGGAATTGGTCCAGAAGTTCTGAAGCGCTGATTTTTTTTCCTCAAACACTCATTTTTTAGAGAAACATTCCAAGTACTTAGAATTTAATTTTTTTCTCAAGATAAAAGCGTTGTCTTTAGAGCTTGTGTGATCATCTTTCTCTTGTAAGTGGTTTGCTTGGGCAAAAATGATAACTCAGGACTTGGATTTGTTTCAGAGGGACCTTGAAAATCCAAGATGATTTCCTGAAGAAAGAGAGGGAAAATTTTAGGGTACAACACCATTTTTTCCAAGTACGATGGTGTCTCGTGACCGAAGCTTCACCTAAGATCTTACATCCTCAAAATTCAACCGCATACCGCTGATAAGAAACTATGGGTACACTTTTTTCAAGAAAGTCTAGCTGGGACGTAGTTGGAGGGGTTTTACCAATTGGAGGGGACTAAGATTCATACTTGGGAGAATTTGGCCACCCCCTTTTACCGCCAATATCAATATAACGTTGATCTTGCGCCAACTAGGGTGCAATTACAAGGAATGGCCATGGGTTCCAACGAGGGCTTCAAAGAATACACTCAAAAATGGAGAGATTTGGATGGAAGGGTGCAACCATATTTAACTGATAGGGAGTTGGTAGACATGTTAATGGGAACATTTACTGAACCATTTTTCAACTTATTGATTGGAAGTTCATCATCCGAATTCACTGAATTAATCTTAACTAGTGAGAGGGTTGAAAGCGGGATTAAAAAGGGAAGATACATATGGCCTCTACCTCAAATGTTGTGAAAAAACCATTTACTGGGAAAAAGGAAACTAATGTCGTATATGGGTCAAGGGGCCATGTCAAGAAGGACCATCGTCAGTCAATAAATGCAATTCTAATCTCCAACCCAACTTCTACTCAAAGACCACAACAACAAGCTAATCACCTGACATCCCGAGAAGACAATTTACCAGAATCAACATGTTGCCATCTCAAGCTCTGCAACACCTATTGAAAGCTGATTTAGTGACCTTGAGAAATCCCCCTTCCAATCTTAATACCTCCTCTCCTAAATACAATCCCAACGCCAAATGTGCCTACCACTCAAATAGCCTCGGACATGATACCAATGATTATTGGGCGCTAAAGAACAAAATCCAAGACTTGATCGATAACAATACAATTGAATTCGACCCTCCTCTAACTCCAAATGTAATCACTACACCCATGCTAAATCATGGTAAGGGTGTCAATGCTATTGAAGATGCTGCTTTTGTTTCCTCTATCAATAACTTGACCACCCATTTGAAGACTATTAAAAAGTATTTGTTGAAAGTCAGGGTATTTCCTGGATGCCTTGAAGACTGTTGTTGTTTTTCTATACAAATTAATGGTTGTGAATGGCTTAAGAAAGGTGTCCAACACATGATGGATAGCCATGAGATTCTATTCGAAAGAACTTCATCTGTGAAAAATATGACCAAAGTTGTATCTCCAAGATTTGAAGACGTGTCCATCATTACTATCTCAAAGGTACCTATTAGGATCACCTCAAAAGGTCCTATTAGGATTCCCATTGAACCAAAAATAGATCCACTAATTATCACCACACCGGGGCCAGTCCCCTACTCTTATGATAAGGCTATGCCCTGGAATTATGGGGCAGGAGTGTATACCATGGTATCAAACAAGATTCATGGGTTGATGAAGATGAAAATGCTGACATTACAAACATCGCTGGATCAAGTAAAGTTACTAGGATAGGGAGGATCTTCTCTCTAGAAATTTCACCTCTGACAAACACTACTACACACATTCGTAGTACTGCTGTTAAACCTGTTGTTGATACTCGAGGAAAGGAAAAAATTTCTGAGCCTACCCTGATAGAGGAGCCTGCAAAATATATTACCATTGAGGACCCATCTACCCAAGAGATGGAGGAGATTCTAAAAATCACCAGAAAAAGTGATTACAAGATAATGGAATATTTAGGGCAAACACCCTCGAAGATTTCTATGTTGTCTTTGTTGCTATGTTCCGAGGTGCATGCCCAAGCACTAATAAAGTTCCTGAAAAATGAACATATCCCACAAGAAACTACGACCGACCAATTTGAAAACTGTGTAGCAAGCTTGACTGCGGATAATGGTTTAGGGTTCTCTGACGCACATTTGACCCTGATGGGGAAGAATCACAACAAAGATCTCCACATCTCCATAGAATGCAAGGGCACTACCATGGAACATATATTAGTGGATACTGGATCTTCTCTCAATGTATTACCTATAGGAGATTTGGATACACTAGACTATAATGGACTGGTGTTGAAACCTAGCGACATTGTAGTAAGGGCTTTCGATGGTTCTAAGAGGATGGTCCATGGAGAGGTTGATCTCCCTATCAAGGTTGGGTATCAAGTCTTCAACTCAACATTCTATGTGATGGACATCCGTCCTGCTTATTCGTGCCTGCTTAGACATTCATGGATACATGGGGCAGGCGCGGTGACTTACACACTACATCAAAAGCTAAAGTATCCGGTCAAGGGGAAAATTGTCACTATATGCGGATAAGAAGAGTTTATGATCAGTCACCTAAATTCATTTAAGTATGTTGAAATGGATGGTGAGTTCATTGAAACTTCTTGCCAAGCCTTTGAAGTGGACTCTCCCATGGTTGTTATTGCCAAGGCCACTCATGACACTCCCAAAGCTGCTAAATATACACCAAGGATGGCTTCTCTATAAGATGATTGTGCTGTTATTAAAGAAGGAGGTTGCACCATTTGGGGGACAACTTCCTGATTTCCCTTTCAAGTCAGACAAATTTGGATTGGGCTTCACTGCCAAGGCTCAAAAGGAGGTTCAACGTGCTTGCATAGTGTGATACGGCGGGAGAACTGACTCGGTTCATTTTGCGTTTTGATCGCAATTGTGCGGATAACAAGAGTCGCCACCGACTTTTCTTTTATCCAAAAGGAAAGGTGAAAAAGCACAGGAAACACCTTTTGAGATTATTTCTCGGGTTCAGGGGTAGATTATGAAAAGGGAAGGTATTAGCACCCTTTTCATTCGTAGTTATCTACGGGATCTTAATTACTCGCTAGATCACTTATTTTTGCTTTGACAATGTGCTTGTGGTGTGGGCTTTGAAAGAATTTTGAAAATGTCTTTGTAATGGTTCATGTTTCTATAAGAACGCCTACAAAGTTTGTTTCGAAAAATAGTTCAAAGATGTGTTTGTGGAATGTGTTTTTGAAAGTCATTTTGAAATATGTTTTTTGCAATGGTTCTCGTCTCTATAAGAACGTATACAAAAATGTTTTGTCTTTTTGAAAACGTTTTGAGATGAAAGTGTCGGTGTAAAAATGTTTTTGTCGTGAGCAAGCGAGTAACAAGGAGCGAATCTACTTACTCGAAAGGTCTTAAATTATCTTTTCTTCCTCCTTTAGATGTTTCTATCTTACCATTGATTTGGTAAGAAGCCCCATCACTGGATGTGAAGGGACATGCGCGAGACAATTGTACAGTCATCGAAAGCAACTTATGAGACGCTTTAGCAATTTTTTCTGTAAGGGGGTACAAAAGCTCACAAGATCTCCAAAAGATCAAGTTTGCACAAGTGTTGATTAGGTCAAACCATCTCCTAAACCCTGATGCCGCAAATTAGGGTTTTTATTTTCACAAGGATAATTGGAATTCCAATGCCTCAAATGACCTTAATGGATCTTTATAGACCTCCAAGAATACTCATGTCAAGTTTCAAGTCTTGAATCACAAATTTGCTCAGTCAATTGACCAAATGACTGAAAATTAACTATAGTCAACCTACAGCCAAACTTCATGATTTTTATCCAGCATCAACATTTTAAAGTCATTTTCATCAATTGATCAAGTATTTATCACAATCCCTCGAGAAAAACACTCAATTTACCAAAGGGGCAAAGTGTTCAAAATTAGGGTTTTGACTATAATTGACTGATCAATGATTTATGACCTAATACATGATCTAATGGCTTGAAGCATAATCTCAAGGGCTCAAACACAACATGTTGACCTGGTTTCATGGCTCAAATCATTTCTCAATATCAATGCATTGATAGTTGAAATTTGATCAACCGATGAAAAGTAAACTAATGCACAAAAAGTTAAACTTTGACTTTTTGATCAAAATTCAATTTCAAAGATCATAATTCATCAAGATATTCAAAAATATCAAACTTGATCATCAATAATCAAGAAAGTCAAGAAAGTCCATTGAAAAGTCAAACTTTTCAAGACTTAGAAATTTTTCTAAGTGTTTTATACATGATAATTTCATTAATTCTTGCCATTTTTTCACCAAGATACAAGATGATTCAAAGAAAACTTTCAACATGAAAGTTGTAGATATTCTTGAGATCTACAACTTTTCTTTACTGATCAAGTCCTAGAAGTGTTTGTATTTTTACTTATAAATTTATGAAGTCATGCACTTTTTCTAAAAAACACAGTGAAAATTTGACCTAGTTTAGGTAGATTTTTGACCTAACTTCTTGGCCATTTTCACATAGTTCCAATTGGATTTTGCAAAAGTGGAAAACATGAAAGTTTGAGCTAGGAGAATCGGAGAGAAGAAGTTGGCATGATAAACTTGAATTACAAGGATTTTTCACGAAGAACACATAACCTAATCCTATAGCTATGCTGCATAATCTTGCTTTGCAGGCCTTCTAACTTGCAAATCACTCTATAATTAAATGTTTACACAATTAATTGAGCTATTATCCAAGTGTTTGAGCCTTTGTCCAAGACAATTTTCCATTTTTGGCACAAATTTACCATTCCCATTCTTGTAAAGCAAGCTTTATGCATAAGTGAATGCATTGAACCTCTCACTTGTTTCTTCTGATCACACTCCATTGTAAAGCGAAGAAGTAACCTCCCTGCACCAAAAAACTCAGACCATGCTTTTACTTGAAACTTAGAACTATGAAAATCCATTTTGAATTGATTTCTCATTTTCAACCAAACCTTAACATGTTATCTCAAAATTCTGGTTACTTCAAGATGTCAAACTCTTGCCTATAAAAAGTGAGGTCATTTGCAACCTAACACATGAATAAGTAAGCCCTAAAACTCACTCAAACACCTGAAAGTTAGAACTGTGCACAAACCTCCATTATTGTCACTTCTGGCCAAGAAACTTGAAACTCATAATCCACTCATGCATTTTCCTTCTAAACCATCCTCAAAGCTTCTATACCTCAAATACAACTCATTCCAATCCCTGTTTCCCAACTGTAACTCCATTTCCACCATTGTCCAAACTTAAAAATATAGGTCTGCAACTTGACTTCTCCATACCATTTCAGCCACTCCCAACTCAAGCTAAGCATTGCATTAGCTTCCTAGAGGACCAAGGAAGCTAACCTGATCGTTGTAGCATCTTGAAACAATCTCATTTTCAAAACAAAAATTCTATTTTCAAGGTAAGTTTTTTGAGTTTTGAAATCTTCATACAAGCATTGCTAACTTTCCATTTTCAAAGATAAAATGTAGATATCATAGCCCTGAAACTGACCATGTCCTTAGAATTCATTTATGTTGTCTGAGTAGTGAGAATTTTTGAGTTAAACTTTATGGAAAAATTAGGTTAGATTTGGTACCATTCAAAATTCATGCTCATCTTTGATTTATAGCTTAAGTTATTTACATTTCTGAAATCGTGATGAAATTTGGAGCAAGTTTGATGTTTACATTTTTGCAAATGGTTGAGAGATGGAGAAGTTACAAAATTCAAAAATGGAGGTTCAGGCCTAGTGCGAGATTGAAGATGAAATGTATTCAGGGTTTGTTTTGTAATATAATACATTGGTTTTGTTTTAAACACCGGATGTATAGCCACCCCAGTGGTAGAGATCACGCATGTAAGGTCTTATTGCTAAATGTCCTGGGTTCGAGCCCCAGGGACGCCTTTTGTTATTTTTTCTATTATTTTTACTTGTTTTAGGCGCGTTTGGGCTTCCTCACTATGGGCCTGACTTTTTTCTTTTCCTCACACCCTGTTTACTTCATGATGCACAAGCCCATTGTTTTTTTTATTTTATTTTTCAGACTGCAAAAAAAAAAAAGGATTTGGGCCTTGACATAACAAAAAACTATTTTTTGCTTACTAACCCCATAATTTACTTTCATACCCTCCCGACTTAAATTTTATATTTTGTTTTATTTTATTTTCTTTATTATTATTATTATTATTATTATTATTATTATTATTATTATTATTATTATTATTATTATTATTATTATTATTATTATTATTCCTTTTATTAATCAAAAAACACCAAAATATATCATATTTATTATTTAGATATTTAGTTTTTTTTTTCTTTTAAAACAAAAGACCAAAAACATTTTCTTAATAAATTTCTTAAATCAATTTAGACTTAGATTTATTTTAATTTCCTCTTCTTAATCAAACTAATATTAGACTTAGTTTTATTTTAATTGAATTAATTTAGAATTTAGGAGTTTAATTAATTAATTATTTTTCCGTTTCATTTTAGTTTAATTAAATCAAAACCTTTCATAAAAAAATCAAACAAAAAACAATTATCTTTTTCTTCTCACACTACCATTATACTCTTGTATATTTCATTGTTCTTTAATATTCAATATGGTTGTAATAGTAAATTAGGGTTCTTAATTGCTTCCATCCTCATTTGTAAATTATATCCCCATCCCTAAATGATGTAATAACATAGAAGTTTAAATTCCCGCAATTTACCTCTTTCCATATTATAGTTAGTAATTAGGGTTTGTATGGAAAGACTAAAATCAACAAGTAGAAAACCCTAATTCAAAGACAAAAATGCATGAAATCAAAACACTTTGCACACTTTCATCTCTACGGTTAACCCATACTTGTTGCCTTAGAATAAAACAGTCATGTCCCTCGAACGTGGGATGCTTTAGCAATGACCCTCGAATACAAGATCGTAGTCCCTCGATGACCCTTCGATGTTACCTTCGGTAAACGATCTTAGCCCCTTATGAAAAATTGCTAAGGTATCATACAATGTTGCCTTCTATGACAATACAATGACCCACACATGTCCCTCCACATCCAATGATAAGGTTTCTTATCAAATAATGGTGAGACAACACTATCTAAAGGAGAAGGAAAAGAACAAAGAATTTTTGAGTAGGTAGAATGTTCATAGTTGCTTGCTCACAACATTTCAAAACATCTTTCAAAAACACCAACACTTTTCACGAACTATTTTCAAAATTCAACACTTTGAATACATTCTTACAGAGATGAGAATCATTACAAAGTTCGCCTAAACGAAGGAAATTTTCAAAAATACTTTCTAACAAATCACAAGTACATTTCAAACAAAGCATTTCAAAGTGAGCTAGCAACTAAGATCCCGTAGATAACTACAGATGAAAAGGGTGCTAACAACTTCCCTTTTCATAACCTACCCCCCGAACTCAAGAAAATTCTCAAAAGGTCTTTCCTGTTCTTTTCACCCTTTCCTTTATTGGATAAAAAAAGTTGGTGGCGACTCTTGCTATCCGCAACAATTGCGATAAAATACAAAACACCCAAATCAGTTCTCCCACCGTATTACAGGTGTCTGTTCAAGAATAGGTACTCTGAGTAGCTTATAGAACTCTTCCATTGTGGGTACCAACTGATAATCTAGAAAGGTAAAACAGTGATGCTCAAGATACAAGAACTGAAACAGAACACTCATCATGTCTTCTTCAAAACCCGAGGTAACCAAACTGAGTAGATAACCATGCCTTTTGGTGAATTGAGAGTTTTCTGGAACCTTTGAGACTAACTCCTTAAGCTGGGAAGGTACCCTTACAAAGTTGATCCGGATAGTGTTTCTGCGAGTGGAGGCCATAACCTACAACATAGAACAAAGATAAAATCCCTAGGTCCTTTAAATGGATAGTTAAAATGTTATGTTATGATGATATGATGTTATGATGTCATGTTCATGTTAGATAAGTAGCAAACACACACAAGTCACACAAGAGCCTTAGGTTTAAAGGATTGCATGAAGTCTATAGGTAAGTATCCTTCCCCATTGAATTAAGTTGGATCAACCTTTCCTAAAATAGTATCCGGGTTCTAGGAATCTCATATCACTGATCTTTCTCACAGGTTTTATTTTAGCACGGCAACTGACTCTCCACCAAAACATCCCGAAAGTCAAATCTCAATAAGCGTAGTTTCGAGTATCAACTAACCTTGGACTACACCAAAGTCGGTTATCTCACTACCTTCTAATTGCCAAGATGGGTCAATTAAGGTTCTAAAAGTAAGTTACTGTTAACGATACCACGCGGAAGCCAAATGTTATCCTTGACTGACTCAAGGAACATCAGTACAAACCAAAGTGTTACACTAACTATAGCCATCATGTTAACCATATCGGTCTATGTCGTACAACCTTTATGATCTATTGCTACTTACCTAAGGCATACCTAGATCCGATTGTAGGATCTAACAAGCAATTAAACCCAAACAAACCCTTACAGTAAAGCAACAAAATCATACAATTAAAAGAAAGTAAAGTGATCTTAAAATCTAAGGCAACCCCTATTTTCAAAGTAGTAATCCCTAGTAGAGTCGCCAGTTCTGTAATACAGTGGGAGAACTAACTTTTTGGTTTAATCCAAATGTTCGATTTGCTAGAGTCGCCACCGACTTTTATTTTATCCAATATTTAGGAAAGGTGAAAAGAACAGGAAAAACCTTTGATAGATTTTGAGTTCGGGGGGTAAGTTATGGAAAGGGAAGGTGTTAGCACCCTTTTCATCCGCAGTTATCTATGGGCTCTTAATTGCTTAGCTCACTTTTGAAAATATTGCTTTGTGTGTGTGTGATTTGTTTGAAAATAGTTTGAAATTTCCAATGTAAGGCTGACTTTATAATGATTCTTGCGTCATTCTTCAAGAATGTATACAAAGTGTTATTTTTTAAAATATTTGTTTGAAAGTGTAGTTTGAAAAAAAGTTTTGAGAAAAGTTGTGAGCAAGCAATTAAGAGTTTCTTACCCACTAAAGTCTTTCTTATTCTTTTCCTTCTCCTTTAGAGATAGTTCAATCCATACCATTAGTTGGTAGGTAGACCTATCTATTAGATGTGAAGGGACAGGCGTAGGTTCATCGTATGGTCATCGAAGGAAACAAGTAAGGATACTTTAGCAATTGTATCGAAGGGGCTATCATCATTTTGTAGGTAACTCGAAGGGAGTAGATCATTTTGTAGGCAACTCGAAGGGTCATCAAGGGATTATGATCTTTATTCAAAAGGGACATGATGATTTGATCAAGGGTCTTTTGCTAAAGTATCCCCACTTTCAAGGGACGTGACCAATATTCGTAAGGCAACAAGAGAGGTTACCCTAAAGGTGCAAGTGTGAAGAGTGTTTGTTTTCAGTTTATTTTATCTTGAATATTTGGGTTTTCTAGATTGTTTTTAGTCTTGCCACGCAAAACCTAGTTACTAGCAGTTAAATATGTATAGAAAAATAAAGTGCAGAATGTAATGTCCTAAGCTATTACATGGCTTTGGGAGAGGTACATAAGTATACAAATTAGCGAGAAAGTAAACATACACTATTACATCCTATGAGCAGTTACATAATTAGGAAAAAATGCGAGAAAAGAAATATACGCTATTACAATTAAAGAATGCAACCTATACAATTTCAATGAAAAGTAAAGAGCAAGAAGAAAGAAAATAGAAAAAGAATGTTAAATTTTTTTGTGATTTTTTTTGTAGAAACTAATTTAAGTTATAATAGTAATTAAAACCTAAATCCGAATTTATTTTAATGCTAAGAAAAAAAAAGGAAATTTAATTAATTAGTAAATAAAAAATATAAGAAAAATAGGAATAATTAAGAAAGAAAATAGAAAAATTAGGTTAGAAAAATAGTGTAAAATAATTGCATGGGGTGGGTGTTGAACCCATGCCCCTAGCTTCATAAACTACACTGCTTGCCACTAGGCCAAGCGCCTGTTGGTGTTTGAGAAATAGGCATTGAATAATATATATGAAACTTGCGCGTTAGTTTGAAAAATAAGAAGAAGAAAAATTGTGAGAAGCATGGATCAAACTCACACCCTTCACGTTACATGCCTCTGTCTCAACCAACTCTGCTGCGCTTCAATTCTATTATACAAGACAAACCAATAGATATATTATAAACAAGTGAAATGGAGAAGCGCCAGAGCCCTAGCTTCGGTGGTCTTCTCCGATTAGGTCATTCTTAAACCTGCAAAAATAACGTGCGTTAGAGATTAAGAAGGACCCTATCCCCCTAATTCGACCCTTGTGAATCCAATGGTGGCATTATTTTTTGCTCATTTAACCTGTACAGTAAGATATGATCAAAACAAAGAGACACAGTGCAATAATGGTAATGGAGTATTCTGGCATCATGTGCCTCATGCAAGGGATTAAAACTGCAATATTTTGTCTCAGGAACACATTGAAACTGTTAGTTTAAATCAAAGCCTCATAAATATGAAAATATGAATTTCACAACATATGTAAAACCGACGATGTTTGGAATGCATGTTTTAGGCACCTTTGATCATCAAGAATGATTGGAACTTACTCTATGGTACCTCAAGGATTGATTTGAATGGTCACCTAGCCTTAAGGATGGCTGAAAGCTGGATTTCGAGTTCAACCTTTTCCTTGTAAATTTCAATCTCAAAACCCTTGTTTCTTGAACAGCCTTGCCTGTATTATTTTGGGTCTGAATATGTACTGTACTTATAGGAGAAAATATTAGGTTAAGAGGTGGGCTTGGACATCATGTGAAACATAAAATTTTTTTGTTTGAAAATAGGTTGAAATATTACAAAACCATGAAGATTTTATTCATAAATAGATCTATAGGGTTTGTAGCATGACCTTGGTGTTAGAACATAGTTTGATTCTACAACCCTCAGTTAGAGTTTTGATGATAACAAAATACAAGATTAAATAAATTGTAAGATTTACATAAGACATATATGCTACTTAAAATTATGTTATGTATTTACAGAAACTCTGATGGAATCAGCATTAGAAGATCAATATCAACATCATCATCAAAAGATATGTCAGCATCAGAAGATCAAATAAAATGTGCTATACGCTGAAGCCTGATGAACATAATCTGCACATAAAATACTATGACTCTGATCAAGATCCTAACCATGTCATCAACACTCAGAAGCGTCAGAATAAGCTAAAGCCAAAAACACTCTGATTATCATTAGCAGAACACTCTGAAGTGTCAACGTTACTATGCATTCAAGACAGATTAATTACCAACGACTTTATTCCAAGACAAAGATCTTCTCAAAAAGGAAAGAACGTTATGAGCATTGAAATGGATTTATGGACAGCAACATATCTCTTCCTAGGCTACTTAAACAAGTCAGTGAGAAAAGAAATGGCTAATACTCTACACGCACATACGCCTAAGCTAATCATCTTCATTCACTCATACATTTGCTAAGCTTTCAACCACGCTTACTCTATAGCTCTAGCAATCCAGTTTTTATTCTAAGCTTCATATTGTGTATTATCACAGTTGTGATATATAGTTTTATTAGAAAACATCAAACACAGTTTTGTTCAATTATCTGTAAGAGAAATTCCTTGAGATAAACCGGTCTGTGGTTAGACTCAAGAAGGTTTAACAGTTGTTAAAGTAGTTGTTGTATTCAGTTGAATATATTGGATTAAGACCTCGTTGGAGAGAGGCGAAATCACCTTGACGGGTGGACTGAAGTAGTTTGAGATCAAACGAACCAGGATAAAAATAACGTGTTGTCTGCATTTGATTTTTAGTTTTACAATTCAACCCCCATTCTTGTGTTTTTCACATCTTCAATTGGCATCAGAGCGCCTGGTTCTGAGCTTATAACACTTAACCGTGTCAGTACAAGATCCAGCGTCAGAAAAACACAATGGCAGGACCACATCAAAACATCAGCAATGACAACAATGAAGAAAGAGACAGATTCAATGGAAAACCTCCAGTCTTTGATGGAGAGAACTTTAACTACTAGAAAGACAGAATTGAAAGCTTCTTTCTGGCCCATGATGCTGATCTGTGGGACATGGTGACTGATGGATACACGCAACCAGTGGATGGAAGTGGTCATAATATTGACAGGAAAGCAATGTTTGATCAACAAAAGCGTGATTTCAGAAATCATCACAAGGCCAGAACAATTCTTCTCAGCGCCATCTCTTATTCTGAATATGAAAAGATATCAAACAGAGACACTGCAAAGAATATGTTTGACTCTCTGAGAATGGCGCATGAAGGCAACATTCAAGTCAAAGAAACCAAAGCTCTTGCGCTCATTCAGAAGTACGAGGCATTCAAGATGGAAGAAAGTGAATCAATAGAAATGATGTTCTCAAGATTTCAAATTCTGGTTACTGGTCTCAAAGTTCTGGACAAAGGGTATTCTACTGCTGATCATGTTAAGAAGATCATCAGAAGCTTGCCAAAATAGTGGAGGCCAATGGTCACAGCGCTGAAGCTAGCTAAGGATCTCAACAAAATCTCTCTGGAGGAACTTGTCAGCTCCCTCAGAAGTCACGAGATAGAGCTAGAAGCAGATGAACCTCAAAAGCAAGGTAAGCCATTAGCTTTAAAATCTAACAGAAAATCTGACTCCAAAGTTTTGCAGGCTGTTGAAGAAACCTCTGATGGGTCCTCATCAGAAGAAGATGAACTATATATCCTCTCCAGAAGGGTGAATCAATTATGGAAGCAGAGGCAAAGGAAGTTCAGGAATCCCAGAAGATCATAGAATCAGAATGAACCTTTCTCCAGATACAGAAGGTCAGAATCCTCCTCTGGACACAGAAGATCTGAAGGCTCTTCAGGAAGCAGAAAGCCAAACAACAAAGACATCATCTGCTATGAATGCAACGAGCAAGGACACTACAAAAGTGATTGCCCAAAGCTTCAGAAGGAGAAGCCCAAAAAGAAGTTTGGAAAGGAAAAGAAGAAAAGTCTCATGGCTACATGGGATGATTCTGACACATCCGAAGCTGAATCAGAATCAGATGATGAGAGAGCAAACATAGCTCTCATGGAAAACATAACAGAAGATAGTGAAGCTTCTGAGTCAGACTCTGAATCAGATACATAAGAGGTATTTCCTGACTTTGCTATTAACTTTACTAAGGATGAACTAGCTGAAAGCCTTAATGAAATTCTCGAAAGATATCAGCAGATCAGAGTCAAATTCAGAAACCTGAAAAGGAATCTTGCTTCTGACTCTGACAAAACTGAGAGTCTCAAATTGGAGAATTCTGAGTTAAAAAATAAAATTTCAAAATTAGAAAATCTATTTCAAAACTCTCAGAAGGAAACAATTCCTGAAACTCCCAGCAGCGCTGATGAGATCATCAAGGAGTATGATCACAGCTTTCAGAAGTTTCTAGCTAAAAACATAGATAGAAGCAAAATGACTTCAATGATCTATGGAGTTAGCAGAAATGGCAGAAAAGGAATAGGATACCAAGGTAAGGTACCTACACCAAAGAATGCCATGAATTTAGTTATAAAACGCACTCCACTTGATTCTCACTTTGTATATGGCCACACACATGACATCAAATATACTAGTAGTAATTATTCTGTCAAACCAAAATTCAACCAGAGTTTTGGTAAAACTAACAAATTAGGACCCAAGAAAATATGGGTACCTAAGGATAAAATAATACATGTGGCAGATATCTTTAGCAGCAAAGCAGAAACACCAATCATGGTATCTGGACTCTGGCTGCTCACGACACATGACGGGAAGAAAGCATATGTTCCAAAGCCTGGAACTTAAGCCTGGAGGCCACATAGGCTTTGGAGGCAATCAGAGGGGAAAGATCATTGGCTCTGGAATAGTAGGTAATGGAAATATTCCCTCTATAAGTAATGTTTTATTAGTAGATGGATTAATGCATAACCTGTTATCCATAAGTCAGTTAAGTGATAACGGTTATGATATAATCTTTAATCAAAATTCATGCAAAGATGTTAGTCAGAAAGATGGGACTATCCTATTTAATGGAAAGAGGAGAAACAACATTTATAAAATAAAAATTTCTGAACTGAAAAGTCAGAATGTAAAGTGTCTTCTGTCTGTTAACAACGAGCAATGGATCTGGCACAGAAGATTGGGGCATGTTAGTATGAGAAGAATATCTCAGATTAACAAACTCAATCTGGTCAGAGGACTTCCTAACCTGAAGTTCAATTCAGATGCTCTGTGTGAAGCATGTCAGAAAGGCAAGTTTGCAAAACCAGCTTTCAAATCTAAAAATGTTGTTTCCACCTCTAAGCCATTAGAACTTCTGCACATTGACTTATTTGGAGCAGTTAAAACTGCTTCAGTCAGTGGCAAGAAGTATGGGTTAGTAATCGTAGATGACTATAGCAGATGGACATGGGTAAAGTTCTTAAGACACAAGGACGAGTCACACTCTATGTTTGTCACCTTCTACAACCAAGTTCAAAATGAAAAGGATCTTAGAATCGTCAAAGTCAGAAGTGATCATGGTGGAGAGTTTGAAAACAAAGATTTTGAATCATTTTTTAATGACAAAGGCATTCTGCATGATTTCTCTTGTCCTAGAACTCCCCAGCAAAATGGAGTTGTAGAACGAAAGAACAGAACATTGCAAGAAATGGCCAGAACCATGATCAACGAGACTAACGTTGCTAACATCTTCTGGGCAGAGGCAATAAACACAGTGTGCTACATTCAGAATAGAATCTCCATAAGACCTATTCTGGAAAAGACTCCATATGAATTGTGGAAGAACAGAAAGCCCAACATTTCATATTTTCATCCATTTGGATGTACTTGTTTTAGTTTAAATACAAAAAATTATTTGAACAAGTTTGACTCTAAAGCACAAAAGTGTATTATGTTAGGATACTCTGAACGCTCAAGAGGGTACAGAGTATACAATACATAAACACAGATTGTTGAAGAATCAATCAGTGTTCGTTTTGATGATAAGCTTGACTCTCAAAAGTCAAAGCAGAATGAATTACTTGCAGGTATGGAAGTTAAATTCACTGGTACTGAAGACAAGTCATCAGAAGCTCTTAACAGAGACACTCCCTCAACATCAGAAAGAGGCACTGCAAGCAATCCAGCACCTTCTGTTGATCAACTTCAGAAAAGACCATCCAGAAGCAGCATGGATCACCCAGAAGAAACAATCTTAGGAAGAAAGGAAGATCCAATCAGAACAAGATCTAGCTTCAGAAACTCTGAAGAATCCCTCATGGGACTTGTTTCTCTGATTGAACCATCTTCAATTGATGAAGCACTTCTGGACAATGACTGGATTCTAGCAATTCAAGAGGAGCTGAATCAATTCACAAGGAATGACGTATGGGATCTAATTCCCAAACCAAAAGGATTCAACGTCATTGGAACAAAATGGGTGTTCAGAAACAAACTGAATGAACAAGGTGAAGTCATCAGAAACAAGGCACGATTGGTAGCACAAGGTTATAGTCAGCAAGAGGGGATAGACTATACAGAAACCTTTTCTCCAGTCTCCAGGTTAGAATCTATCAGACTCTTAATTTCTTTTGCTGTTAATAAAGGCATCACTCTGTATCAGATGGATGTTAAGAGTGCATTCTTAAATGGCTATATAGAAGAAGAGGTATATGTGCACCAACCCCCTGGTTTTGAAAGTTCAAAAAATCCAGAATATGTTTTCAAACTAAAGAAGTCAATGTATGGTCTGAAACAAGCTCCCAGAGCTTGGTATGAAAGACTGAGTAACTTCCTGTTAGAAAAGGAATTCACCAGAGGGAAAGTGGACACAACTCTATTATGTAATACAGTTAAGAATGACATTTTAGTATGTCAGATTTATGTTGATGATATCATTTTTGAATCTACTAAACCTTCTCTGGGAAGAAATTTTGCTAAGTGTATGCAGGCAGAATTTGAGATGAGCCTAATGGGGGAACTGAAATTCTTTCTGGGCATTCAGATCAATCAAACCCCAGAAGGAACTTACATTCATCAGAGCAAATATATTAGAGAACTTCTGAAGAAATTTGATCTCTCAGAATGTAAGCCATCAAAGATTCCAATGCATCCCACGTGCATTCTGGAAAGAGAAGAGGTAAGTAAAAACATAGAACAGAAGGTCTACAGAGGTATGATTGGTTCTCTTCTTTATCTGACAACTTCAAGACCTGATATTTTATTCAGTGTATGCATTTGTGCAAGATTCCAATCAGATCCTAGAGAATCTCACTTAACAGCTGTTAAGCGAATTTTCAAGTATCTGAAAGGTACTACTAATCTGGGTTTGTTTTATAGAAAATCAAGTGATTACAGCTTAGTAGGATACTGTGATGCTGACTTTGCTGGAGACAGAGTTAAACGTAAAAGCACTTATGGAAGCTGCCAGTTTCTGGGAGAAAATCTGATCTCATGGTCCAGCAAAAGACAATCCACAATTGCTCTATCAACAGCAGAAGCTGAATACATAGCAGCAGCTGGATGCAGCACACAAATGCTCTAGATGAAAAGTTAACTTGAGGACTTCCAGATATTTGAGAGTAACATTCCTATCCTCTGTGACAATACTTCTGCTATTTGCTTAAGTAAAAATCCAATTTTACATTCTAGGGCTAAGCATATAGAAATAAAACATCATTTTATTAGGGACTATATTCAGAAAGGGATTTAAAATTTAAAATTTATTAACACAGACCATCAATGGGATGATATTTTCACAAAACCATTTTCTGAAGATAGGTTCAACTTCATTCTGAAACATCTCAGCATGAAGCCCTGTCCAGAATAAAATTGTTTTAATTTTATATATTAACCTTCAGAATTGTGTTTATTTCTCTGTGAACTTCTGATCAATCTTCTTTCAAAATCTTAGAAGTGCAGATTGTATCAGAATCTATCCATGAAGATCTGAGCGCTTCAGCTCAAGGATAGAAGTGCTGTTCACTCAAGCAAACAAGTGTCATCCAGTCATCAGCTGTTTTCTGAGGCTGAACACGCGTTCACGTTTCTGAAAAAGGCAAAGCGCTGATTGGATGCATTGAGACACATGTCATGGGTAACCGTTCCAAGTATTTTTCTGAATCCCCTAAAATCAGCTATCATTAAATGCTAATAATCATTATTTATTTCTCTCTCTTAAACGTTTATGTTTTCAAAAACTTTTTAGAAATCTATTTAAACACTTCACACCATTCACACTTTTTACCTTCACTTTCGTTTTCTCTCAATATTTCTGATTTCTGTGTTCTTACTTTCTCAAGAAAACCTTTCAATCTTTTTTTTAAAAAAAACCTCATGTGAACATGGCTTCTTCCAGCATTCCTTCTTCAGGTTCCCAGAAAACTGCTTCTTTTGAACAATATGAAGTACCTTTCAGAATGCTTCTCACTCCAATCAAGAACCTTGAAGTTCTATCTGAACTAATTATGGATTTCAACAGTCTCAAGGAAAATGGTTTTGATTTATCTGAAGAGATTAAAGCTCAAGGTTGGGAAAAGTATTTTGACAGGCTGGTGGGTCCAACATTTCCTATTCTGGTAAAGGAATTTTGGATTCACGCTTCTTCTTCAAATCATCAAGTTACATCCTACATCATGGGGAAGAAGATTGTGATTACTGAAGACCTGATTGCAAGATTGATAGGGTACAATGGAGGTGGTATTCGCTGCATTGATATGGCAAAAAGGTGTGTAGATGTTGCCCTAATTGCAAGGGAAATTTTCACGTTGGGGCTTCCCTCCAGCAAGATAAGGGATTTGAAGGACAAGCACATAATTTGGGCCAAGATCATTCTGGGCTATTTCAACCACAGGAAGCCTACCAGCTCTCCTGATTACATTAACATTGATCAGCAGTTTCTGCTCTATTTCATCTCTCAGAAGGTCAAGATAAATCTAGCTCATCTTCTGTTCAACCATCTCAGAACAAGTGTCAAAGAAACAAGGGAAGAGGAACGTACAAAAAGGGATTGGATACCCTTGGGAAGACTGATATCAGATATTCTTACAGAGAATAGGCTGATTGAACATTTGACAGAGGCACAAGAAATCAGCACTCTGGAACCATCTGTTGGCAAGCAGCTGAATGCCAAAAATCTGAAGAAAATGAAGCTGATAGAGAACATTAAGAAGGAGCCCAGCGTCACTCCTTTTGCTGAAATCTCCAGCAGAAGAGTCCCTCTGGATGACTTCCCTATGTTCTCAGAAATTGACTCTAAGCCTCAAATCATTCTGAGATATTTGGATGCTTATAAAGCTGATGGTACAACACTAAATCTGAATATTCAAGATCTTCAGCAGAAGGCTCCAGAGGTTGTTCTGAAGAAGACGAAGAAAAGAAAAGCAGCTGCAGAAGGATCATCTCAACAGACTCCCAAGAAAAGAGGTAATCTTGCTTCTGTAACTGTTTTAGATTCAACTGCTGTTTCCACATCTATCCCTATTCCAACTCCTATTGCAACTCCATCTGAAAACCCAACACCTCAAACTTTTGATGATTTTGACCTTGACTTTGACCCTTCTGAATCATTAACCCTCAGAAGATCACGCCCCCAACCACACAATCCAAATACTGAAACCATACTAGAACAAGAACTTGCACAAGTTCTTTCTGACATAGACCAACATACTTCCGCTCCCGAAACAGAAAATCCAAATCCAAACACAGAAACTCCACTCTCGCCAATACCAGAAACTCCACTCTCTCCAGAACCAGAAATCCCACAACCTTTATCTTCTCAACCAGATATTAATCCACCCTCTCCTCAACATGAACAATCTCCACAACCTGAGACTCAAACCTCTGAGGCTCAACACCCTGAATCCCCTGAACCACAACCTTTGGCCATTCAATTGCCCTGTGGTACCACTGTGAATATTCCTCAACTTCCCTCTTCACCAGAAATAACTCCACCAAATCCCCCATTAAGTCCAATCGTAATTCTTGACTCTCCCACTCCCTCACCAAAAGCCAATTCAGAAGACCACAACAAGACTGTCATTGATCTCACAGTCTTTGAACGCCTTGCTGCAATCAACCACAAAACTGCTATCCCTAAACCAAAACATCCAGATGTTGGTTCCAGCATATTGAACTTTGAAATAGATATACAGAAGTGGATCACTTCTTTGAAACAAGCAAGTCTGGAACTGGTGGATCCTACTGTATCAGACCTCCTCTGGACAAAATTCAGAATATGGGTATGCTCTGAAACCTTTAAGTTGCAAGACCAGAGCTATGGACAGGCTCAACAGAACTTCAGCAATCTGCTGAAAGAAATTGAAGGTCCAGTTTTGAGCAAGCTGCTTAAGGAAGAAGTTCTCCATCTGGACATTGCTCCTTGGTCTGAAAAGCGTCCAACATCCAAAGTTCAACCTGTAGAAGAACAGACGATTCCAGCTGAAGACTTGGGTCAAGAAGAAGTTATTGCAGAAAGCTCTGAGAAGCAGCCTGTATCTGAAGATCCTCAAGCTTCCTCTCTTGACAGGCAGACTCTGGAGGATTTGAAAAGATCTGATATGCTGATGAATGAAAGGATGGATAAGCAGGACATCAAGATTGATTCTATAGCAAAGATGGTATCTCAGCAACAGGAAACCAGCAATCAAATCAAGAGCATGTTGGAAGCTCTGTTCACACGTCTTCCACCTCCTTCTTAGAATTTTCTTGTGTTTTCCTTGTTTTCTTTACATGTTTGTTTGTAATATTTTTACTTGTTCTAAACTAATCACTGCTTCTGTTTTTAATACAAACGTTTTTTTTTGCTCTGATCATTTTAACTCTGATTATTTGTGCTTTTTGATAACTGACAAAAAGGGGGAGAAAGAATGATATTTTTCAATAATGGATTACTGAGACATAAGTCTCAAACATTCTAACATTATGATATATTTGAATTTCCTTCTTCTGAAAAGCTTACAGGTACAAGAATCTGATGAAACTGATGAACTCTAACAAAGTAAAGTTCTGATGCTCAAAGTCTCATGGAATTAAAGGGAAGTAATCAACTCAGGGAGAGTTTTTCTCTTCGTTGCTCTGACACCTTTTATTCCTTATCTTCTTATCTCTGATACTTTTATTCGTTATTTGTTTATCTCTGATACCTTTTATTCTGTAATTTTAATTGAAAAAAATCTGGTTTTTGTCATCATCAAAAAGGGGGAGATTGTTAGAACATAGTTTGATTCTACAACCCTCAGTTAGAGTTTTGATGATAACAAAATACAAGATTAAATAAATTGTAAGATTTATATAAGACATATATGCTACTTAAAATTATGTTGTGTAATTACAGAAACTCTGATGGAATTAGCATCAGAAGATCAATATCAACATCAGCATCAGAAGATATGTCAGCATCAGAAGATCAAATAACATGTGCTATACGTTGAAGCCTGATGAACAGAATCTGTGCATAAAATACTATGACTCTGATCAAGATCCTAACCATGCCATCATCACTCAGAAGCGTCAGAATAAGCTAAAGCCAAGAACACTCTGATTATCATTAGCAGAACACTCTGAAGTGTCAATGTTACTATGCATTCAAGACAGATTAATTACCAACGGCTTTATTCCAAGACAAAGATCTTCTCAAAAAGGAAAGAACGTTATGAGCATTGAAATGGATTTATGGACAGCAACGTATCTCTTCCTAGGCTACTTAAACAAGTCAGTGAGAAAAGAAATGGCTAATACTCTACACGCACATACGCCTAAGCTAATCATCTTCATTCACTCATACATTTGCTAAGCTTTCAACCACGCTTACTCTATAGCTCTAGCAATCCAGTTTTTATTCTAAGCTTCATATTGTGTATTATCATAGTTGTGATATATAGTTTTATTAGAAAACATCAAACACACTTTTGTTCAATTATCTGTAAGAGAAATTCCTTGAGATAAACCGGTCTGTGGTTAGACTCAAGAAGGCTTTAACAGTTGTTAAAGTAGTTGTTGTATTCAGTTGAATATAGTGGATTAAGACCTCGTTGGAGAGAGGCGAAATCACCTTGACGGGTGGACTGGAGTAGTTTGAGATCAAACGAACCAGGATAAAAATAACATGTTGTCTGCATTTGATTTTAAGTTTTACAATTCAACCCCCCTTCTTGTGTTTTTCACATCTTCACTTGGGCCTCCAAAAGATTTAGATCACAAGCCTTTTATGCCTTATACATTTATTTAATATTTATTTGATTTAATTTTGAATTTAAATTAATAAAAATCAAAATAAATAAAAATTAAAATGATTCATGAATGGACTTAGAGGTCCTCTAAGGTTTCATGAACATGTTTAGACCTTAAAAGATAGGTCCATTAGTCCAAAAATTCAAGTTTGCTCAAATTGAACTTCATGCATTTTCTCAAAATTGCCCAACTTGCACAAATCATATCTCACTCAATTTTTATCATATGAAGGTGATCTTGGACTCTTTGGAAAGCTCAAGATATCCCTTAAAAATCTTCATGTTGGTCATTTTTCATTTGAAGACTTTAACTTGATGTAAATTGTTTTGACAAAAAGTGTCTTTTTGTTGATTTGGTAAAATGACCTATAATGTTTTGGCCCATATCTCTCAAATGAAGCATTTTTGGCCTTGAGCTTAGAGAGGCAAAGTTGTAGAGAATTTAATTTCCTCTAAATTGAGATTTGGTTGATAAATTTCTGATGAAGTATGTGAAAGTTACGCTTGGTCAAAGTTCAGTTGACTTCTCCTTAAGAAAACCCTAATTTAGTAACTTTTGACTTTTGATGAATCTTAAGTTTTCTTGATGAATCATGATCAACCCTTGAAGTTTGACTATAAATTAGTCAAAGTTGACTTTTTCCCAATAAAATTGATATTCAATCATCTAACTAATTGATTGAGCAAACTTGTGCTGAAAGGCTTGGAATTTGGCATGAGGATTATTTGAGACATATGAGAAACCATGAAATCCACTTGAGGCATTAGAAGTAAAATTTTCCTTGAGATAAGAAAAACCTTAGTTGTAGGTCAACTGCTTAGAAGGAGGGTTTGTCTGATCAATCCTTGAGTAGTCTTGAGCAATTCAGAACCCTAGGAGCATGGGGAGACCTATTGAAATAATTTTTCTTGAATAATGAAAGGGAAATTTTTGGGTACAACATGTGTGATTCATCAAAAGACATGTCTATTGTTTGGGATTTCTTTACTTACTTTATGTAGAAGACTCTTGTCATAGACTTGTCTAAATGCTAGGAAGGTATTAAACATAACATTCTTTATGAAACTAAACATGAAAACCTTGCACTTGGTTACGTCTTTGAAAAACATTGGTTTATCATGTAAATGGTGGTATAGACACTCTTGCTCTTGCATAACTTTATTGAGGATTAACAAAGATTCAAGTTGGGGGGAGTTTGATAAATGCTCGATTCATGGAAATTATCACATTATTACATATCACTTATCTTACTTAATTGACGAGCTTGTAACATAAAAACCTAAACTAATTGAATAAAAGTGTTATTGTGCAAGTTTACTTGGTTTGGTTTGCATTTGTGCAGCTTATGGCCCTGAAACAAAAAAAATAGAAAATAGATACTTTTCTAAGCGAAAGTTTCAACGAACAGTTCGCTTAGCGAGCTTCCAGCGAATGAAGTCAGAAGAAAATCACCCAGTTTCGCCAGTAGCGAGAAGAAGCGAAGCAAGTTCGCTTAGCGAAACATGGCGGTCAAAGAAAGATATTTTGAAAAGACTTCATGCTGAAGAAATTAACTTCTCTAAGCGAGCCTCACCTTGCTTAGAGAACTTTGGTGGTTTTTGAAGACAAGTTGATTTGAAAACTTAACAAAGAATTAAAGACTCCACTTAGGGAAATATAGTTTGCTTAGCGAACATAAGCGGCCAGAACTGCTATAAATAGACCATAACTCATTTCTGCAAAGGAATTCCACTTCTTATCATTGTAATACCTTATAATATACTCTGTAATATCAGTATAATAGGTATAGAGGAGATTGTAAGGGAAGGAGTTGGATTCGCATCAAGAGTCGGGAAATCGTCATTGATGTCATTTCAACTCAATTCACCATTTGTGCTTCAAGCTACTATGAGCAGATAAATCCCTCTCTTGTTGGGATTGGTCGTAGTTCGAAGAAATAATATGCATTTACTTTAACCATGGAATTATATGAAATTTATGTTTGAATCATTATCGTTGTTATCTTTGTTTTACCATTTATTTCATGTATTGAATTGATATTGACAAATACAATTATAATCTCGATCCAAGATAACAACTATTAAACTACAAATGCTAGATATAGATTTAGGTTTAATATTCATGCAAAGTATCAAATCTTAATGCTATCGTATCGTTTAATAGGCTAAGAAATCATCGATTATACCATAAGGTAAGAAATCTCATCAAAGTTTAGACATGAACTTTATTTGTGTGCGATATGTGATGATCTTGAAATATTCATAAATTGTGTATAACTGATCTATGATTTGCATATTGAATCTGTGAATGAAAACCAATTCCCAACAAGTCTATTCCTATGAATCTTATCTTTCATTACTTTATGCATTTACTTTTCGTTACTTATAAACCAAACAAATCCTGAAACTCATGCTTAGAAAATAGAAATTTTTGAACGATTTTGATATCACTCCAATCCCTATGGATACGATAAAAACAATACTTTCATTTGATTATAATTAACATCAAATAACATCCATCAATATCAGGACTCGTGCGAACTCACGAGTTTCCCACTAATTTCATAACAAATTTATTCGATCAACACAACTCTCTATTGTACACGAAATATGTGACATGATTATCAAAAATCAGGTTTGTACTGAACTTACAAATGATAATAGACTTTTTCTAAATATCCATCAAGAAGCAGAGTTTTTTAACGCAATTTCTGATTGCACCCTTATTCATTGAGGCACACATCTGAAAATTTTAAAATATTTTTAGGTTTATTCAGAGATAGATTATTGAACGCATTAAATATATTTTTATGTCAAAATATATTTTGGAGATGCATCTCCGAATAAACCCAAGATAAATTCGCAGACACATATCCGTAGTCACCTTATTCACCATATTTCTTAAGAAAAATAGTTCGGAGAAAGTGTAACCAGATTATAGTTTTTTCAATCCAACATAATTTTAAATTAATTAACATTGTTGTTACTTGTTTCAGCGATTTATAAAAGCGAATATTATAAAACCGAGTAATCCGTTAAAATATCATAAAGATTATAATAATAGTACAAAAAATATTCTCCAAGTTGATGAAAAATATAAAAAATATGATCAAAAGCATAGTCTAATGAGTACTTCCCCCGTTCATTTTTAATTTGAAATAATTGTTTGTTTCTTTTTAACCTTCGTTTACAAAGTTCAAGGTAATATTAATTACACTTTTGTCAAAATTACCTCTAATCATTTATTGTAGAGAGAAAAAAAGTAAAATGCACGTGACAAATAATTAAGGGTATTATAGATAAAATAAAACTTATTGCTTAAAAAGTAGCAATAATGATTATCTTTCTTGGTATCTGAGAAAAGTTTAAAAGTGACAATTATAAAGGAACAAATGAAGTATATACTTAATCCTAACACCCTGACTCCCCCTCTTCCTACTTTAACCCAAGGCATTCTGTGCCTCAGTAAGAATGGAATGTGCTAGGTCAACTTCTTCATCTCCACCTCTCTCAAACAGCCTAGATTTTATGTCCTCTCTTGTCATCTGCGTAATATTCTGATAGATCAGCAAGATATCAATGTCATGATCATTCATTGTCGGCTTATTCTCGAAGATCTCCTTATAAGCAGGCCTTGGTGGACGTCTAGGAACGTCTGGTGTCACGTAAGGGTGTGAAAATTTATAGAACTAAGTCATGTAACCATCCATATAAGACCACTTCTTTATGGATTCCTAACTCCGATACACTATAGGTAATAGACGACTCTCAAAATCTGCTAGAATGTCATCCACTTGTCTGTGAACAACACAGACAGGAGTATCCTGGAGGGGGGACCTCAGGATGATTTGCACGTACCCAAATGGATGCATGTACCACTTTAGCAAATACCTTCACATGATATTAGTCCCACATTCCATCCATCCAGAGTATAATTGATCTTATCAGTTGATTAGAACCTGAAAATGGGCCGAAGGATGACGCCTGTTTGGCTGGAAAGTTGAGGAGAAAGGGGGTTGTACCTGCAAGGCACTCTGGCTATCAAGTAAGAATAGGTGCAAAGAGACACAAGAAAAATATTAGGGTTTTAGGTTTGAATATTGGATACCTGGCCCTCACAAGTGTGAGGGTTTATATAATGCCCTCGGCGCTTGGCCCTTGGTCCCTATTTTTGGGCCTAGATATGCGGGTCCACAAAAATAGGTAACTTCCAGAACTAGGTCAAAACGGGCAGTCGTGCCCATAACTAGATGTTACATCGAGTAAGGATGATATGACAGGAAAAAGCGTTTATGAGTGTTTCCTGGGTGTCTGCTCTTCGTGCATCAAACAAACTGAGAGGTGACTGCTCGCATGGCCAGGTACGTGCTTCAGGCATTATTAGTCGTGCCGCTCGAGGGCACGGTCGACAAGAGATATTGGGCCAACGTTGTTTAGGCCATGTCAAAGGTAGAAGTGGATTGGGACAATTATAATTTGGGACAATCCAAAACAAGAGCCCCTAAGTCATTGCTCCTAGACGTAGTAGTGATGACTTAGAGTCGGCCCGCGAGGAGTCGAGGACGCTTATAGATGTGCTCAGGGCAACTGCATCGAGGAGCTCGAACATGGTCTTTTTGTGTTCAGTGCGCGGGGAGCCGAATAGGTGATTAAACTTTGAGAGGTGGCGTGCCATGCGTGCTTCGAGCCACATGTTATCATAAAGGTCTGATGATGGAAAGTCTAGGGACTAGGGCGTAATGATGATAACCCTTAGGTTCCCCTAGGCGCGTGCCTGCCCACGCGCATGCAAAGTCTGTCTATAAAAGGGAGAGAGGAAGTTTCATTTTCAATTTTCGCTTGCTATTTCTCTGCATGTTTCTGGTTCTTGCTTGACGCCTTCGTTCTCTGTCGAATTTCTAGCCTTTTCCTTCGTCCACTACTGTAATCTCTGCTTGTTCCGCCGCTAGCCTTCTCTAACTTGGTACGTTTACTGTTTTTCTTCCGTTTTTACCAAAATGTTTCCTATTTTACGTTAAATTTTTGGTTGTGATCATAGAGATGCATGTGGTTAGGGTTAAATCAACTTTAGATAGGAAGATTCTCAGTGGTTCCATCGCATGGGAATGTAGACTCCATCATGGGTCTGTTTGACGTTCCTTGGTGGTAGAGCCGATAGCGACAGTTTGTGATGAATTTTCTGGCAACATTGAACCGTTTCCTGGGTTTTTTTCTTTGAACTTTCCGTGTTCCTCATGTGTCTCTGGGAGAGGTCGAAAAACCATTTGTCTAGGAAGGAACTTTCCTCATTGCAACTAGGGTTTATCCTGGCGGTCGAGTGCCTAATGCGTTAGAGGGGAGTGCCCTTGTTTAACTTTATGATGTTTTGAGTGAGGGCTCTGGTTGGGGATAGATTCCTTGTTCACGCCCTTTCACTTGATTAGCGGTGGAAGAGTGGATTTGATTTGATGTTGAATTCACTTTTGTCCTCTGCTTTTCAAGTATGATGGACAACAGTACTAAAGATGATATTATGAGCGAGCATGCTGACTCTGTAAAAAGTTCGTCTGGGGCACCTCAACTAAGGAAAGTACCTTGGGGGCACGAGATCTCGAGTCGGGCGTGCCCGGGCAAGGCACAGACACGCAGGGTGAACTTGTGGTTCAGGATCCTTTAGCCTGGGTTACACTGAATCCCATGGAGATCGTTTCTCATTTTGCTGAGCACCCAGATAAGGTATTTACGTTGGTGGCTCTGGGGATGGAGTCAGAGGATGCAGAGGAAGAATGGGAAATTTACATCCTCGGGAAGGATCACCGTATATGTTCGAAGTTTGATATGATCCATATTCATGTGTATGAGATTTTCTTCCGGGAGCTGGGTCTTCCACTTCCTTTCTCTGATCTGCACGTGGCCATTTTTAGGCACATTCACCTTGCTCCTTCCCAACTTCATCCCAATTCAATCGCCTTCCCGCGGGCTTTTGAAATATTGTGTGATTATCTACAGATAGAGGTTATTTACCCTTTGTTCTTTTATTGCTTCCACCTCCAACGGGGACAGTTCAGCAAGCAATAGGGATGGGTTTCCTTTATCCTCATTTGCTAACCTTCATTTGTTTTTTGCTGCAAGAAGGATGAATGTTGCTCAGGAGCGTATGATTAAGTCGGTTGTCGCTTCCCAAAACCCGAAGAAGGGGCAGAAGTCAAGAAAAGGTCCTCAAGGTGATGCGAGGACGGTCCCCTAAGAGGGTTCAACAACGTCGTCATCTGGTCCCATGGTTGGACACGCTTATCCTTAGCCAGTGTCCTCGAGGTTCAAGAGAACACGTATTGAGGGAGTCGTTGATCTAACGAGTGAGTAGGACAAGGGTAAGTTCGAGTTGTCTCCTTGTTTTCATGACAAGAAATTATTTGAGGTCTCTTCCTTGCAGCTTCACCGAGCTGAATCCCTGATGATCGAAGACATAGACCGCCCGAGCAAAATGGGGATGTTAGCTCAAGATGTTGGTGCCGTCATGAGGATATTGGGAATGGCTATAGTGTATGCCGAGAAAGTCACCTCATTGGAGGCTGAGCTGAGGAAATCTCAGGGTAAGGTAATTGCTCTCTAGGGGGTAGCTCTTTACAACTAATTTTATGAATAAGACTTCGATGGAGATCCGGGCTAAGATGATTGAGGAGTGTAATACCCTTCTATTGGAGAAGAAATCCCTCGAGAAGACGGTTGCTACCATGAGGGAAGAGGAGGCTCCTGGCAAGGATGAGCCTGAAGAGGCCAGAGGTCTGAAGACCCGTGTAGACTTGGTTTCCCGTCTCCAGTTGGCCGTGGACAATGACCTGGCCAATGCTGAGGGCGCTTTCAAAAATATTATGGTGCAACTTAGAGTAGTGAATCCAGGCATGGAGTTGAGTACGGTTGGGATGGTATTTCTCTACTATGTGGTGGACGGGAAGATCATTGTGCCCAACTCTCGTGAGGTTGAACAAGATGGATTGGTTGAGAATCCTATCGAGGAGGACCGTGCCTGCAAGGAGGGATTTTATCCTGACGTTTAATCAACTTATTGTTGTTCTGTTTGTTTCGTCCTGCATGCTGTATTGTTGTAATTGTTTTCACGGGTTCAGCCTACTTTGGTGTAAGTTTCAAACAACCGTGGTCCTTGTGGCCACATGATCATTTTATTTGGCTGGGGGCCTCGGGCCTTCCTTATGTAATGTTTCTTACGATTGCGGACTTTGTGGTTGTCCTTTTAAAGTTTCGACCATGGTGGTCGCATTTTTTAAGTGTTTTGAACTTCCTTTTATGCGGGATTTATTGATTATGTAATGTTTACATGTGTTTGTATGCTCGTCTTCTTGAGAAGTTTTATATTGATTAAGGGTTTCGGGGTTTACTCATTGGTTTTTTGAGTTTGCTAGTGTGGGAAGATTGTTCAAACGGTCAGGGTTGATGAAGACTTAATTGATTTCACGTGTCATAATTAGAGCTTGAAGCATTTAATTGATTTCGACGCATAGAATTTTTTTGGCTTGATGAGGATTTAATTGATACTGTTTTGGATTTAATTCATTACAATTCATTTGTGAGTTTTAGGAAATATTTCATGAGTCGATAATTGTTTTCGATATGTCCGAATGAAGTTTTGAAATTCAAATTTTTTGATGTTCATCGACTCATGAGTAAGGCTGCCCAGAGTACTCAAATACATTGTAATTGATGCTTTACTTGTTGTTTAACACATAATCAACATTTTTTTGGTTATTGTGTGATAACAGTGTGAAGTTTCAACAGTTCAAATTCAATTTTTAAAGCTATTTCATGAGTTTAATGAGTTGATGACCAAAATATGCGAGTAGCTTGTAATTCACGTTTCAATTTGCGTTTGGTGTACGTTCACTCATAATTGGATATTTGTTGGCTATTCGCATCAAGTTTTACCGATTTTAATTCAAGTTTTTGAGCAATTTTATGGATTGATATGGTGATGTCCCGGAAATAGAAGTGCACTAAAAATGTGCTTTAATTTGTACCGAAATGTGTTTTGTTATCACTCGATTTTTTTTTTACATTTGTATCAATTTTGGTGGATTTTAAATTGATATTTTTGAGCATCTCATGTACAATAAACATGTTGTCCGAAATTTATGTTCATGTGTATATGTCATTTCAATTTACATTTTGATGTTTACTAATACATAGTTGATCATTTCATGAGCATTAATATTGAGTTTTCTTGATTTCAGTACAAGTTTTCAATTAATTTCATGTTTGTATACAATGTTGTCTAGAATTTCATTTTACATGTACATGTCACTTTAATTGTCATTTGATGTTTGCTTGTACATATTTGAGAATTCCATGAGCATTCATGATGAGCTTTCTTGCTTCCGATTCATTTTACCAGTTAATTCCTTATATGAGCGTGTTGATGCCCGACTTTTAGTTTTTATCTTCCATTGCTTATTCCTATCTTGCTCCTTTTCATTTCATCGTTATTTTTTAGTTGTAATTTGATACTTGAGTTTAGTTTATGTTGCATTGTTATTTGCTAACTTATTTGTGCCTTGTACAAGTTTTCAAAGGCTTTGTCGTGCGACACACAGAATTTGGATTATTGTCTTACTTGTATAGACTTATCTTGTGCAGGGACTTTGATTCGATGTGATGGATTATCCGCATGCGATTTCTCTTCGTATTTGCGACATTGTTTCTACTATTTGATAATATTTCTAACTGTTTCTTTGTTGTTTGGTGAAGCTTGCACGAAGTTTTCGGGTTTCTTTGCTTTCGTCTGATAATTGAGGAACTTGCATTTAATTGGTATTCTCTTCTGTTTCCTTTTATCTCTTGCATCATTTACCGCTTTCTTTGCCACGAGAAGTAGGACTAGAGATGCATGACTGGGAGTGCCTACTTTAGGTGGGCAATATTGTTTTAAAAGACCTTTAGAAGGAAATTCCTACTTGTGCTTGTTTTTTTACCATTCTGTATGTTTACATTTGTGCCAAAAACCTCGATGAAGGCGTCTAATTCTCATTCCCTGTTGATAAGTCCTCAAAGAAGGCAAGAGGAAAAGGGTATGCAACCGACCCCCACAATTTCTAGTCCACAGGTCATTCGTAGCTTGGGTCGTACGTCGATGCTACAAATCATGTTATTCTTGTTATCGAGTCAGTCAAGTGGGATGCAGGGATCTATAACCAATCCCCCACGCTTTGTCATTATCTTTCATGTCGTGCATGTTGATGCTCCTATGTGATCTCATTATTTCCTTCTATATCCTACCTCGATGATGCGATATCTTGGTTAGGTGTTTAGTCGCTTATGACGATCTACTCTCATTCTTCTCTTGCCTAGATAACATGATATCTTGGTTAAGAGTCAACATCCCTTTTTCTTCTTGCCACGATGATGTGATATCATGGTTAAGAACTACCTATTCACCCATTATTGCTTGCCTTGATGATCCGATATCTTGGTTAAGCCTCCCTTTATCCTACCTTGATTACCCAATATCTTGGTTAGGCGTCCCACTTCACTTGTCCTACTTCGATGATACAATATCATGGTTAGGCGCGATCCCTCTCCCTATCC
Organism: Vicia faba; assembly: GCA_948472305.1. Lineage (NCBI taxonomy): Eukaryota > Viridiplantae > Streptophyta > Magnoliopsida > Fabales > Fabaceae > Vicia > Vicia faba. The sequence goes on along the minus strand of OX451739.1, from coordinate 1,417,948,875 downwards.
TTCCTTGGTGACATGATACCTCGGGTAGAGGTGTGCTACTTGAGTGAGTGGATACTCCTCAAGTTTGTATGTTTACTCTTAGAAGTGGATACTCCCGTGGGATTTCTCGAATCAATCTTAGGAAGCGAATTGAGATAGACCTTAGGTTGGAAACCATGCATGATAACTCTAGGATTATTTTGCTACTCTCCCTTAGACCTCTTTCTTTCTCTTTTGCATTTGCATTAAAAATAAAACTTTTTTGTTTTAAACTCATAAAAACACTATAATACTGCAAAAACCCCTTTTCAAGGTAAAAAACACCAACCAATTCTAATTTCATTTTTCCACTTGGTTTTTCTTTTAAAACCCCTTTTCAAGGTAAAAAACACAAAACAAACAGAAAGTTTTGAGCCAAACTACAACGCTCTGATTCCTCGAAAGGGATACGTAGGCATTAGGTCGCGAGGCCTAGGCGAATAAAACTTGGTAAATATTCCTTCTTTTCCCTGTGTTTTCTTTCGCATGCATTCCCTCTTTGCATTAAGCTTTAGACATATATTTTTACACACCCTTAGATTAGAGCAAACAAAAGTGGATCATGTGGAGCACCACAAATGTGAGGGGTTCTAATATCTCCCCTCTCATGTAACCGACTTCTGTATCCTTTCTCTTGGTTGCAACACTATCTTATCCTCCCTTTGGGGTTTTCTCCATATTTTCCTTTCCTTCGGGATAAATAAAGTTCGATGGTGACTGTGTTTTTTTTTGCGGCACGACAGTTGGCAACTCTGTTGGGGATTAGGTTGACCAATTTCTGGTCCATTCTATGCATGCCAGTCCTAGATTTTTTTTTGTTTTCTTGTCTTTGGGTGTTTTGTGTGTTATTGCTTTATTGCTACTTTATTTACATGTTTTCGTGCATATGTTTACATGGCATTTTACCTCTTTCCATATACTGCTATTGTGTTGGCTCTATTTCTTTGTTGGGTGGGTGTTACTGAGGTAAAAGGCCTAATACCCAGGCCAAAGTTGTATACCACTAGGAACACATAGGAATAGAGTGGAACATGACGGCTAGTGGATGTAGAACTTTTTAGTGCGGTCATGTCGTCCATGCTCAGATGAGATTTTAAAGAGGTACTATCATTATCATGCAGGTGTACGTTGATAGTATTTTCAGGTAAACCCAAGATTCTGAGTTACCATTGACCTTACCCATACCTAGTCTTTATCCATGAGTGGGGCGGGAATCATTCTTACAGGTATAGATGTTGATATTTGGTACTTGGTTCTCTTGTGTTCTGAAATGGTTCCAGACCTTTGATCTTATGACATTCAACTTATTCAGAAGATTGTACAGTATTTATTCAAAAGATTGTATAATATCTATTCAGAGGGTTATACAATGGTTACCCATATTCCGTGGAACCTTGATCCCATGTTAGTGCATACCATGACCTCACATCATTATGTATACACATCCCATTTCTAGGGAATTCCAAAGAAAAGTCTTTTGTTGTGCTTTCAAAAAAATGATGAAAAATGATGATGAATGCTATTATCAAAAGGATACTTATGGATAGATAATTCTTTAGGTTTACTTGGAAATTAAGGATGAAACATTCATTCATAATAACATTCATTTCATTATGTTATACCCCAATTTCCCCCCCCCTAAGATTCCTCTATAATCTCATACCATCACAGTGCAATAAGATCACACACTAGGGTTTGGTTCTTCTCCTTATCTTTAGCTTTTCTCATCGGGAATCACCAAGTACCTTGACTTGTATTTCGTGATCATCTATGTATTGTATTGATTAATTTTTAACTAATAAATATAATGAATGTTTTCTCTAATTTTTGATATCATAGGTGAAAGCACAACCTACTCCATTAAGTTGCTCTACAGGTTCATGAGCTTATTCCCATGCCTTCTTCAAACAAAGTTTCATTGAGATTCAAGCCCCATCATTGAAGAAAACTTGAAGTAATATCATTTACAAAGTCTATTATGATCCATCATGCCTCAAGTTGTCAAAGATAGTCCAAATATGTAAGGGTTGATGGAAGAAGTTTGACCTAATTGGATAAGTCTTTGATTTTTTGGAGATTTTAAATGGTTCAAGTCTCAAAGTGTCATTCAAGAGATCTACTTCATGCCATCTTTTTTGGTCAAGAGCAAATTTCAAGTGGAAGACCATGTTTGAATGCAAGAAATTATAGGTCATTTTTGAAGAAAAAACTTAGAATTTTTCTAAGTACAAAAGTCAACCTGTTTTTCTCAACTTTGACTCATCACAATTTTTAGCTCAAGCATCCATTTGATTTCATTCTGTGCATATTGTAAAGCTTGTGATCTCATCTTTCCAATGCATCAAGAACCAAGTCTTGAGATGCCATGAATTATGCACACCATTGATTTGAACATGGTACCTTGAAACTGAAGTTTCACCTCAAGTCAGGATTTGAAATCCTTGATTTGGCTTCTAATAACAAATTTTCTGCGTGCTTTTGCTTCTAATCGTGTTTAAAGAACTTCCAGAAGTGATTAGGACATTAAAACACAAGCTTTGGATGAGTTTTGATCAAAATAGAAGTCACACTTTTCTTGTTTGCAAATTCACATGATTTCCCTCTAAACTTCATCATTTCACACACTTGAGCATTCAACCAGCCTCCCTATAAATAGAGGGTCATACCTCATTCATTTCCTCAAGCTTAGAGATCCAGAATCACCCTGCCAAACTTCCTCTTGAACCCAATTTTCTGCAACTTCGAATTTGCTTTTACAACTTTCCTCAATCAATTTTCTGTCAATTCACCTTCCTTGAACCTCACTGAAGCTAACAGAAAAAGAATTAAGTTCTAAGACTTCCTAAATGGTGCTAGCCAAGTCAAGTTTCAGAGCTCTACAATTGAACTTCAATAGGTAGATTTCCTCACCAATTCTCTCAAACTTTGATACTGTTATGAAGCTCTCATCATCCTGATTCAAGTTACAACATTTATTTTCACCTGGAAGTGTGTTTTGACAATGAAATTTCAAATCCATTTTCAAATCATTCCTTCCAAAACGACTGAGCTACAACTTATATAAATTTTTCACGAAGGTACCATTGGAATTGTCTTGAAGAGACGAAGCGAATGGTATCGATCTCGTGTTCTAATTTGACTGTTTCAGGGACCTGCAAATATCGTAGCTGGAGGTTAAAGATGACCAACATGTCATCTCTCAACCAATGATAGCATACCACGCTTTTTTTCAAATTTTGATTTAATAAATGATTATGTGTTTTATTCAGTAAAGACCATGATATGCACAACGCGTCTGATCCATTGGATTGACTTACTAACGCGTTTTGACTCTCATCCATTGGTCCACATTTTTTTGACTTTATTTTTTATTTCTGATTTTTTTATTTAAATTGTTTTAAACTTCAAAAAATCATAGAAATTTCATCTTAACTTCAAAAAATCTGAAAAAATGATGAAAAAACTTTTAATTTTTCTTTTTCTTATTTTTATTTTTTCACAATTTTATTGTGTTCTGATATTTTTTATAATTTTTCACTTTATTTGAATTGTTTTAAATGTTTAAAAATAGTTTTCTTAATTTTTAAATTCTGGAAAAAAATAGGGAAGGATCCAATGACCTCTTGACAAATATTGGTGAGCTTATTTTATTTTTATTTCTGATTTTACTATTTTTCATCATTTTTGGTTTATTTTGCCTATTTATTTTAATTTTAAAAATAGTTTCTGACATTAAAAAATTTCCAAAAATTTTATAAAAATATTTGAGCCCATTTCTGATTTTTCTATGGTCTCATTGAATTTTTCTTGGATGTTTTGAATATATTTGTTATTTTCTCATCTTATTTTCATTTTTAAATCATTTAAAAAAATATTTTTCTTTATTATTAAATACAATTTTATTTTTGTATATATTCTAGTTGATCTTGGACTATGAGATTTTGATCATGAGCTTTATTAACATCATTAGATCCACTTAACTCTATAAAAATGGATAAATAATTTTAATAATAGCTTGATTAAATTTTTGGTTCAAATATGGTTTAAATCCTCTTCATCTTATCCCCTTCTTATTGTACTAAATGTTATTGGAGAATGATTTACATATCATTTCACAAAACATTTGATACATAGATTTCTATTGACAGGCCTAAAAATAGGTGTGACTTCTATATAAGTCCACTTACGATTGCTTAACATAGCGCTAAATTTTGTCCCGATTCGAGAAATGATCATTCGTGGCCCAAACCCATGTTTGTAAGCCCAAGTATATTAATTTGAATCCTTCGATCGAATAACCATGAGATTCATTGTTAGGAGATTTGGTTTTATCAATCCTCTAATGAATTTTCACAAGCTTTGGTCAAAGTGAATCACTTAAACATCATTGATTATTTATTGTTGCCTTAAGAATTTTAAATGAATGATATACTTGACAAAAAGAAAATGAAATATGTTTTTGAGAGGTTTTGATTTTATCAATCCTCTAATGAGTTCCAAATGCAATTTTCAATATGATCATTCAACTAACCTCTAATTTCTAACAATTGACTTTCTATTATGCCTTTACTTTATGCTCTTTACTTTAAGCACATTTAATTTAGCATTTATATTTCATGCTATTTTCATCTTTGCTCATTTAAGCATTTACTTTTATGTCATTTTTATTTTGCTCACTTGAGCTTTTCATTTCTTTTGAAGATACTTAATAACCAACTTAAACCATAAAAAAACTTTAATGCTACTTGGAATATTTGGTTACTATCTTTGCCATTATGGAGTGATGATCTTCTTGGACTTAGGATTAGAAGCTTGGCCTACTTTGAGACCGTGTGACCTCAACTTTTATTTTGTCAGGAGTTCTTGGGGTTTACCCCAATACACTGGGTTATTTGTTTTCTTTGTGTGCAGGTTGTTGTGATTATATGCTTTGTATGTGATTAGGAATTCATCTGTATACAACTGTTACTCTGCCCAATTTTTGTGAAGAATTAATGCAATTGAAGCTTGGTTTTCTTAAGAGGTTTATTATCTTTGCTTGTTTTGTTTCAAATCCACAGGATGGGAATTCTACATTGACTCATTGTGTCAAGAGTTGGCTTCTTGCTAGTTAGACAATTCTTTTCCCTAGCTTTTACTTTATGCCCTAAGATAGTCCCTCCATCTCCTCCCATTTTGTTTAATTTCAAAATTCTTCTCCCTCCTTTTGAAAACTCTTCTTGTTTTTTTTAAAACTTGAACCACTTTCATAATAAACTTGGACTTAGGTCCATGCATTTTCAAAAATATTTTCTTAATCAAACTTTAATAAAAATTAATAATACCTTGACAATTTTTTGTGAGAAGACTAAAAGTCAATCAATCTCATTCAAATCATTTTTCCATTTTGGCTCTTATCTTAAAAAAATTCTTAAAAGATTATACTCTTGTCAATCCTTATAGTGATGCGAGCTATTATACTTCTATGATATGTAGTGAAGTGAGATATTTTCCAATTAGGTGTTGAGTAAGGCTCTTGTTGATTTTAAAATCCAAGCCGTATCCTCCACTTTGAGATGATGCAAATTCTCCTTTATAATAATCGTGGATAGTAAGTAAGTTCTTCCATTCAGATAATGACAATGATGTCTCGTCTCTTAAAATTAACCAAACACATGAGTTTTAAAATTTTTAAAGATGAACTACGAGTACCCTGATCCCCTATTGCACGGAAGGTGGTATGTAGGCACTAAAGATTCGCAACAACGATGGGTGCAAAAATTATAAAAATTACTTATTTTCTTATCTCCGCCATCTATTTTTTGTATACAACATTTATAGCCAAAATACACAAATTTTCAAAGAGGTTCCCGCAGAGTACCATAGATGTTTAGGGTGCTAATACCTTCCCTTTGCATAACCAACCCTCGAACTTAGATTCTTTGCCCCTCTTTTGTTTTATTTTCTCTTTTCTCGTTCCTTTGGAAACAATAAAGCACAGTACAAATTTTTAATTTGATTTGCGCGAGTTAGTCAATCCAATGGCTTAGTCTCAACATTTCTATCGCTACAGAAAAATGGTGACTTCACTGGGTAGATCGACCAATTGTTGGTCCATCCCTAAGTGGGTTGAGCCTATCTTTGTTTATTTATGTATGTGCTATTATATGTTATATATATGTTTGTTTGGATTTTCAAGATTTTCAGGGTGCTTGGTGATTTCTCATAAGTCCTAAACCCGAACTTGGGCAAACTTAAGATAGGACGGGCGGTATAGTCATGTTAACTTTGATGGAGTAATCCAAAAAAAGGAAACATGAGATCCCCCACTCAGTGGAGGCCCCTTTAACTGTAGTGTCGTTTACCGAGTAATCGGGAAGACGTACTACTTTCGACTTGGGAGCCTACTGAAACTGAGGACCGTAGAACCTTTAACCCATATTGGCCTTTTAGGTGTAGTGCGGAAGCTATGACGGAGTAATCCAGAAATGGTTATCACGCGATACTATGCTCGGACGAGTTTTTCTTGAGAATATTGCTAATTATCGAGTTAATCGGGACGTTGGTAATATCTGAAGGAAGGATGTAGACTCTGGGAACCTCTTAGAACCTTGTTCAGAAGGTGATAAACTTTTAGACCGTACCTTATGGGTAGTACCTTCGACCTCATGCTCGTGGCGTTGAACCTATGAACCCTATGTTTGTGATCTTGTGTGTGATTGTTGCATCATGCATTCATGCACCCATGAGCAGCTTCTAAAAAACCATTATATTTCAAGGGACTTTAAAGTTGACTCTTTGTAAATATCTCAGGTTTTTTTTACCATGGATTATGGAAAAAGAAATACTGGGAAGTACAGTTTCAAAGATCCCAAGATAGATGACTTGATGAGTCTGATTCCCGAGATCAAGAGTTCTACATATTTTGGGAGAAAGTATGGGTCCATCATTTCTCTCATGAAGCTCACAATGAAGAAGGGTAGTCTCTCGACTTTTGTCCAGTTCTATGATCCGATGTATTAATGCTTTACTTTTCCTGACTATCAGTTGATGCCTACCTTAGAAGAGTATTCTTATCTGCTGGATTAACCTATTACCAATCGTGATCCTTTTACTGGTTTGGAGGGGGAGCCAAAATCTTATGAGATTGCTGCTTTGATCCATTTGGGGAAGTCTGAGGTTGAAGCCCACATGACTACCAAAGGAGGGATTAGAGGATTACCAACTCAGTTCTTGTTGGAGAAATCCCCCTACTTTGCTAGGATGAAGAGTACGGTTGCTTTTCAGGCCATCTTTGCTCTACTTGCTTATGGATTATTCTTATTTCCCAATGTCAAAAAATTTATGGATATCAATGCCATCAGGATCTTTATGATTGGAAATCCAGTCCCTACATTATTGGGTGATGCTTATTACTCTATTAATCTTCGGGATTCTTATCATGGAGGGATGATCATTTGTTGCACGTCTTTGTTATATCAGTGGTTTATTTCTCACTTACCTAGGTCTGATGCTTTCTGGGATGTCTGAAAGGAACCTCATTGGGCTCCAAATATTATAGCCCTCACTCATTCAGATATTGTTCTGTATCATCAGGATTACCATGATGTAGATATTGTCGACAATTTTGGTAGTTTCCCCAATGTACCTCTTCTTGGTACAAAGGGAGGAATTAACTACAACCTTGTTCTTGCATGACAACATCTTGGATATACGATGAGGGATAAGCCAAATAGTATTCATTTGATTGGTTTCTTCCATAAAGATGGAGAAGTTCATAAGGAAGCTAAAGAGGAGATTGCGAAGGCTTGGCGTCATATTCACAGGAAGGGTAGGAAAGACTTGAGACCTAGAGGGGTTGTTTCTTTGGAGCCTCATATTCAGTGGGTACAAGCAAGAGCTATTGAGTTGAATATGACATATTCCCGTGAAGAACCTATGCCTAATATGTTTGTAAAGACCACTCCTCCCCTATTAGATGATGTGGAAGAGCTTTAGCTTGCCCTAGTTAGGATGCAGCAGGAAAAGGAAGCTTGGAAGAATAAGTGTTAGACTTTAGAGGTGTCCTATCAAGCAGACCTAAAGGAGAAAAGATGTTCTGATTGAAATTCTCGAGAGTCATGCTGTAGAGATGATGGAGAAGCAAGAGGATTTATTTTCCTCTAGAGCTCAGTCAGGACCTAGTTTCTCACTTCCTGACTCTGATAATAGGAAAGAGGTCGCCAATAGGTATGCAGAAGAGATTAAGAGGTTGAAGGCTCAAATTGTAGGACTCACGGGGAAGCGCCAGCGTGTAGAGTGATCTTCGTCAACTTTGTTTTCTTAGGATATTAGATGTTTTATCTTATCTTGCACTTGGAATTATTGAAACTTGTACTAAAAAAGTTGTAATCCGTTTTGAAGTTATTATAATGAGATTTTCAGTATTTCAAATATGTTAGTGCTTTAATATTTGCAAATTCTCTATAAATCTTTGAGTTACTTGAAATATTAATAATAATAAAATAAATCATGTGAATTGAATATCATGCATCATGTTATACACACTTCTTGCGTTTTTGTTCATATCCAGGTGTCTTACTGAGCTTCTTTACTTCATATAGCAAGTTGTCTCATGAGTACAATACTCGGGCCAATTTCAGAAGGAAGATGGATAATCTAGAACAAGAGAATCACAAGCTGCGCGAAGAAGTTTCTACTCTGAAGGCCGGTATGGAACATCTCACTGCTTTGATGGGATCTTTGGTGGCTGCTCAGAATCAGCCACCACTTGCTCAAGCTTAATAGACAACGATTACATCCGAAGCTCTGGCAGTTCCTATTTCTATTGGTCCAGCCACTGTTGTTAAAAATCGTATGCCTCAGGGTTATCTGTGGGGAAGGCCAAAGAACTTTATGCCAGAAGTTTATAATCAAGATGCTCAAGTTGCTCCACTTGCTCAGGTTGCTGCTGCTCCTGCATCTCATGTGGTGCATATTACCCCTGCTGCTAAAAATGAGATTCACTATGCTACACCTCCTTCGGTGAATGCTTTACCATTTTCTAATGATGAAGTTTATCGCCTTATTCCTCCACCAAGTTAAATCTTGGGTGTCTATGATTGAATGGACGATTTTTAGGATCAGTTTGATAAGATGCAGAAAGAGTTGAAGGCCCTCAAAGAAAAAGACATGTTTGGGCTGAATGTAAATGATCTGTGTTTGCTTCCAAATGTGAAAATACCTGCGAAATTCAAAGTACTAGAATTCTAGAAATACAAGGGCAATACTTACCCTCGTGCTCACCTAGTGATGTACGTGAGGAGAATGTCTACTCATACCTATGATCAATGCTTATTTATTCACTTCTTTCAAGACAGTTTGACTGGTGCAACATTGAAATGGTACATGAGCCTGGATAGTGCCAACATTCATAGTTTCAATGAGTTGGGTGAAGCGTTTATTAGAGAGTACAAATACAATGTGGACATGGCGCCTGACTATGATCAACTCAGGGCCATGGTCCAGAAGGACAAGGAGTCATTTAAGGAATATGCACATAGATGGCTTAAAGTTTCCGCCCAGGTGATTCCTCCAATGGAAGTAAAAGAGATGACAAAGATTTTTCTGAAGACTTTAGGTGCATTCTATTATGAAAGAATGGTGGCAAGTGCGGCAAGTGATTTTACCTAGATTGTGGGAATGGGCGTTTGTTTGGAAGAAGCTGTAAGAGAAGGTCACTTGACAAGAAGTGAAAATTATGGTAGTGTGAAGAAACCATCATACGAGTTTGCTAAAAATAAAGAGGGAGAGACAAACGTTGTTATACAAGAGAGAAGGGTTAATCCTCCTAGAAGAAATCATCTGCGCCACCAACAAGTTTCTTCGGCAACCCCAGTTGTCAATCTGGATCCGACTACAGTCACTTATTAGAGACCAGACCCTCAAGGAAATCAAGGGCAGAATAAGAGGAGAGAGGCTTTTGACTCTATCCCCATGAGTTATGCAAAGTTACTCCCAGCATTGATTCAGAAAAAGTTGGTCCAGACCAGGCCACCTCCTGTTATACCATCACCTTTGCTTTGGTATTATAAGGCATATTAGACATGCGCTTTTCATCAGGGTGCACCAGGGCACAATGTGGAAAATTGTTATCCCCTAAAATTGGAGGTAAAAAAATGGTGATATCTGGCCTTTTATCCTTTAAAGATGTCGGCCCGAATGTAAAATATAATCCTCTGCCAAAGCACAGAGGAGTAGGTGCTATCAATATGGTTGCTGGTTGTCCAAGGGACTTCCGGATTTATGATATCAACTTGGTCAGAGGATATTTGGTATAGATACATGCAGACCTTTGCGATTTTAGCTACTATAAGCATGACCATGCTGGCTGTGGTATCTACAGTACTGATATACAAGGGTGCGATATGATAAAGGATGATTTATAAGAGATGATGTATGAAGGCCTCATCCATATAATCAGGCCTGGGGCAGAATATGAGGAAGAAGTGAACATGGCCTTTCGATGTCCTGGAGAGTTCCAGATCTTTGATGTGGACCATATGAATGATGACTTGGTGAAATTGCACTCTACCTTCTGCCGCGTGGAAGGTCAGGTAGAACACCACTATGGATCTTGACGGGTTTGCTGCATGGATTCCTGAGGTTGTTCCATTATGATAAGAGGTATTCAGTTGTTATTGGATAATGGTACCATCAAGGTTTCAGGCCAAAGAGATGATCACAATATGATTAATGCAATTGAATATTGCTTGGTTGAGACTGAGTCGGCTGATGAATATGCTTCTGCGGATGAATTCTTTTCCTCAGACGAAGATATATTCTCCGGTGATGGTTCTGCAATGACCAAATTTTCTAAAGAAGGGGTGAACATAATTGTGCCTTGTTTCAATGATTCCGCCTATGTCGAGATTGAATACTGTAGCAAGCCAGTTGTTACTCCAGTAGAGATTTTCCTGCCAGGTCCTGTTCCTTACAAATTAGACAAAGTCGTACCATACAATGCTACAATTTTAGAGGATGGTGTGGAAATTCCCATCCAGCCTTTGTCTAATGTCGAGAATATTGCTGAGGCCAGTAGAGTGACCCGTAATGGTCATGTGTTCGTGCCTGTTATTCGAGGAAATGATAGTGCTGGTAAGAAGGTTGTTGAAAATAAGAAAGTAATATGGGAGTCCAGTGGTGCTACTATGGAGAAAGAGGTGGATGATATATTAAGGATTATCAACATGATTGACTACAAAATTGTAGGTCAGTTGTTGCTGACACCTTCAAAGATATCAATTCTGGCCTTGTTGATGAATTCCTCCGCCCATAGAGAATCTTTAATGAGGGTGTTGGATCAGGCCTTCATGGAAAGTGATATGTCGTTAGACCAATTCAGAAATGTGGTAGGTAATATTACATCTTGTAATAACCTAAGCTTCTGTGATGACGAATTGCCTGATGAAGGAAGGAATCACAATCTGGCTCTCCATATATCCATGAACTATAAGAAAGATTCATTGTCAAATGTGTTTATTGATAATGGGTCTGCCTTAAATGTCATACCGAGGAGCACGCTTATGAAGTTGAAGTATCAATGAGCTCCCATGCACCCAAGCGGAATAATTGTAAAAGGTTTCGATGGATCAAGGAAGTCTATTATTGGGGAGGTGGATCTGCCTATTCACGTAGGCCTACACTTGTTTCAGATTATTTTCCAAGTCATGGATATTATTCCCGCATACAGTTGTTTACTGGGACGACCATGGATACATGAGGCATGGGCTTTCACTTCAACTCTACACCAGAAGTTGAAGTTCGTGCGCGAAGGAAAGTGGTTATCATAAAAGGAAAGCAATCATTGTTAATCTCTCATTTATCTTCTTTCAGTGTTATAGAAGCTGATAAAGTTGCTGTTGGAACTCAGTTCCAAGATTTGTTAGTTGATAATGTAAGAGAGAATGAGAATTCTATGGCTTCATTCAAAGATGCTCAACAGGTTGTGCATAATGGCCCTAGTAAAGTATGGGCGCAAATTGTTGACCCCGCCAGTGAACAAGAATAGGGCTGGTTTGGAATTTTCTGCGAATAATGGTAAATGTGAGAATTTGAAGCCGAAGACTGCTCTGGGCAAGTATCAGGATATTTTCCATAGTGGAGGTTTCCTTCATCCAACTGTTTCCAGAATCAATTCTATTATGGAGGATGAAGAAGAGTAGGAGATGCCGAATTATGTGACGCTTGGAGTCAGAGTCCAGAGCTGGGTCACTGTTGATGTTCCCTCTTGCATCCATGTCTCAAAGTATTTTGTTTTTGTTAATCTTTGCAAAAAGCTTTCACTCTGCCCAAGGTGAAAGTTAAAATTGTACGGGCTTCTCTGTTTGCTTTGCTCATTAAAATCATAAATAAAAATTGTCTTTGATTCTTAAAAATTGTGTTTTTATTTTCTAATTTTTCTTGGAAAAATGGTAATCAGAAAAAACCCTTTTGAATAAATAATAACTGTAAATAAATCTGCATAGTCACTTAATCATATGTGCAGATTAATTAAAAAACCTGTTGAATATAATGACCCTACACCCTCTCCCAACTTTAAATATCCAGTGTATGGGACCGAAGAAGAAGAATATGATGAGATTCCAGAAGAGGTTTCACGGTTGCTCGAGCGCGAGGAAAGTTCCATTCAGCCGTATAAAGAGCCACTACAGACCATCAATTTGGGTTCAGAGGAAGATCCGAAAGAGGTCAAGATTGGAGCATTTCTGCATCCCGACATGAAGAGCAGGTTGACTGAATTATTGAAAGAGTATGTGGACATCTTTGCTTGGTCTTACCAAGACATGCCTAGTCTAGATACTAATATTGTGGAGCATCATTTGTCGCTAAAGCCAGAGTGCCCGCCAGTCAAGCAGAAATTGCGAAGAACTCACTCTGATATGGAAGTGAAAATTAAAGAAGAAGTTTAAAGCAGATTAATGCCGATTTTCTTGTGACGTCAGTGTACCCTCAGTGGATTTCCAATGTTGTCCCTGTAACAAAGAAAGACAGAAAAGTTCGCATGTGCGTATATTACAGAGATCTAAATAAAGCTAGTCCAAAAGATGATTTTCCATTGCCACATATTGATATGTTGGTTGATAGTACAACAAAATTCAAAGTATTCTCGTTCATGGACGGATTTTACGATTATAATCAAATAAAAATGGCTCTTGAGGACATGGAAAAAAACAACGATTATCACACCCTGGGGAACCTTCTGTTACAGAGTGATGCCCTTCGGGTTGAAGAACGCTGGTGCAACGTACCAGAGGGCTATGATAACCCTATTCAATGATCTGATGCATAAGGAAATTGAGGTATATGTTAATGATATGATTTCCAAATCACAGACTAAAGAAGGGCATGTGGAAGATTTGTTGAAATTGTTTCAGCATTTAAGTAAGTATCGTCTCCGCTTGAATCCAAATAAATGCAACTTCGGGTGTTCGATCAAGGAAGTTGTTAGGTTTCATTGTCAGCCAAAGGGTAATTGAAGTTGACCCTGATAAAGTCAAAGAAATTCAGGAAATGCCTGCACCAAGGAATGAAAATCAAGTTAGAGGTTTCCTTGGGCGTCTGAATTACATTTCCAGATTCATTTCCCACATGATTACAGCATGTGAACCGATCTTTAATTTTTTAAAGAAAGATCAGGGTTGTGTATAGACAGATGATTGCCAGAGGGAATTTGAAAGTATTAAAGAATATCTGCTTGAACCTCCTATCTTGTTCCCGCCTGTTGAAGGAAGACCATTGATCATGTATCTGACAGTGTTAGATAATTCTATGGGCTGTATTTTGGGACAACAAGATGAAACAGGAAAGAAAAATATGCCCTTTATTATCTCAACAAGAAGTTTACTAACTGTGAGTTACGGTATTCTATGTTTGAAAAGACATGTTGTGCTCTGGCCTGAGCGGTAAAGCGGTTATGGCAATATATGTTGAATCATACTACTTGGTTGATTTCTAAAATGGATCCAATTAAGTATATTTTTGAAAAGCCTGCTCTTACTGGGAGAATTTCCCATTGGCAGATGTTGTTGTCTGAATATGATATTGAATACCGCACTCAGAAGGCTATAAAAAGCAGTATGTTGGCGAATTATCTTGCTAACCAACCAGTAAATGATCATCAATTTGTCAAGTACAATTTCCCCGATGAGGATGTGATGTTCTTGAAAGCAAAAGATTATGATGAAGCTTTTCCCGGGGAAGGTCTTGATCCTGAATCACGGTGGGGCATGGTAGTTGATGGAGCTATGAATCCTTATGGGAAAGGAATTGGTGTTGTGATTATCACACCTCATGGATCATGCATTCCTTTTACTGCAAGGCTTAGATTTGATTATACTAATAATATGGCAGAGTATGAGGCTTGTATCATGGGTCTTGAGGAGGCCATTGATCTCAGAATCAAAGTGCTAGGTGTGTATGGCGATTTATCTTTGGTAGTAAATCAGATTAAAGAAGAATGGGATACTCGTCAGCCTGGCTTGATCCCTTACAAAGACTATGCTAGAAGATTATTACCCTTCTTTAACAAAGTTGAATTCCACCATATTCCTAGAGATGAAAATCAGATAGCGGATGCTTTGGAAATTCTGGCTTCTATGTATCAACTAAATACTTAGAATAATATGCCTCGTATCACAATGCGACATTTGGATAGACCAGCTCATGTGTTTACAGCAGAGGAAGTGTCAGATGAAAAACCTTGGTATTATGATATCAAGCATTTTTTACGGACTCAGGAATACCCGGCTGGTGCGTCAAATAAAGATAGAAAGACACTGAGAAGGTTGGCAGGAAACTTTTTCCTCAATGAATATGTGCTATACAAAAGAAATTATGACATGGTCTTGCTCGGATGCATGGATAGACACGAAGCAGACATGTTGATGCATGACATCCATGAAGGTTCCTTTGGTACTCATGCCAATGGACATTCGATCATGAAGAAGATGCTTAGGGCATGTTATTATTGGTTGACAATGGAATCTGACTATTACAAATTTGCAAAGAAGTGCCATAAGTGCCATATTTATGCTGACAAGATTCATGTGCCTCTGACACTTCTCAAGGTTATTTCTTCCCCATGGCCTTTCTCTATGTGGGGTATTGACATGATTGGAATGATTGAACCAAAGGCGTCGGATGGACATCATTTCATCTTAGTGGAAATTGATTACTTCACCAAATGGGTGAAAGCAACTTCATATGCTAATGTTACCAAGTAAGTGGTAGTAGAATTTATCAAGAACAATCTCATATGTCGGTATGGTATGCTAAGCAGGATTATCACCGACAACGACTCAAATCTGAATAACAAGATGATGAAGAAAATTTATGAAGAATTCAAGATTGTCCACCACAATTCATCTTCCTACAGGCCAAAGATTAATGGGGCCGTTGAAGCTGCCAATAAGAACATCAAGAAGATCATCTAGAAAATGGTTGTTACTTATAAATATTGGCATGAGATGCTCCCTTTCGCTTTGCATGGGTACCTTTCGCTTTGCATGGGTATCGAACATTTGTCTGCACTTCAGCAGGGGAAACCTCGTTCTCTCTTGTGTATGGCATGGAAGTAGTACTCCCCATTGAGGTTGAGATTTCCTATTTATGCGTAATAAAAGAAACCAAGTTGTCAGAGGCTGAACGGGTCTAGAACAAGTTTCACCAGTTGAATTTGATTGAAGAGAAAAGAATGACAGCCTTATGCCATGGTCAGTTATACTATAAGAGAATGAAGAAAGCTTTTGATAAGAAGGTCAAACCTCGTGAATTCAGAGAAGGATTATAACGCTGATTCTAGGGGCAAGTGGACTCCTAATTTTGAAGGCCCATATGTTGTCAAGAAAGCCTTCTCTGGCGGTGCATTGATTCTTAAAACAACGGATGATGAGGAGTTCCCATGTCCCGTGAATGCTGATGCAGTCAAGAAATACTTCACCTAGATATATAAAAGAACAACTCGCTAAGACGAAAACCTGAAAGGGAGGATTAGGCAAAAAGGAGCGTCTCGGTAGGCTGAAAACCCGAAAGGGCAGTCTATGAAAAACTTAGAGACATAAACAAAATGAATTTTCCCGGTAGGTTGAAAACCCCAAGGGAAATATAGGAAAAAGGTAGGGACTTCCTGACAAGTAACTGCATCAGACAAGACTTGATCATTGAAGCAATAATATTCCTGGACCCTCACCACTCTTCAACCGAAGTCACCGCTCAAGAATTCAAAGTTGTTAGGGATAATAGTGGTCATTGTATCTCAATGTATATTTTCCTATGTATATTACCATTTTTCCAAACTTTCTAATCATCTATGGAGTCTCGCCATTTGCAGACTACCATATATTAATAAAGTTTGAGCTTTTATCCAATTCTTTGCAATTCTTGTTTTATTCTGCTTATAAAGACTCCATTTATTATTGATAGTAATTTTCAAAGAAAACAGATTAAATAACAAAATTGTTTTTTGAAAATAATTTACAAATTACTTCTTGGTTTAGATTCTGTGATTCAAGGAGAACAAAAATAATGACTCCAAGGATGGGCGAACTCTGAAACTTTGGAGGTATGTATTCCCCAGGAAGGCTCTCTTAGGTCACTTTTGCTAGTATGAGTATGAGCTTCTTGTGCTTCCTAGATAATTGAAGATGATACCAAATGATGTGCGATATGGTGTTGGGTTTGTGATCCCGTTTTCCCAAGTCGGGTCTTGGTTCATTTTGATTCCTAGTTTGCTTGGTATGAAGTCTCTATTCCAGATTCCTTTGTAAAGTCTTCGTCGAAATGACAAAAGTCTCTTCCCTCTTGGTGTGCTGAGATGGAATCATTTGCAAAACATCGCCCCTTGCAATGCTAGCATTTTTTGTTGTTGTCTGTTTCCCAGGAAACTAGACAAGGGTAATGTCTGTTCTAAGAAGTGTTGAAATAGTTGACAACTTTTCGGGTACCCCCCCCCCCCCCCCCCCCGCCAAGTGTTGGGTTTGATTTAAAATCCCCATAAGCTTGATTTCTTGTTGAAATGTTTAACTTCTTAAAATCCCCAAGTAAGGCTGAGATAGCGTACCTGTAATACGGTGGGAGAGCTGGGGTGTTTTGCGTTTTATCGCAATTGTTGCGGATAGCAAGAGTCGCTATTGAATTTTCTTTTATCTAATAAAGGAAAGGGTGAAAAGAACAGGAAAGACCTTTTAAAAATTTTCTTGAGTTCGGGGGGTACGTTATGAAAAGGGAAGGTGTTAGCACCCTTTTCATCCTAGTTATCTACGGGCTCTTAGTTGCTAGCTCACTTTGAAATGCTTTGTTTGAAATGTGTTTGTTATGGGTTTTAAAGTATTTTTGAAAAGTTCCTTTGTTTAGGTGAACTTTGTGATGATTCTTGTCTCTATAAGAATGCATACAAAGTGTTGACTTTTGAAAATATTTCATTTGAAAGTGTTGGTGTGTTTGAAAGATGTTTCAAATATGGTTGTGAGCAGGCACCTATGAACGTTCTACCTACTCAAATAGTCTTAGTTCTTTCCTACTACTTTAGAAATTGTTATCTTACCATTGATTGATAAGAATCCCTATAATTTGATATGAAGGGACAGGCGTGGGTTATCTTATAGTCATAGAGTGCAACGTTGTAGGACACTTTAGCAAGTTTTGTAAGGGTCTAAGATAATTTATGAAGGAAACATTTGAAGGGTCATCGAGGGACTATGATCTTGTTTTTTATTGTTTTTGCTAAAGTATCCCACATGCGAGACATGACTATTTTTCTCAAGGAAACAAGTGAGGTTAACCCTAGAGGTGCAAATGTGTGAAGTGTTAGTTTTCATGCATTTGTCTTGAATTAAGGTTATCTACTTGTTGATTTTATCGTGCCATACAAACCCTAATTACTAGCATTTATTTGAAAGCGATAAATTGCGGAAATTTAAAGTCCTACGCTATTATATCGTTTAGGGGACGGGGATACAACTTGTAAATGGGGATGAAAGCAATTAAAACCTAATTACTATTACAACTATATAGAATAAAAAGTCTTAAAATCAAGATTTTTGGTATTTAGGCTGACACGGGCACCCATGTCAGGTGATCGTTACTGGACATGATGGTCTAAATGATATGAACTGCAAGTGCACAGTCTTGTCGCGTAGTTTTAAAGATTATTGAACCCAAAGGACCAAAAGTCAAACGTATCGTTATCTAGCGTTGCAGTGTAAATATAAGGCTAAAAATATTTGGTTTAGATTAGGGTAACTAAAAGTAAGTTTGAATCTAGTTAAATAATCAGAGTGGGTAAACAACCAATATGTAATGATTGGGCTTCGGGAATTGGTACCCTATTTGGTACCTTGTAGTTTTTAACAATTCTCAGTAGAAATTTATCAGTTTAAAAATCCTCATCCCACACTGTCGTGGTTGTTAATTTAGGTTATGTAATTTAAGTCCTAACGTATGCTCTCTCTATTCCGCCGGAGTTAGAAACATTCTTTTGAAAACAAATAAACTCTAATTATCTTTAAAGCGCTCTCGCTGTTTTTAAAGTCAATACCCAATTACTACGTCCAGTTAAAGATCCTCAAGCTCTCGCTTTATTGAAACTAACTTCTATTTGTTTTTACTCTCGTAACAAAACGGTTCATCATTAAAAACAAAGTAATCCAGTCTAGAAAATAGTTCAACAAATAAATGCCTAATAGTATTACCAAATGCCCTCACTTTTATGATCTTACATACCGGTATAGAAATCTAGCTTAGCATATTATAAAACTCAATCACGGAATAATAAAAGCCAGACTATGAAGTAAACATGGTTATTGAATTAAAGAGCAAATAATAATTTATTAAAATGAAAACCTGGAAATAAATTGACTAGAGACTGATAAAAATTCGTCCGGCTCTCAAGGAAGCACTCCTCCACAGGCTGGTAGGTTTTGCTTCGATACGGAACAAGAACAATTGCGAAAATAAAATAATAAACTTAAATAACAATTTAGGAGGTCTTGAAATAAACTACTGGGCAATAGATCTCCGGTGTAGAAATTTATTGCTTAAAACAGGGTGCGTGTAGCAGTAAAATCAATGAAGTCGCCACAAAGTATTTATTTATCCCATATGAAAGGGAAAGGAAACTCATCGAGGAAAACCTAAAGGGGAAATCAAGGTCTTGCGACCGAGATATTGGGTAAGGGAGTCGATTACGCGAGGGGAAGGTATTAACACCCCATACGTCCATAGTACTCTACGGGATCCACTCTCGTTATTCTAATCAAAGAATATGTTCAATCTAATGCTTAAGGGTTACAAACTAACAGAGAAGGCATGCAAAGAAAGGAGAAAGAATGTAGGGAAAATAATATTGTACTCGCTTGGGACCTACCCCAATGCCTACGTATCCTTTTTGAGGAATCAGAGCTATCGTAGTTCGGCTCATATAGTTTGTTTGTTTGTATTTTTTAAATGAACAATGTTGCATTCGATCATTCTACCACTGCTCAACCTTTGGAGAGTTATGACCTATAGTGGAAAGGAGTTATCATTCTCTTAGAAGAGAAAAGCCGAATGGCGTAAAGAAATGGATTGGTTGTTATCTTGTTACCATGAAAAGAATTTTTGTATGATTAGCATTTCTTATATATTTGCCAAGAAAAAAGTTTTAGTTTTAAGTGCAATTATGTAAAAACAGGAAGAAATATCTAAGGGAGACTAACCTATCTCTAACCTAATGTTATCATACAATGAGGGATCTTATCTAAGTTAGCATGCCAAAGAAAGTATAACAAAACTATCCTATAGGGAACATGCACTGAGAGCGAAGTCGTGATCTCAATTTCTAAATTGAGTGACTCATCGATCAATAAGAAATAAAGGAAAGCGATAAAATCCTATAGGGAGCATGCATTGAGAGGGAAGTCGTGATCTCAATTGCTAAATTGAGTGACTCATCGATCAACAAGAAAGGAAGCAAACACAAGCACAACACATAACAGAAATGAAGTGCGGAATGCCTGCTACAGGTCTTTAAACAGTGACTTCGAGCGCACGCTCTATATTTCCTACTTCTCATGATATCTAGAAAAAGCGATAAATGCAGAAATAAAACATAGAAGCAGTATAATACCAAACGAACAATGACGTCCGCAAAAAGTGCAACCAAGGTAAAGAAATTCGAGATACTTCACGCGAGCTAACATCAACAAACAAACAGTCAGAGATTGAATATTTGGAATAGATGTCGAAACTTCGTCGATGTGAAAATAAATCACAATCGGAAACAAGCATGTCCACACAACACACACTAAACCTGTATAAGACTTAGATCTCCAAAAGAAAAAGTGAATTACAAATCTCAAATAATCGGATAATCCTGATTTAATTCCTAAAATCAAATAAAAAATCTAACAATTTTATTGAATTTATTATTTTTTTATTTATCATGTGAAGAAAGAGTTCATACAAATCTAAACAATTCACAAAATTATTTAAAAGAAATTACTAAAAGAATAAACTCAGGGGGTGAAAGCCAAAAATCCAGGGATGTAAAAGCAATTTGGACGCTAGGCCCACCTAAATCAGGATCCAATCAACTTCTTTTGTTACAAGCAATCAGGCTACCAAAAAAATGTGGGTGGGCTTACGGAAAGAGCCAATGGAGCTAAGACCCACCAAAAATATCCATGGACAGGTTTTTTTATGTTAACTCTTAGCATTAGGTTCCAAAAAAAAAGATTGTGATAGGCCTAAGGAGAGAGGATTTCGGTCCATACAATAAAAAATAACCACTTTTTTGTTTTACCTATTTTAATAACAAAAAAAAGAAAAAAAAAACACGAAGAAATTGAAAAGGGGAATACATGGAATTTAGGGTCTCGTGTAGTGACTCTTCAACTTTGCAGAGCACAAGTGTTTCTTCTCCCTCTCTCGAATTTTACGGCGGCAAACTCTCACTCCTCATCTCTTCTTCGCCTCTTTATAACCATCATCGCAATAAAAGACCCATCCCTCTGTCTCAGCTTTCCATTTCATCCTCTCTTCCGCCAATCTAGCCGTGATTCTTCTTCGAGTGGGAATTGTGTCGCCTGTTATTCCAACTCTCTTCTTCGATGAAACCACCTTGCACCACCATTTATGTATCTTACTTCACCGTCGCATCACTCAAATGTTGCTTCAACTAATCTTCCCTGTTATCGACTCAGATCACCGTGCTCGTGTTCCTGTCGCATAGATATCTCATCACACCTAGCTTCGGTTTCAAATTGTCCTAAAGCCAACAGATTCACAGATTCTACATTGTGATACGAAGAATGAAAAGATATAAAAGTTTCAAAGTTTACCGATCGGAGATGCTCTGATGACGGCAGTGAGAAACTCTGGTAAGCATCCACAATCTCTAGTTCATTCTTCTTCTACGTCTTCCCAGATTCACTACTCTGTATTTGTCGTGAATTATTGTATTGTAGCAATTTGCAGAAGAACGTGCATTGTTGGTGTGCTTCTTGCGTTCTTGCGATGTTTTTTGTCGTTGATGCATTAATGGATGTTAATGATGATGATTGAAGGTTGGATATGCTGAGGAGATTTGCAGGAAGTGATTGACGAGTACAGATTGTTAAAGCCTTGAGAGATGGTGCATGAAGCACGATTATGCAGAATTGATGAAGATGGAGATTAGAGAATTGGTGAAGAATGGTGAGAAATTACAGAGAGAGAGAGAGAGAGAGAGAGAAGAGAGAGAGAGAGAGAGAGAGAGAGAGTTTTTCTGGAGTTTTTCGGTGATTCTTCCCAGTAGAATGAAGAATGCAGGTGAGAGGAGCAGAGAGTGCAGAGAAATTTTTTTAATGTTGTTACAGATTCTCGGTGAGTTTTTCTGGTGAATCCCCTTCTCCGATCTTTTTTCTGGCTTTTTGTACTGCCATGTGAATTCTGAACTCCCTCCCCCCCTTTTCTGTTTTTTTTTTTGTTAGGAAGCCGATTACCAGTTTGTTATAGTTGGTTATGGCAGTTATAGGGTTGGTTAGGAGTGAATTGATTTGAACCCTTGTATCTATATTTCTGTTAGGGAATGTGAAGGTATATATTAGGCGGTTAGAGAGGTTTAGAAATCTGATTACATGCTATAGCTTGAAGTAAACCTTCCTTCTCCTTAAATGATGGTAGAGACTTCCGGAATTCCAGCATCTTCTTGCCTTTAGGAGATTTCTGCCAAGATCTTTGCATATTACGCATCCTTAAACTCCTCTTCTGGAGAACCTTTTCCATAACAGACTCCTCCATAAAAGAAATGGTATTTTTCATTCATGTCTATATCTTTAACTTGATTGGTAGAATTAACACTATCCAAACAGTCAGTAGTCTTTTCAAAATTTAACGGTAGCCTATCAAGGTACTCCTGCACTAAACCCTTTCAGCCCTGTGTTCTCCATATTGAGCAGCCTGCATGGAACATCCCTTTATAATAGTCATATATTTCTGCACCAGGTTTTATTTTAATGCCATTCTTAATTGCAGTAGAAGTCCGGGATGTAATTGTGCCTTGAACTTGCATGCACTGCTTTATAACTTCGCATGGAACATACATTACAGAACCAAGTGTATCTCCAACAGCTCCAGCAATGAAATGTGCCCAATGGCCCTCAATGCTAGGATGTGAATCCTCAATCCACTTTTTAGTTGACTCTATGACACCAAAATATGTTGCACCAGTCGCAAGGGACCCAATAACACCAGTTAGTACACCCCTATAAAAGCCTTTTAATCCATTAACCTTCTAGACAGACCGCACCATCTGCAATATGCCTTTCTGGTTCTCAACACCATTTAGAATAGCTTGACTTTGTATTCATGTTTTGATGGTATCTACAAGATTCATCATTCCTTCCCCAAACGCACCCGCAACAGCTCCCCATACAAATTCCCTCCATACGAAGAAACGGTCATGAGAAGCGTTCTTGGAAACTTGTGATTTACTTGAAGAAGAGATTTTAGCTGCCATTGATTGATTGATCAAGAAACAGTAAGTTCTTCTGGTTTCTGTTAACAGTTTTGGACATATTTTTGAATTATCTAGTTTCGGAAGCATGAACTATTTCAAAGTATTTTTAGATTTTTCGTAGCGAAACTAATCTGGTTATATGCATTTAATTAATTGGTAGGCCTGGTCTTGAACACGATTTTTTAGAAGCTTGAAGAGGCAATTTTGAAGATAAAAAATGATGGAGTTATGGAAAAGGATTTGAAGGATATTGAAACGTGAAGGTTTTGGATAGAAGATTAGGTTAGAGCATTGAGTTTCTTGGTAGGTTTTATGTAAATATGTACGGATGGTGATGAAGTGTAAAATCACATGTATTGAAATGTAACCTTGGAATTTTGTAATGTTTGGAAGATTCCTGATAATTCCCTCCAGTATTCACAGTATTACATTCCAAATTGCCTTTGTAATCAACCCTTGACCAAACATGAATTTAAGAACCTTTGATGTCATCTAAACACATCTAGGAATTTTGGATGAATTGACACTCTATCTTGCATTTGTAATGAAATTGGATGATGTTTTTTTTAAAATCAAAACTTGAATTTAAATGATATCTCTCTTGAAATAATCCAAGTAAAACTCCATGATCAAAATTCAAATTCCTTGAAGGAATTCCGTAGCAAATGACTTATATCATAAGCCATGAAACAAGCCCAATCTTTAATTGATGACCATGAACCAAATGGTCCTTAATATCACCCTCTGTCCTTTATGAGAGAATGGATCCAATACCTTGATCCCCAATAATCTTGTGTGGAAAACAATAAGAAAACCAACCCGAATTGATCTTAATGAATTCATAATGCCATCCTTACATCACGCTTGGTTATCCAATGAATACCCATTGAAAACGTTGATAAACACAAGTATGATAAGATATAAACCCTAATCTTCCTTTGAATGGGAGGGATCCCATTTTTTAACCTTTAGTTCAAAATCTTCTTTTTGTATCTCAAACATAATCCAAATTCTAAGCAAAGCCAATTGATGAATCACTTATATTATGAGTACAAGAAAACCAGGAAAATCATCCACAAGCCCTGTAACATCTCTCGCATATATCTTGTTCTTCAAGCAAGTTAAATGACTTATCCTTGAATCACATTAAAAACTTCTATTCCATGTTTATCTTAAATCGATCCTTAATGTAACTCAAGCATTCATGATAAGTCAAAACCCAGTTGACTTCAAATGGCGTGCTTGGTTAATGAACCTTAATCTCAATTGAATCCATAAATTCTAGTCATCTTGCATTTGAAACAACCATTTTTCATTTGATAAAATGAGCTAAATAAGCTCCTGACCCTATCTTGAATCAACCTCTAACAAAGTCATGAACTTAGTAAGCCCTTGAATCAATATTAACTCTGTGCATGATTAGAAGTTCCAACGAATCCAAATCACTAGTCATTTCTCTCAATAGTCCAAGTTAACTTGCAATTGAAGTAACAAGTACTTGATGGGAACCAAAAATTGTATCATTCAAAACAAGTCCACAATGTTGAAGAAGGAGAAGCTCAAGATAACCACAAGATCGAGCCCTAATCCAATGATCCCTAATTGAAGCATAACATAAGAAAACTCTAATTCTTAAGCATTGAAGAAAGATTGCAACCTGATGCTGAGGAGAGAGAATACCCCTGTAGTTTGATGATAAAGAAGTCCGGGAAATAAAGTCCTAGTTCAAACAAATGATTGATGGAGAAATCAACCGAAACAAGCTTGTGCGAAGATAAGAGCCTTAAATCCATACAACAAACCTAATTCCTCGAAATCCCTGATCTTCGGCTGAGTTAAACCCTAATACCTTTGTTCCTTGAAAGAACCTTGATGAAAAAATTTATATCTTGAGGAAACCTGATAGTGAAGACATCTATGCTGCTTGAGATCCAAAACCCTAATCTCAATGCCAAGAAAAATGAGAGCGCCAGTTAAATCAATTTTGAGTAAGATAGAAAACCCAATTCAAAGAGAGAAACCCTAATGCCAAAAGCGCTTCAATCTTATAACCATGAGACCAATGCTATGTGCAAAATGTACAAAGTGTGATGATGGATCTTAGGGGAAAAAATTGGGGTACAACAGCTGCCCTTATTTAAGTGTCTTCTATCAGGAGATATGAAGATTAAAATCTTCGTTTCGACGCGATTGAAGATATGTAAATTTAAAACAAGCCCTATTTTTAGCCCTAAGATACCATGCAGTGCTTATGATTATGGATGTAACGTATGAATTTCATGCAGATGGGCAAGACACACAATGGAGAAGCAAAAGTAGAATCTACAAATTGACAAAAAGAATTCAATCAGGATACTAAATCTCTGGAAAACAACACGACTCCGGGGATATAAATTTGAATCTATTGGAGACGAATTGGCTCCGCTGGGGAAAAGAAAACCCAGCTTCACTGGGGGGTAAGATCCCTAGAGGAGACAAAATAACATAAACTTCCAAACTGAGGGGAAAGTAATGGATGACAATGATTAACCGATAGCTGTGAACTATCCACTCATAGAGGAGATAGCAAAAAGAGAGTAACATCAACACAGGGGATCGACAATCATTAATCAGAAAAGATCAATCTTTCCTAAGAATGGTAATGAACTACCCACTCAAGAATGAAGGTAAAAAAAACAAACATAGGACAATACTGACTTTTATTGAAGGTAAAGAAACATAAGATACACCGACGTTTACTGAAGGTGGAGAAAAGAGAATGCACCAGCTTTTACTTAAGGTGACGTCTCAAAGAGTAATAACGAACTTCCCAAAATCCTGGCGTTCTCCATAGAACGAGTAAAAATACAAGTATCTCAAATAAAGAGACTACCACTTGCAAAGAATTCTCAACAAACTTCTCTTGCAAAACTTCCTCGAAGAGATACCATTTAATGGAGAATCAGATAAACTTCCCCTCGATCCTGACTATAAGCCACGAACTGGTCTCAGTTTCTTCTTTAACCTAGATGTTTCACCTGGAAAGGGTAAAAATACAAGCTATCTCAAATAAAGAGACTAGAACTTGTAAAGATTTCACAACAAACTTCTCTTGCAAAACTTCTTGAAGAGATACCATTTGATAGAGAATCAGATAAAATTCCCCTCGATCCTGACTATACGCCACGAATTGGTCTCATTTTCTTCTTTAACCAAGATATTTCACATGGAAAGGGTAAAAATACAAGCTATCTCAAATAAAGAGACTACCACTTGTAAATATTTCACAACAAACTTCTCTTGTGAAACTTCTCGAAGAGATACCATTTAATGGATAATCAGATAAACTTCCCCTCGATCCTGACTATATGCCACGAACTGGTCTCAGTTTCTTCTTTAACCAAGATATTTCACTTGGAAAGGGTAAAAATACAAGCTATCTCAAATAAAGATACTACCACTTGTAAAGATTTCTCAGCAAACTTCTCTTGTGAAACTTCCTCGAAGAGATACCATTTGATAGAGAATCAGATAAACTTCCCCTCGATCCTGACTATAAGCCACGAACTGGTCTCAGTTTCTTCTTTAACCAAGATGTTTCACCTGGAAAGGGTAAAAATACAAGCTATCTCAAATAAAGAGACTACCACTTGTAAAGATTTCTCAACAAACTTCTCTTGCGAAACTTCCTCAAAGAGATACCATTTGATGGAGAATCAGATAAACTTCCCCTCGATCTTGACTATAAGCCACAAACTGGTCTCGGTTTCTTCTTTAACCAAGATGTTTCACCTGTAAAGGGTAAAAATACAAGCTATCTCAAATAAAAACACTACCACTTATAAAGATTTCTCAACAAAATTCTCTTGCGAAACTTCCTCGAAGAAATACCGTTTGATGGAGAATTAGATAAACTTCCCCTCGATCCTGACTATACGCCACAAACTGGTCTCAGTTTCTTCTTTAACCAAGATATTTCACCTGGAAAGGGTAAAAACACAAGCTATCTCAAATAAAGAGACTACCACTTATAAAGATTTCACAAAAAACTTCTCTTGCGAAACTTCCTCGATTGATGGAAAATCCGATAAAGTTCCCCTCAATCCTGACTATAAGCCACGAATTGGTCTCAGTTTCTTCTTTATCCAAGATATTTCACCTGAAAAGGGTAAAAATACAGCTGTAGGAATCTTTCAACGAACTGTCTTTATCATTGAAGTACAACCAAACTCAACAACGAACTATCTCCCATAATGACGAGACTACCATTCATTGGAGTGACAAATTTCAGCAACGAACTACCTTCCATAATGACAAGGCTACCATTCATTGGGAAAACAATCTTTATCAACGAACTACCTTCCATAACGACAAGGCTACCATTCATTGAAATATCAATTTTTCATCAACGAACTACCTTCCATAATGACAAGGCTACCATTCATTGGAATATCAAATTTTCATCAACGAACTACCTTCCATAATGACGAGGCTACCATTCATTGGAATATAAAAGTTTCATCAACGAACTATCTCCCATAATGATGAGACTACCATTCATTGGAATATAAAGTTTTCATCAATGAACTACCTTCCATAATGACAAGGCTACCACTCATTGAAATATAAAATTTTCATCAACGAACTACCTTCCATAATGACAAGGCTACTATTCATTGGAAAAAATATCTTCTTGCGTTAACAGACTTGCTAGAAAGGAACGAGTTGCTCAAATAAAGAGAACTTCCACTTGCTGTTTTAAGAAGGAATTGTAATAAGACTGGTGAGAAATGAAGCTTGATTTCCTGGGGAAATACCAATACATTCCTGTTGAGGAGAAAAAGTCTTTGCGTGCAAAATAAATGCACATTCTCAAATCAAGGCTCGAAGCCTGCAAAAATCAGAATAATAATGTTGTCGGAGACTACAGACTCAAACCAGAAATAAACTGGAGTGAAATAATCAACCAAGTCAGCACCCGGTGAGAAATAAACTCAAAAGGGGATCACACTCCATCCAGATAATGAACTGAATAGGAAGGCTGAAGAAAAAAACTTCCACGAGAGATAACTCATTGGGGAAATTGAAAGGATATACACTTTCTGGTCAACATTGACAACTCTATTGGAGAGAGAGTAACATAACTTTGCAAAGAGGATAATATACCAACAAAACATCAATGAATGAAAATGAGTAATGAGATTTAAATTCATCTATGCATGATGTGTATGAGTGTATGGATGTTATCATGTATATGCTGACAAAATAACCATAAGACACTGGGGATAACCAGACAAATCTAATCTTGGGTGAAGACAACACTCGGCAAAGTCACATGCAGGACGAAGATAAGATTCCATGAGAGGGTAAGCATCAAAATGGGAACAAAGTCCTATTTCACGGCTTAACTTCGCTGGGAAGCACATGGCTTGAGAACAATCAAAGAACCACTTGACTGACAACAAATAAAGTTGCGGGAATATCATAATCTCTTCTATGTCTCACCGGGGAATACCAATACGGACTTCGATAGGGGAAGAGGAAACTTCATCATCTAGACTTCACTGGAGGTTCCAAAACTAACTTCACTAGGGGAATATGAAAGCCATGTCGTCGAGACTTCAACTGGGGATGTCAATACAAACTTTACCGGGGAAGATGCAAAACTACATTGTTGATACTTCAACTGGGGATTGTTACACTAACTTCATTGGGGAAAAAGAAGCTACACACACCAAAGAGAGCCTGGATACAGTCTTCAATATTAGGCATAATGGTTGTGCAAAATTCTCTGGAGAGAGATCACAGAATTTCACGGGATAACAACTTTAGAGGGAAGTATCATATTCGACACATCTGGAGAATTTAAGAAGTCGACAACACAGTAATGGGTCAGCTCATGGGGATTTTAAATCAAACTCAGCGCATAGCGAGAGAAAACCCAAGTTGTAGACACTTATCTCAAAACTTCTTAGAATGTATATTTCCCTCGTCTAGTTGCTTAAAAGCACACTACAACAACAATATCATAATCGGAGGGCATAATATCTTGCTAAAGATTACTTCTCAACATGAAGGGAGAAAGAGTTCAACAACTAAGCACATGCTTTGTAACTTTGCAACCTTTGCTTGATCACCTTCTGACCACGGAAGGAAATTACACTCAGTCGGAGAAATCTGAATCAGGACCCGACAAGGGAGGATGGGATTACAAATCCACCATTAAATAGCTGCTTGAAGACAAACTGAACCAACACTTAACTGGGGAAAGATGGGAACACAGGCCCAATACCACACCACAACCTGGAAGACACCCACTAGCTGGTCAGTTACTATAGAGGGAATCCTGCCCTTCTCTACAAGGC
This sequence comes from Vicia faba, assembly GCA_948472305.1. NCBI lineage: Eukaryota > Viridiplantae > Streptophyta > Magnoliopsida > Fabales > Fabaceae > Vicia > Vicia faba. The sequence goes on along the minus strand of OX451739.1, from coordinate 1,417,919,520 downwards.
AGATTATGAGAAACTATCCTGCTTGTGGAAGATCTTCAGCTTGAGGAGAACATAGTAATCATGTTGACAAAGAATCTAGAAATGCCCTTGGGAACAAATTTGGTGTCCCAAGTTTACCATACTGGTCGAGATATTTTTTCACGACTTGCCCTTGGCTGTCTACTTTCAGGATAATCTATCTGACCAAAAAGTTCCTAGAGATTCATCGAATCTCAACGTAACTGCCCTAGATTAGCTGAATGTTGCATCTTCTTTACTCGACAACTTCTTCTTAGCTACATGCCCTTTGCTGATACTCAAATGTAAGCTTCTTTGATATCATGCAATGGTTTTACAAGAAGAATAATGTTTATTCTAAGAATGATAGTTCTAATGCAACAATCATGTAAGTCTTGAAGATTTTATTGAAGATATTTTGCAAAACCTTATGAATGAATCACTAGCCAGGAGGCAAAATTGATTTAAAAAAAAAAAAAGATAACAAAAGCATTTGATACCAACACAATTTTTTTTAGCAAAACTCATGAGAGTCAGAAAACGCTATCTTGTTGAAGTATGCTTTCAAAATAAACCTTGTTTCAGGACTTTTGAGGGTTGTAACGTGGCCTGGTTCACGGTTTTAGGAAAAACGGATTTTAAGGCTCAAAATTATTTGGTACCCACCCCCTTCATGAAGTTCTCCAGTCCTAAGTTCAGTTAAGTCGACCTAAACATTCATCTCTCAAAAGAAATTTCGAGATAGATGAGGAACCAACCAAGGTTTTCTTTGGATACGTCAATCACTTATCTTTACTTTTATTGTCTGATCACGAAACATATTTCTTTGCTAAGGATATCCATTTTGTAATCCTTTTTCGCCTTTCAGGCTTTCCATCATTTTCCCTAACTTTTGCCTGGACAAATTCTTTTTGAATTTGACTATGAAGCCCAGCGGGATGCCCTGACTTTTGCCTAAGCGAGCTTTTTCCAAGTTTCGAATTAGCGGGGCTTTTTGTCTTTTTCTTTAATCACTTCTTATTCATTTCATTTTTTCATTTATTTTTATATTACCCTTTCTTTCTTTTTGAACATGTCGCGTGATATTGAGTCATTTCTGACTTGTTGGAAGAATTGTGGCTGCCCTATTTCTTGGAAGATGAGGGATAATCATTGTTGTATCATCGTCTACTGACTTTCTGATGTGCGAGAGATACTCGTTGGGGTATCTTCAATTGACACCTATTCTTGACAAGTGAAAGTTAGCCATTACAATTTTGAGTTTCATCAACCTTTTGAAGGATAACCTATTGTTGTATCCTTAGATGCACATTTCTGATGAGTTCTGAACGCTCGATCAAATTAAATGAACACTACCCTGCCCCAGGTCAAAAATGAGGGTTTTTTTCCTGAGTAGAAAAGAAACTCCTGCTTCAAGGCTCAAAGGGGTTAACGAGGGTTTCACTCCCTTATATCTCCGGTGTTTGGGAATTTGAAACAATTCTTGTATATCACCAATAGAGTTTTATTCAAAAGCACAAAACCAGAAATTTTTCATTTTAAATTCATAATCCTCCCTCCACACCATGCTTAGGCAAGAGAATGGATAACAAGTTGGTATCATAATGCAAAAAGAAATTTAAAATTTAAAATAAATACGAGTGAAACGAATGGATTTCTTCAAGACAAAAATATTTATTGTATTAAGATAATCATTCAAATGTAAACAAGTTATTTTATGCTAATAGTACAATGATTAACAAGAAGAATTACAAATGAGAAATCAGTAAAATTTCTAGTAAACATGAGAAAGCTAATCATCCTTAAAATCCAGGGCATTCTTCAATCACGTTTATTCTTCGACAAAGACTTGACTTGAACCTCGAGACAAATACCCTCAAGTGACAAGATACCACTTCTGACAAATTTATGGACTTCAGCTTTCAATGGATAACATTATTCAATACTATGCCAAGGGGCTCCCTGATTAAAGACACAAGTCAAATCAGCTTTGTAGTACCAAGGTATCTTCTCAGGAATCTTCGGTGGAGGTCGGGTTTGAACCAAATTCTTCTCCATTAGGATAGGAAATAAATCTGCATAAGTCATTGGAATTGGATCAAACTGAGCTTTCTTCTAATCAGAAACTTGTTGATTCTGTTGAAAAACTGGAGCAACAAGAAGTAAATTGAACACATGGATGACAGAAGGAACATGCTGATTATGATGCTGATTGTTTATTCTTATGGTTCTCTTCTTAGAAAAATTATTATCAAACTTTTTCACACTACTAGTTGTGCCACTGTCTTCAGATACACATTCCTTTCGGACATCTCTTCTAGGAGCACTCACATATTCACTTCTTCTGGGAACTCACCGGGTGCGTTGACTATCACCTTCTCATGAAAGAATGATTTCAGAATTTCTGTGAAGAGTTTTGCCATCTATTCTTCCTTCCTAGAAGGATTGACTTGGGCGGCAACCAAAGTTTTAACCAAAGCAGTTAGATATTCCATATCAGCCTTCAAAGTAGTTACTTCTTTGCCGAGTTCAAAGATCTCTCGCTTAATGTTTTCCATCTTCCCTTAACACGAGTGTTGTACTGATGAGGCAACTTGATTATGAAGACCAAAGGACCTTGAGTAAGACTTCTGTGGAACTCCTGAGATGCATAGTCAAATGTGACATGATACATGATATGTAATGCAAATGCCATACTTTTTTTTCCAAAAGTTGCTACGCTTTGATTCCAGTTATTAAGCCACAATGTTATTATATATTCATTTTTCATATATTTATTCTATATTATTTTTTATGTTTATTTTTCGTCTTAACAATTGGAATCAAGGAAGTAATGTTTGGAAACAAAAAATGTATGCTGATAATTATATTAACATGCTATGTATGCAAACATATGGGATCAAAGCATCTGCGGTGCTAGATAGCTGCTGAACTGATAACAGAATCACTGTCATATGTAATAAGATCAAAGGTCCGGACCAATTCAGAATACCAAGGATCAAAGTCATCAATATAATCAGAGTCACCAACGGAACATGTATAGTCACCATCTGTACCTGTAAATATTATTCCCTCCCCACTCACGGGTAAAGACTAGGTCATGATAAGGTCAATGGTAACTTAGAATTGAGGGTACTCTTGAAAAACCATCGCCATATCACCTACATGAAAATGATAGCCCCTCATTTGTACCTCATCTGAGCATGGACGACATGGCGGCATAGTGAAACCTAAGTCAACTAGCCGGTCATGTTCCACTCTATTCCTAGTTTTCCTATTGTTTCCACTTGGCCTGGGTATTGGGCCTTTTACCTCATAGTAACATCCCACCCATCAAGAAACAGAGAAACCAACACAACAACAATATGACAAATAACGTTAAAGATGCAATGCAAACATATGCTCAAACATATACAAATGAATAACCCATAAAAGCATAATGATAAACACCCTAAGAAAAGAAAAATGGGAGCTAGGAGTGACTCACGGGATGGACCAGCAATTGGTCGACATCTAATCCCCAGTGAAGTCACCATTTTTCTGTAGTGGTAAAATCAATGAAGTCGCCACCGAGTATTTATTTATCCCATATGAAAGGGAAAGGAAAATCATCGAGGAAAACCTAAAGGGGAAATCAAGGTCTTGCAACCGAGATATTGGGTAAGGGAGTCAATTACGCGAGGGGAAGGTATTAGCACCCCACACGTCCATAGTACTCTACGGGATCCACTATCATTATTCTAATCAAAGGGTGTGTTCAATCTAATGATTAAGGGTTATAAACTAAGAGAGAATGCATGCAAATAAAGGAGAAAGAATGTAAGGAAAATAACATTGTACTCGCTTGGGACCTACCCCAATGCCTACGTATCCTTTTTGAGGAATCAGAGCTACCGTAGTTCGGCTCATATAGTTTGTTTGTTTGTATTTTTTAAATGAAAAATGTTTCATTTGATCATTCCACCGCTGCTCGACCTTTGGAGACTTATGACCTGTAGTGGAAAGGAGCTAACATGCTCTTAGAAGAGAAAAGCCGAATGGTGTAAAGAAATGGATTGGTTGGTATCTTGTTACCATGAAAAGAATTTTTGTATGATTAGCATTTGTTATATATTTGCCAAGAAAAAAGTTTTAGTTTTAAGTGTAATTATGCAAAAACAGGAAGAAATATCTAAGGGAGACTAACCTATCTCTAACCTAATGTTATCATACAATGAGGGATCCTATCTAAGTTAGCATGCCAAAGAAAGTCTAACAAAACTATCCTATAGGGAACATGCACTGAGAGCGAAGTCTTGATCTCAATTTCTAAATTGAGTGACTTATCGATCAATAAGAAATAAAGGAAATCCATAAAATCCTATAGGAGCATGCATTGAGAGCGAAGTCGTGATCTCAATTGCTAAATTGAGTGACTTATTGATCAACAAGAAAGGAAGAAAACACAAGCACAACACATAATAGAAATGAAGTGCGGAATGCCTGCTACAGGTCTTTAAACAGCGACTTCGAGCGCACACTCTTTATTTCCTACTTCTCATGATATCTAGAAAAATCGAGAAATGCGGAAATAAAACTTGGAAGCAGTATAATACCAAACGAAAAATGATGTCCTCAAAAAGTAGAACCAAGGTAAAGAAATCCGAGATACTTCGCGCGAGCTAACATCAACAAACAAACAGTCAGAGATCGAATATTTAGAATAGATGTCGAAACTTCGTCGATGTGAAAATAAATCACAATCGGAAACAAGCATGTCCACATGACACACACTAAACCTATATAAGACTCATATCTCCAAAAGAAAAAGTGAATTACAAATCTCAAATAATCGGATAATCCTGATTTAATTCCTAAAATCAAATAAAAAATCTAATAATTTTATTGATTTTATTATTATTTTTTATCATGTGAAGAAAGAGTTCATACAAATCTAAACAATTCACAAAATTATTTAAAAGAAATTACTAAAAGAATAAACTTAGGGGGTGAAAGCCAAAAATCCAAGAATGTAGAAGCAATTTGGACGCTAGGCCCACCTAAATCAGGATCCAATCAACTTTTTTTTGTTACAAGCAATCAGGCTGCCAAAAAAATGTGGGTGGGCTTATGGAAAGAGCCAATGGAGCTAAGACCCACCAAAAAGATACATGGACAAATTTTTTATGTTAATCTCTTAGCATTAGGTTCTAAAAAAAAGATTGTGATGGGCCTAGGGAGATAGGATTTCGGTCCACACAATAAAAAATAACCATTTTTTTTGTTTTACCTATTTCAATAACAAAAAAAAAAGAAATAAAAAAACGAAGAAATTGAAAAGGGAATACATGGAATTTAGGGTTTCGTGTAGTGACTCTTCAACTTTACAGAGCACAAGTGTTTCTTCTCCCTCTCTCGAATTTCACGGCGGCAAACTCTTACTCCTCATCTCTTCTTCGTCTCTTCATAACCATCATCGCCATAAAAGACCCATCCCTCTGTCTCAGCTTTCTATTTCATCCTGCCTTCCGCCAATCTAGACATGATTCTTCTTTGAATAGGAATTGTGTCGCCCGATATTCCAACTCTCTTCTTCGATGAAACCACCTTGCACCACCATTTATGTATCTTACTTCACCGCCGTATCACTCAAATGTTGCTTCAACTAATCTTCCCTGTTATCGACTCAGATCTCCGTGGTCGTGTTCGTGTCACATAGATATCTCATCACACCTTACTTCGGTTTCAAATTGTCCTCGAGCCAACAGATTCACAGATTCTACATTGTGATATGAAGAATGAAAAGAGATAAAAGTTTCAAAGTTTACCGATCGGAGATGCTCTGATGACGGTAGTGAGAAACTCTGGTAAGCATCCACGATCTCTAGTTCATTCTTCTTCTACCTCTTCTCAGATTCACTACTCTGCATTTGTCGTGAATTATGGTGTTGTAGCGATTTGCAGAAGAATGTGCGTTGTTGGTGTGCTTCTTGTGTTCTTGTGATGTTTTTTGTTGTTGATGCATTAATGGACGTTAATGATGATGATTGAAGGTTGGATATGTTGAGGAGATTTTCAGGAAGTGATTGACGAGTACAAATTGTTAGAGCCTTGAGAGATGGTGAATGAAGCACGGTTATGCAGAATTGATGAAGATGGAGATTAGAGAATTGGTGAAGAATGGCGAGGAATTACAGAGAGAGAGAGAGAGAGAGATTTTTTCTGGTGTTTTTCGGTGATTCTTCCCAGGAGAATGAAGAATGCAGGTGAGAGGAGCTGAGAGTGCAGAGAAATTTTTTTGATGTTGTTACAGATTCTCGGTGAGTTTTTCTGGTGAATCCCCTTCTTCAATCTTTTTTCTGGATTTTTGTACTGTCCATGTGAATTCTGAACTCCCTCCCCCCTTTTCTGTTGTTTTTTTGTTAGGAAGTCGGTTACCGGTTTGTTATAGTTGGTTATGGCAGTTAGAGGGTTGGTTAGGAGTGAATTGATTTGAACCCTTGGATCTAGATTTCTGTTAGGGAATATGAGGGTATAGATTAGGCGGTTAGAGAGGTTTAGAAATCTGATTACATGCTATAGCTTGAAGTAAACCTTCCTTCTCCTTAAATGATGGTAGAGACTTCCGGAATTCCAGCATCTTCTTGCCTTCAGGAGATTCCTGCCAAGATCTTTGCATATTACGCATCCTCAAACTCCTCTTCTAGAGAACCTTTTCCATAACAGACTCCTCCACAAAAGAAATGGTATTTTCATTCATGTCTATATCTTTAACCTGATTGGTAGAATTAACACTATTCAAACAGTCAATAGTCTTTTCAAAATTTAACGGTAGCCTATCAAGGTACTCCTGCACTAAACCCTTTAAGCCCTGTGTTCTCCATATTGAGCAGCCTGCATGGAACATCCCTTTATAATAGTCATATATTTCTGCACCAGGTTTTATTTCAATGCCATTCTTAATTGCAGTAGAAGTCCAGGATGTAATTGTGCCTTGAACTTGCATGCGCTGCTTTATCACTTCACATTAAACATACATTACAGAACCAAGTGTATCTCTAACAACTCCAGCAATGAAATGTGCCCAATGGCCCTCAAGGCTAGGATGTGAATCCTCAATCCACTTTTTAGTTGACTCTATGAAACCAAAATATGTTGCACCATTCGCAAGAGACCCAGTAATACCAGGTAGTACACCACTATAAAAGCCTTTTAATCCATCAACCTTCCAGACATACCGCACCATCTGCAATATGCCTTTCTGGTTCTCAACACCATTTAGAATAGCTTGACTTTGTATTCGTGTTTTGATGGTATCTACAAGATGCATCATTCCTTCCCCAAAATCACCCGCAACAGCTCCCCATACAAATTCCCTCTATACGAAGAAACGACCATGAGAAGCGTTCTTGGAAACTTGTGATTTACTGGAAGAAGAGCTTTGAGCTGCCATTGATTGATTGATCAAGAAACATCCAGTTCTTTTGGTTTCTGTTAACAGTTTTGGATATGTTTTTGAATTATCTAGTTTCGGCAGCATGAACTATTTCAAAGTATTTTTATATTTTTGGTAGCGAAACTAATCTGGTTTTATGCATTTGATTAATTGGTAGGCCAGGTCTTGAAGACGAGAACAAACGGTTTTTTAGAAGCTTGAAGAGGCAATTTTGAAGATAGAAAATTATGGAGTTATGGCCAAGGATTTGAAGGATATTGAAACGTGAAGGTTTTGGATAGAAGATTAGGTTAGAGCATTAAGTTTCTTGGTAGGTTTTATGTAAATATGTAGGGATTGTGACGAAGTGTAAAATCACATGTATTGAAATATAACCTTGGAATTTTGTAATGTTTGGAAGACTCCCTGATAATTCCCTCCAGTATTCACAGTATTACCTTCCAAATTGCCGTTGTAATCAACCCTTGACCAAACATGAATTTAAGAACCTTTGATGTCATCTAAACACATCTAGGAATTTTGGATGAATTGACACTGTAGCTTGCATTTGTAATGAAATTGGATGATGTTTTAAAAAAAAAAATCAAAACTTGAATTTAAATGATACCTCTCTTGAAATAATCCAAGTAAAACTCCATGATCAAAATTCAAATTCCTTGAAGGAATTCCATAGCAAATGACTTATATCATAAGCCATAAAACAAGCCCAATCTTTAATTGATGACCATGAACCAAATGGTCCCTAATATCACCCTCTGTCCTTTATGAGAGAATGGATCCAATACCTTGATCCCCAATAATCTTGTGTGGAAAACAATAAGAAAACCAACCCTACTTGATCTTAATGAATTCATAATGCCATCCTTACATCACGTTTGGTTATCCAATGAATACCCATTGAAAACGTTGATAAACCCAAGTATGATAGGATATAAACCCTAATCTTCCTTTGAATGGGAGGGATCCCCTTTCTTTAACTTTAAGTTCAAAATCTTCTTTTTGTATCTCAAACATAATCTAAATTCTAAGAAAAGCCAATTGATGAATCACTTATATTATGAGTACAAGAAAACCAGGAAAATCATCCACAAGCCCTGTAACATCTCTCGCATATATCTTGTTCTTCAAGCAAGTTAAATGACTTATCCTTGAATCACATTAAAAACTTATATTACATGTTTATCTTAAATCGATCCTTAATGTAACTCAAGTGTTCATGACAAGTCGAAACTCAGTTGACTTCAAATGGCGTGCTTGGTTAATGAACCTTAATCTCAATTGAATCCATAAATTCTAGCATCTTGTATTTGAAACAACCATCTTTCTTTTGATAAAATGAGCTAAATAAGCTTTGTACCCTATCTTGAATCAACTGTTAACAAAGTCAAGAAATTAATAAGCCCTTGAATCAATATTAACTCTGAGCACGATTAGAAGTTTCAACGAATCCAAATCACTAGTCATTTCTCTCAATAGTCCAAGTTAACTTGCAATTGAAGTAACAATTATTTGATGAGAACCAAAAACTGTATCATTCAAAACAAGTCCACAATGTTGAAGAAGGAGAAGCTCAAGATAATCACAAGATCGAACCTTAATCCAATGATCCCCAGTTGAAGCATAACAGAAGCAAACTCTAATTCTTAAGCATTGAAGAAATATTGCAACCTGATGCTGAGGAGAGAGAATATTCCTGTAGTTTGATGATAAAGAAGTCCAGGAAATAAAGTCTTAGTTTGAACAAATGATTGATGGAGAAATCAACCGAAACAAGCTTGTGCGAAGATAAGAGCCTTAAAGCCATACAACAAACCTAATTCCTCGAAATCCCCAATCTCCGGCTGAGTTAAACCCTAATACTTTTGTTCCTTGAAAGAACCTTGATGAAAAAATTTGTATCTTGAGGAAACCTGATAGCAAAGACATCTATGCTGCTTGAGATCCAAAACCCTAATCTCAATGCCAAGAAAAATGAGAGTGCCAGTTGAATCAATTTTGAGTAAGATAGCAAACCCAATTTAGAGAGAGAAACCCTAATGCTAAAGCGCTTCGATCTTATAACCATGAGACCAATGCTATGTGCAAAATGTACAAAGTGTGATGAGGGATCTTAGGGGCAAAAATTGGGGCACAATAGTGGGAAAATAAATCAGCTAAGGAAAATAATAGCTGAGAAAAAATAATTCTGGTTAGTAGTAGCTCTGTGAAATATACGAAGAATAAAAGGGAAGTATCCGCGTGATCCTCTTTCAGTGCATGAGTTCTGATATTTATATTCATCTCAAGTAACTGTTCGTGAGGATTTCTTGGAGAGATTACAGGGTTGCTGAATCTCCACGCATCTGACTTGGTGGAAGCAGTTAATGCACATTCATTGCAAGCTTTTAGGGACGTGGCGAAAGTATAGGAGATGTGACGTCTGTCAAAAGGATAAGTGACGTTCGACACTTACTTGGTCAATGCATGCTGTTCGTCAAGCTAGCCATGCCATTCGTCATGCTTGTTGACTTTGCACGCTTTGGGCTTGGGCTTGTTGTTGACTTTTTATTGTAGCATTCTTTTTCTTCCTTTTTCTTCTTTTTCTTCCTTTTTCTTCTTTCTCTTATAATTAATTTGATACCTGCAAAATAGAAAAATACCGGAATAATACCAACTATAAAATGATTTAATTTAGAATAAAAATGGAAAATAATTTAGTTAAATCAAGCTAAACATGCAATATATTTATGTGTTATCAAACTCCCCCATACTTAAATCTTTGCTTGACCTCAAGCAAGTGCTCAGTATGATGTTTGTTTGAACATTGGCCAGGTGCAAGCATATGATCTAAATCAACTTGTATGCGGTTGCATGGTGTTTTTTTTGTTAGAGAATAGAAAGCTTAATTTGTACTCCAGCACCATGGTAACAACACTAGACAACCCCGTCTTACGTAAACTGGTTGCAGATGCTATTATAGCTCACCCCAAGTAATTGTCTTGTTTTACCCATTTTCATTCGAGCTCAATCACATTAAGCCCTTTATCCTAACACGTACATAGCAGAATAGTCGGTTGGTGGTTATGATCTTTTTTAGCACAATGGTTTCTAGCACAATAATGTGGCAACCTTCCCTTTTTACCCATTTGCATGATGCGGGGGATCAAACCGTAGTCTGCCCTACCAAGTTCAGTACCAGACGCCTCTGAACCACCTACAATGGAATTTATGTTACTTTGTAGGGCTTACATCCGTTGGATTAAACGATCGGATGATGATCGCCCAATGTAATAGGTGCATTTCCTATAACATTTTCTAAATAAATACCCGAGATCATCCACTTATATTCATCGACTTTCTGCATAGTTTGTGTTTAAGATGGTGTTGATTGCTAGATAAACTACTCAGGATTACTTAAAAACTAAAGCTCTGGGTTTCGGAATAATAGGTACTTTAACTAGTCTATTAAATCCTGGGGTTGTAGAGTGTCAAGACGGTAGTGATTTTGTCAAATCTTGTGAAAGTTTCAAAAGAATTAAAAGGTAGAAACCTACATACTCTTCGGGTGAATCAAGTTATGTGTTAAATCGAAGAAAAAAAATTTGGGGCTCAATAAAATGAGGGAATCGGTAAAACAACACAAAATATTGCATAAAAAGAAGGGAGAAGATAAAAATAAAAATTTACTGGAAAAAAAGGTGGAAATATTTCCTCCCCCATACTTAAATCATACAATATCCTCAATGTATTGGAAAAGGAGAGTGAAAAACTAAATACTCATTCTTCCTCGCCTAGGCCACGGAATCTACCATGGATCTTTGGTCTAGATCTTCTACGCACTTGCTCACCCCTTCTGGAAGATTCTGCTTCATATATTTGACCCTCCACACAGGAAACAACTTCATGCAAACCTTCAACACAGAGTGTCAAAGCCTGCATGTCTTCTGTCATTCCTGCGGTGAATTCTAGCATACTTTGGTCTTGCCAGTAAGCGTAATCATGTTGATCTATTTGCATCTGTTGTATGAGATGCATCATTTCCTCTTGACGGGTATTGATGCTCTGGTAGCGCTGGTTAGACAATTGATTATGCTACAGCATTGCAGCATAGATGGCATCGAGTATGGCAGGTGGATTGACATTTTGTGGCTCTTGGGCTTCGGGAGGTTGAATGTCAGGTTGAGGTGCTTGATGTTCTAATTCCTGTTCCATTTCATCGACATCATCATTATTGGCTTCACCTTGGTTTCCTTGTGCATTGACACCAGGCTCGGGGGCGTTGAGGTTGTATAACAGTTCTTAGCAATGCTTAAGTTCATAGTATTTGGATTTGGAAAAATGACACTACAAACTTCATTATTCCTCACCATAAGATAATACCCTCCTGCTTCTCTTACCTTAATAAGGCGACCAGATCGACAGTTGTTAATGTCCAAGAACACTGCTGGCAGAGAGGGTAGATTTAAGACTCTCCCTCCCAGGTTCAGGTGAACTGCTATTGCAGTGACGATACCTCCAATACAGAAAGGCACAGTCCAGTCTCTTGTTACAAGATTTTGAATATGAGCCATCAGGAAGGTGCTTGGGTTCAGACGGAGGTTTAGCGTCAAGACGTAATGGAGAGCATACAACTCCTTGGTGTTGACCTTGTTGTTGTTGGTTCTTCCAAAAATAGTGCTGGCCAGGGTGCGATGAAGGTAGCGAATGTTCGGATTATGGATGTGAGAGGAGTAACGCGCTTCAGGGGCGACATTATGCTCACCAGATATTCTCTCCCATAATTCATATGACGTTATATTCCAATCCAATTCAGGGGGAATTCGGTATTGCACATTGTCTTCACAAGGGAAATGAAACATGTCGCTCAAAGAATCCTGGTTCACCATGTATTCCTGGTTGAACATACGAAATGTGGCTGCTCAAAAAAGATTTGCATCAGCGTCAATGGGAGTGATGTAGAAGTAGGAGCTCAAGAACTCCAAAGTTAGAGCCTCGTAGGTGGGTAAGCCCATCGTGCTTACAAATCCCAGGCCTGCTTTGTTTAGCAAACCTTGCATACTGTCATACAACCCTAAATTGCATAAACAGTTATTATCGACATATCGTGTGGGTGTCAATCCTCGCTGATAAAAATTCTGGTATCTTTCCTGTTAGAGTTCACCAGCTTCGCCTTGTCGAAACACAAGATGAGTCATGCCGGGTTATCCTCGATTGAGTTAATTTCTACAGGCGGCCATGGTATATTGGACAAAGACGAGAAGGGAAGGTGTTTGTGTAGTGCAAAGAAGGTAGTGGATGGTGGTGATATTAGGATGGTAGAAGAAGTGGTTTAAATAGGTGGAGATTATGAGTGGGTAATGAATGGGTTTAAATAATGGAAGATGGAAGTTATAGAAATAATAAAAAATGAAACGGTGTGGTCTTGTAGTCAAACTATGTGGTCACGAGATCTAAGAGCGTGGGAGGCAAGGCTGGTGGTTATCACATGCATAGCAGGGCGTGGGAGGCAAGGATGACGAAGTTCATACAAAGTTGTCAATCGTCACATGCATGGCAGGGCTGGTTGACGGTCGTCACGTCTAGCTTGACGGTCGGCAGTTTGTTGGGAAAAATGTGACGAGCGTCACATCTGGCTAGATGACCGACAATGGATGCATGCGATTTCATTGGACCGCTACTGATACTTATACATATAATATTAATTTGTACTATAAAGGCATACATATGATAATAACAGTAGGTATAATGAAATAAAAACTCAATAACATTTAATAACCAAGAACATTAAAAATACGAATAATAAGAAATAATGTTATTGGATAAGGAACTGGTACAGAAGAAAAAATGAAATAACAAAATATTTGAAAATGAGAAAACAAAACAGTAATGGCATAACAATAATGCTTCATGCCCCCGAACAGAAATAGGCAGTGTCTTCACTGCCTTAAGAAAAAGGAACAAAATAAAAATAGCAGGGTATATCTAGCCATGACGTGGGCCTCCAGGAGGTGCAGTAACAAAATAGAAGTGCTGATATAGATGATCAAAATGTTCTGTTATGATATCCATGAAACCATGAAAGTCCGAACGCAAAGTGGTGAATTCTCCGCATAAACTTTCAATCTGTGTCTCCAAACTAGCAATAGCGGTAGTAAAATCAGGAAGCAGAGGTCCAACATTAGCCAGAATAGTAACAACAGTAGGCACGGGAGAGGCATCTGGTGTAACTTCATGACGAACAGGGGAAGGAAGATCATAATAATGAGGAGGAGTCTCAGGGTCAAAATCATCGAAGATCTCATACGGTTGAGGTGTTTCGGGCGATGTAAGGGAAGATGGGGGATCCAAGTCAAAAAGCCAGTTATCTCTGTTATGAACACTCGTTATAGGATTGGGTAAAACAAATTGGTGGACAATGTTATGGTTAATGAGAAAGTCAAACTGAAGTGGTCCAAGGTTTCCTATAAGGTGAGTGTTGAAACAGAAACGGATGTTCATGGGTCGAATTCCTCCATATGGGTTTAATCCTAGGAGTGGTTGTCTCATTCCGATAGCATTTGCGATCATTGTAACTAGGCCTCCTATAAGGATAGGTGTATGAGCGGTGTCTATAATACGAACAAAATTGGCTAACATAAAGGTAGACGCATTGACAGGATGGTTTTATGAAGCACAAAACAAAATGAAAAGCTCATCACGGGACACCAAATAAATGTTTTGCTCTTTTCCAAACAGGGTGGGGGCCAGGATTTTGTGGAAATATCTTATAGCAGGGTTATGGATGTTGTTAGAATGCATATCATCAGGCTCAGGATGGTTGTTACCAGTTATGCTACCCCAGAAGTAATTAAGCTCATGGTTGGAGAGGATATCCTCTTGGGCGACAGTAAAGATATCAGGGCCATTTGGGAAACCTAAAAGGTTAGCAAACTCACTATTGTTATAACGGAAATCAATGCTAAACAGTATAAATCGGATCAGGCCACGGTTAAACCCTAGTCCATGGTTAGGAACATAATTCAAAGAACTCAGGAACTCTAGGGTAAGCCTACGATATGAACTCAATCTCCTCCGAATAGGGGATGTATCCCAACCTATCTGGTTAAGCAGGTATAAGACACTTTCTCTAATGCCTATGGCGGTCATAGCACGATCATCAACATAGATGGTGGGGGTCATCTCTCTATCGACCAAGTCCTCAAACCTCCTCATTTGATCTTTTCCCCTGAAAGTAATACTCATATAATCTACTCTTGTCATTTCGAGAGTTAGTCACTAGCTAAAAAAGTAAATTAGCCTGAAAAGTAAGTAGATTATAGAAACATCTAGTTAGCATCGGCGAAATGCCTTTTAGAGTAAAAAAAATAAGAAAAATAAGAAAATGATAATAAGGAAAGAAAGATGAGAATAAATAAAACATTTAAATTTTTTTTGAAAAGTTAAAGAAAAATATACGGATAAAACTGTGGGTTGTCTCCCACAAAGCGCTTTGTTTTATGTCGCAAGCTCGACACATTTTTAATTATGAATTAGTCATTTGGTTCAGCCGGTGGCTGTAGAAGCTTTAGGGTAGCTAAGTAATCTTTGTTTTTGATGCGATGGTAATGCTTCAAACATTTCCCATTTACATTAAATGGGTTACTAGAATTACTCTTAATTTCTACGGCGCCACTCGGGTAAACCTTGGTGACTTCGAAAGGGCCAGACCACCTAGAGCATAGTTTTCCGGGAAAAAGTTTAAGTCGGGAGTTAAATAGGAGTACTACATTCCCTCGTTGAATTATCTCTTAGAAATGTGCTTATCGTGCCATTTATTTGTTCTTTCTTTGTAGATCTTGGCATTTTCGTAAGCGTCTAGTCGAAGCTCTTCTAGTTCGTTAATATCTAGGATTCTGTTTCCTACGGCAACAGAGTAATTTAAATTTAGGGTTTTAATAGCCCAATAAGTTTTATTCTCGAGTTCCACCGGAAGATGACATGATTTTCCATAGACTAACTTGAAAGGTGTGGTCCCTATGGGTGTTTTAAAAGTTGTCCTATATGCCCATAATGCTTCGTGTAACTTTGAGGACCAATCTTTTCTGGATGTGGCAACAGTTTTCTCAAGTATTTTCTTAATTTCTCTATTTGAGACCTCTACTTGGCCACTCGTTTGTGGGTGGTATGGTGTTGCTACACGGTGTTTAACTCCATATTTTACTAAGAGTTTTTCGAAGATTTTGGAGATGAAGTGGGAGCCTCCGTCACTGATGACAAGTCTCGGCACACCGAACCTTGGAAAGATTATGTTCTTGAAAAGCTTGATTACTACTCGTGTGTCATTTGTTGGAGAGGCTATAGCCTCAATCCATTTGGATACGTAATCAACAGCTACGAGTATGTATTTGCTACCAAAAGAAGATGGGAAGGGTCCCATGAAGTCAATTCCCCATACATCGAAGAGTTCGACTTCTAGAATACCTTTTTGAGGCATTTCATCGAGTCTGGAGATGTTTCCAGTGCGTTGGCAACGGTCGCAGTTTAAAACAACAATGTGCACATCTTTCCATAGATTAGGCCAAAAGAAACCATATTGTAGGATTTTCGCAGAGGTTTTTGATGTACTTGAATGTCCTCCATAAGGTGAAGCGTGACAGTGGTCTATAATACTTTTGATTTCCTCCTTGGGCATGCAACGAAGAAAGATCCCATCAGAACCTCTTTTAAAGAGGAGGGGGTCATCCCAGTAGTATTGTTTAAGGTCGTGGAAGAACTTCTTCTTTTGTTGGTACGTTAGCTCAGGTGGAAGGACACCGACGGCTAGGTAATTTATGAAATCAGCATACCATGGTGCAACAGAGTGAGCTAATGCCACTTTTACCAAGTTGTTGGTTTCAAGACTTGAGGCCTCTATTTCTAAAGGATAGTTGGCTCGATAATGTTTAACCTCATTGTTTTCCAACTGAGCTATAAGTCTCTCATATGGGGAATCGTTGTTAATTGGTATTTGTTCGGTCTTCATATTTTCAAGTCTAGAAAGATTATCTGCTACGATGTTTTCAGTTCCCTTTTTGTCTTTTATTTCCAAATCAAATTCCTGTAGTAATAGGATCCATCTCAATAGTCTAGGTTTGGCATCTTTCTTAGTTAGGAGGTATCTAATAGCGGCGTGATCGGTGTAGATGATAATTTTGGATCCCACCAAGTATGAACGGAATTTATCTAATGCAAACACAACTGCTAAAAGTTCCTTTTCCATCGTAGCATAATTCATTTGGGCTTCATCAAGGGTTCTACTCGCATAGTATATTACATGGAGTTTTTTTTTCTTTTCGCTGTCCTAGAACGATACCTACAACATAATCACTTGCATCGCACATTATCTCGAACGGTTCGCTCCGATCTGGAGACTGCATAATTGGCGCAAAGATTAGTGCTTATTTAAGTGTTTGAAACGATTCAGAACATTTGTCATCAAAGATGAATTCAGCGTCTTTCATTAGCAACTCAGTTAGTGTCTTGGTTAATTTAGAGAAATCTTTGATGAAACATCGGTAAAAACTGGTGTGTCCTAGAAAGCTTCTTATTTCTCAAACAGTTTTAAGAGGTTGAAGGTTTTTTATCACTTCTATTTTTGCCTTATCTACCTCGATTCCTCTGTCGGACACGATGTGTCCAAGTACAATCCCTTGTCGGACCATGAAATGGCATTTTCCCCAGTTGAGAACAAGATTGACGCTCACGCATCGTTTGAGTACCATTTTAAGGTTTGCTAAGCATCCTTCGAAACTTTCTCCATAGACGGAGAAGTCGTCCATAAAGACTTCCATCATTCCATCCAGGAAATCGGCAAAGATCGCCATCATGCATCTCTGGAAGGTTGCAGGTGCATTGCAAAGTCCGAAAGGAATTCGTCTATAAGCAAATGTACCATAAGGGCATGTAAATATGGTTTTTTCTTGGTCATCGGGGTGGATAGGGATTTGGAAAAATCCAGAATAACCATCTAAGTAACAAAAATGGGAATTTATGGACAAACGCTCGAGCATTTGATCTATGAAAGGTAGAGGAAAATGATCCTTGCGAGTGGCTTTATTTAGTTTCCTATAGCCGATGCACATTCTCCATCCAGTTTGAGTGCGTTGGGCTACAAATTCGCCTTTCTCGTTGGTGACTATGGTGACTCCTCCTTTCTTGGGTACGACATGTACATGACTGACCCATTTACTGTCGGATATATGATATATGATTCCGGCTTCCAACAACTTACAAACTTCCTTCTTAACTACATCGCTTAGAATGGGATTGATTCGTCTTTGATGCTCTCTAGAGGTTTTGCAAGCTTCCTCGAGCGTAATGCGATGTGTACAGATAAAAGGGCTTATTCCTTTTAGGTCCAAGATGTTATAGCCTAGAGCGGTTGGATATTTCCTCAGGATATTAAGTAATTTTTCGGTTTCGGTTCGTCCTAAGTCAACATTGACTATGACGGGTCATTTGCATTCGTCGTCCATGAATTCGTACCTTAGATCATTTAGTAGTGTTTTAAGTTCTACAACAGGTTTCTTGGGGTCAGGCATAGGATCGGGAGTCAGTGCTAGGCATTCACTTAGGTGGTCGTCCTGGCGTTCCCCATGCCAGTTATCGTCTTCAAAAATAGGTGGGATTGGAATTCTTAGGATTTTAGTATCCTTTGTTGATTCTGACTTTATTTCCTTCACACATTCATCGATGATGTCAAGAAAACAAAATGTGTCTTTTATTCTAGGGGCTTTAAGGAATTGAGAAAGAATGAATTCAATTTTCTCTTCTCCGACTTCAAAAGTCAATTTCCCTCGTTTCACATCAATGATGGCGCCAGCGGTGGCTAAGAACGGTCTTCCTAATATGATGAGAATGTTTGAGTCTTCTTGGATGTCCATTATAATGAAATCTGTGGGAATATAGAATTGACCTATTTTAATGGGGATGTTTTCTAGCATACCCACTGGGTATTTCACATATCGATCAGCTAGTTGTAGGGACATCCTAGTTGGTCGCAGTTCTCCTAGTTGCAGCTTTTCACAGATTCAAAGGGGCATCAAGCTCACACTAGCTCCTAGATCGTAGAGTGCTTTGTCTATTACAAATTTCCCTATCACACAGGGTATGGAGAAACTACCAGGGTATTTCAGCTTAGGTGGCATATTATTCTGGATAATAGCGCTACATTCTGTAGTAAGCATCACTGTCTCATTATCCTCGAGTTTCTTTTTATTAGACAATATTTCTTTAAGAAATTTGGCATAAGATGGCATTTGTGTTATGGCATCTGTAAATGGTATTGTTATGTTTAATTGTTTCAGAAGTTCCACAAATTTCTTAAATTGTCCTTTTATTTTAGATTTGGCTAATCTCTAAGGAAATGGGATATGTGGCTTATATATTGGTGGGGGTACGTATGGTTTTTCCTTCTCAGCTTTGTCTCTGGCTATGATATCTGACTCGATATTTTTATTCAGCTCGTCCTTTATCTTTGCCTTTTCGGTTTCATTTTCATTTTGTTGAGACATCGACTTAGTTGAGATTCTCAGATCTATCGGTCCGTCTAATTCAGTCCCACTTCTTAATGTAATGACATTAGCATGACCTTTCGGGTTAGGTTGTGGTTGACCAGGAAACACCCCAGCTGGAGTGACATTTGTTGCTTGTTGTTGGGCTACTTGAGAAATCTGGGTTTCTAACATTTTGTTATGTGTAGCCAAGGCATCTACTTTGGTTGCTAATTGTTTTACTAATTCAGAGGTGTGTACGTTTTGGTTTATAAATTTCTTATTTTGTTGTGTTTGAGCAACAACAAAGTTTTCCATCATTATCTCAAGGTTGGACTTACGGGGTGCTTGAGGTGCAGCTTGAGGTGCCTTTTGGAAACCAGGAGGTGCTTGAGGGGTGTATACCGCATTGTTATTCTCGTAGGAAAAGTTAGGATGATTCTTCCAACCTGGGTTATAGGTGTTAGAATACGGGTTTCCTTTGGCGTAGTTCATCTGGTCAGGGGGTATCTCAGCTAGCAATTGGCACTCGGAAACGATAAGTCCAAGTATTCCACACAAGTCACATTTTCAAGCTACGGCAGCAACGGTGCCCGCGGGGGTTGGGGTTATTGCTAAACTCTCAATCTTTTGAGTCAAGGCGTCAACTTTAGCATTGACGTGGTCTATGCCACTGACTTCGTGAAATCCTCGTGTGGGGGCTCTTTCTCCTCCCCATTGATAATGGTTTTGTGTCATGTTTTCAATTAGTTGATAAGCTTCATTATAGGGTTTCTCAATTAGTGCACCACCAACGGCAGCGTCTAGAGACAATTTGGTGTTATATAGGAGACCACCATAGAAGGTGTGGATGATTAGCCATGGTTCAAGTCCATGATGTGGGAAAAATCTCAGCATGTCCTTGTATCCCTCCCAAGCTTCGAAAAGTAATTCGTCGTTTTTTTGCGTAAATCCATTGATTTGGCCTCTCAAGATTGCAGTTTTTCTTGGTGGAAAATATCTTGCTAAGAATACTTTCTTCAATTCGTCCCATGTAGTTATGGAGTTTGAAGGTAAGGATTGGAGCCACGCTCTGACTCTATCTCTTAAAGAAAAGGGAAAAAGAGGTAATTGAATTGCTTCGGGGTTAACACCATTAGCTTTTACTGTGTCGGCATATTGTACGAACACGGATAAATGGAGATTTGGATCATCCGTAGGGCCTCCGGAAAATTGATTTTGTTGCACGGCTTGCAACAATGAAGGTTTAAGCTCGAAGTTATTCACCTCGATGGCAGGAGGAGAAATAATCGAGTGCGGTTCAGCTCGAGAAGGAGCAACGTACTCCTTAAGAGGTCGATTACCTAGTTCAGCCATGTCTAGTTCCGGGGTTGGTTTTTCAGAAATGGGAATTGGAATTGGAGCTACTTCGGGAAGATCGAGGATTCGACGTCTTATGTTAACAAAACGTTCGATTTCGTTAATTCGTTGTACTAATTACCCTCCTTGTAAACGAGTATTTGGCATATAATCGTTCCAAGAAAAGAAAAATGTTTCCCTAGTCTATACGGTGCAACAACAGAATTACAATATTGACTAAATTGGTCCCTGACAACGGTGCCAAAAACTTGATCGCTACTGGATATGGTGGTCTAAATGACATGGACTGCAAGTGCACAGTCTTGTCGCGTAGTTTTAAATATTATCGAACTCAAAGGACCAAAAGTCAAATGTATCGTTATCTAGCGTTGCCGTGCAAATCTAAGGCTAAAAATATTTGGTTTAGATTAGGGGAACTAAAAGTAAGTTTGAATCTAGTTAAATAATTAGAGGGGGTAAATAACCAGTATGTAATGATCGGGCTTCGGGAATTAGTACCCTATTTGGTACCTTGCAGTTTTTAACAATTCTCAGTAGAAATTTATCAGTTTAAAAACCCTCGTCTCACACTGTCGTGGTTGTTGATTTAGGTTATGTAATTTAAGTCCTAACGTATGCTCTCGCTATCCCGCCGAAGTTAGAAACATTCTTTTGAAAACAAATAAACTCTAATTCACTTTAAAGGGCTCTCGTTGTTTTTAAAGCCAATGCCTAGTTACTACGTCCAGTTAAAGATCCTCAAGCTCTCGCTTTATTGAACCTAACTTCTATTCGTTTTTTACTCTCATAACAAAACGGTTCATCATTAAAAACAAAGTAATCTAGTCCAGAAAATAGTTCAACAAATAAATGCCCAATAGTATTACCAAATTCCCTCAGTTTTATGATCTTACATACCGGTATAGAAATCTAGCTTAGCATATTATAAAACTCAATCACGGAATAATAAAATCCAGACAACGAAGTAAACATGGTTATCGAATTGAAGAGCAAATAATAATTTATTAAAATGAAAACCTGGAAATAAATTGACTGGAGACTGATAAAAATTTTCCCGACTCTCAAGGAAGAACTCCTCCACAGGTTGGTAGGTTTTGCTTCGATACAGAACAGGAACAATTGCGAAAATAAAATAATAAACTTAAATAACAAATCAGGAGGTCTTAAAATAAACTACTGGGCAATAGATCTCCGGTGTAGAAATCTATTTCTTAAAACGGGGTGGGAAAATAAATCTGCTAAGGAAAATAATAGCTGAGAAAAAATAATTCTGGAAAGTAGTAGCTCTGTGAAATATACGAAGAACAAAAGGGCAGTATCCGCGTGACCCTCTTTCAGTGCATGAGGTCTGCTATTTATATTCATCTCAAGTAACTGTTCATGAGGATTTCTTGGAGAGATTATAGGGTTGCTGAATCTCCGCGCATCAGACTTGGTGGAAGCAGTTAACGCACATTCGTTGCAAGCTTTTAGGGATGTGGCGAAATTATAGGGGATGTGACGTCTATCAAAAGGATAAGTGAGGTTTGTCACTTACTTGGACAATGCATACCGTTCGTCAAGCTAGCCATGCCGTCCGTCATGCTTGTTGACTTGCGTGCTTTGGGCTTGGGCTTGTTGTTGTCTTTTTATTGTAGCCTTCTTTTTCTTCCCTTTTCTTCTTTTTCTTCCTTTTTCTTCTTTCTCTTATGATTAATTTGATACCTTCAAAATAGAAAAATACCGGCATAATACCAACTACAAAGTGATTTAATTTAGAATAAAAATGGAAAATAATTTAGTTAAATCAAGCTAAATATGCAATATATTTATGTGTTATCATTAGGACCCTATAATAATCCATGCGCGTCTTTTTTGTCCCAGCTGAGCTGACACAAGTCGTGTCCTGTGACAAGGGCACCCATGTCAGAACCCTTTCCTACCACTTTTCAAAGTTTTAATTCTAGTAAAAGGGACATGGGCCGTGTCCTATGATACGGGAACCCGTGTCAGAAACCTGTCCTGCCACTTTGTCCTATTTTCTTCCTGACACGGCCCGTGTCAGGTGACACGGCCGTCCGTGTCAAACTTCCAGATGCATTTTTCTGTGATTTTTAGTGTTTGCAACTCTTCTATTCTAATTTGTCCTGTTTTATTCTTTTGGAAATGAAAGCAAAATGATGTATCTTGAAGTAAATACTCAAAATGTGTATGGATGTTTCCAGTTGCAATGTGATGATTGATTGAGCTTCCTTAGACCTCCCTGAAGTTGTTCCAATCTTTACTTTGTGTTGATAGTGTTTGAATCTCTTCAACCAAGTCAACTTGCAAGACAATGTTTTTGAGTTTGGAAAATGGAGACAATGATGTTAGAGAAGTTGTTCTTGTGTTTTAACATTTTCTATAGGATGTATGTGAAGTATTTGGATGGTTTGTTTGAGAAAACTTATAAGGTATGAGATTCAAAGATTTGGACTTCAAAGCTCAAAGATTGAGGTTTTATGAACAATTCTGGTTTTTTGTGAGTGAAGGGATTTTGAGTGCTAGTTTCTCTTTCTCTCTTTTCTGGCCTATTTCTCTTGCAAATGCTCCCTATATTTATAGGCAAGAGGTTTGGGAACAAGAGCTGATTAGGTTTGCAAGACAACATGTTATGATTTGGTTGGGATGCAAATATCAAACTATGTCAATTCTCCATAGTCCCAAGATGAAGTACTAAAGTTTCTGGTATAGAGGGGATACTTTCCATGATTTATGATGGAGTAAAATCAGAAGTAAACAAGGTATGGGCTCAAGACAAGTTTTGTACCAACAAGCTTGCTTTTCAAGATTAGCAATGGTAACTTTTTACCTTAAATTGTAAGTTATTTAGATAATGGCTTGTCTCTCTTGGGTAATGGTTCAAGCTTTTGTGTAAACATTAAATTATAGTGAGATTTACAAGTAAAAGGGTCTACAACATAAGATTATGCAGCATAGCATGTAGATTGGATCATGTGTTTTTCACCAAAAATACTTGTAATTCAATGATGGATGCCCAACTTCATGCCCTTGAATCTCCTAGCTCATGTATGATAAATTCATGCTCTTTGATGTTTTGGAAAGATTGAAACATCCTCTACAATTTTCATGTTGGCCATTTTGAAAAAATCATCTTGGACTATGTGAAAAAATTCCAAGAAGTTGGGATAAAATCCGGACCAAAATCTGTTGAAAATTTCTCAAAATGTTAGATGAAAGTGTCATGACTTCATGAGCTTATATCTTTAAATCTAAGCATTTTTTGGACATTAAACCTCTAGTACAAAGTTTTAGAATTCATCAAGATCAACAACTTTCATGTTGAAAGTTTTCTTTGAATCATTTTGCATCATGGTGAAAAATTTGTATGAAGTTATGAAATAAACATGTAAAAAACACTTAGAAAAATTTATATGTCTTGAAAAGTTTAACTTTTCAAATTGACTTTTGACTTTCTTGACTTCTTGATGATCAAACTTGATATTATTGAATATCTTGATGAATTTTGATCTTTGAAACTTAATGTTCACCAAAAAGTCAAAGTTTGACTTTTGGTGTATCAGTTGACTTTTCATCAGTTGACCAAATTTCAACTATCAATCCACTGATCTGGAGAAATGAATTAAGCCATGGAATTGAGTCAACATGTTGTATTTAAATCCTTGAGATTGTAATTTAAGCCATTAGGTCAAATAATCCTTGATCAGTCAAATACAATCAAAACCCTAATTTTGACCATTTTGTGCTTTTGGTGATTTAAACAATTTTCCTGGGGAATTATGATCCAAACTTGATCAAATGATACATATGAGTTCAAAATGTTGATATGGGTCAAAAATCTGGAAGTTCGACTGTAAGTTGACCATAGTTGACTTTTTAACCAATACAGTTGATTTTAGGTCATCTAATCAATTGACTGAGCAATTTTTGGGATCCAAGACTTGAAACTTGACACGAGCAATCTTGAGGGTCCATAAGGATCCATGAAAGTAATTTGAAGTATTAGAAGTCCAACTGTCCTTGTGCAAACTTAAACCCTAATTTTAGGTATAAATGTTGAGGAGATGACTCGACCTAGTCAACTCTTGTACAAGCTTGAGCTTTTAAAAATATTTGAGAGAAATGTCTTGAGAAAAGAGAGGACAAATTTTGGAGTACAACAGATGCCCCAGTTCAATTTTCTTAAACCTGAAGAGTTAGATTGGAGGGTCCGCCATTCATGACTGAAGGTGGAAGATATTTGAACACTAGAGTGACCGAAAATTTGCACTCGTTGATGTGTTAGTTTGATTGTGTCGGGAATGGGCTTAGAGATTCCATTCGGAGAAGTGATAAAGAATTCGTCGGAGATGGGCTTACAGAAGCCATCTAGAGTGACCGTTGGTAGAAATTGGAAGAAGTATCAGAATAAATCTTTGGTTGATTTATACTAAAACAATAGATGTATTTTGCTTGTCTTTATCTGGGAGAAATAAATCTAACCAGAAGAGGTCTTGTGATGGTGACTTCACTGGGGAAACAAATCTAACTAGAAGAGGCCTGTTGATTTCCTATTATTAACTGGTAGAAGTAAATCCATCCAGAAGAGGTCTGTTGATTGCCTATTATTAACTGGTAGAAGTAAATCCATCCAGAAGAGGACTTTTGTTTTGTTGACAGATTTTTTCTGCAAGGAAGAGGGTTAGTTGCATGCAGATGTATGCATGGCGTAATTATGTTCTAAAAATAAATGAGATTATGTTGTATGCATTTGTCATGTATGTAGTTTGATGTATGAATATGAAATATTGTTGAAGCGTGTCTTTGTCTGGAAAATAAATCCTTGACAAATGCTGGGGAGTTTTGGGAAGTTAAATCCCGGATTGTTGTTGGGGATGAAAAGTATGTGCATATACAAACCTTGTTTAGAGTGTTTCTGTTGGGGATTCTTGCTTTGTTGTTTGAGGAGAATTCTGTTGGGGAACATTGACTTTGGTTGAGGAAACTCTGCGGGGAGTGTTGATTTCTTCTTGGGGAATAAAGTTCAGGAGTTTTAGTTGTCCATTAATCTATTGGGGAGAATAAAAGTTAGCTGATATCTAGTTGGATTCCAGGCTTCGCAAAAACTTGCTGGGGAAAATAAAATTTATCTGTTATCTGGTCGTATTCTAGGCTTCGCATCAACTTACTTGGAAGGATGAAGTTAACTGTTATCTGGTCGGATTCCAGGCTTTGCAGCAACTGAAATTAACTTCTATCTGGTTAGATTCCAGGCTTCGCAACAATTTATATGAAGTTAATTGTTATCTGGTCGGATTCCAGGCTTCGCAACAACTTAGATGAAGTTAAATTGTTATCTGGTCGGGTTCCAGGCTTCGCATCAACTTGCTGGGGAAAATAAAGTTAACTGTTATCTGGTCATATTCCAGGCTTCGTAGCAAATTACTTGGAAGGATGAAGTTAACTGTTATATGGTCGGATTCTAGGCTTTGCAGCAACTGAAATTAACTTCTATCTGGTTGGATTCCAAGCTTCACAACAATTTAGATGAAGTTAATTGTTATCTGGTCGGATTCCAGGCTTCGCAACAACTTAGATGAAGTTAAATTGTTATCTGGTCGGATTCCAGGCTTCGTAACAAGTTGCTGGGGAAAATAAAGTTAACTGTTATCTGGTCGTATTCCAGGCTTCATAGCAACTTACTTGGAAGGATGGAGTTAACTATTATCTGGTCGGTTTCCATGCTTTACAGCAACTGAAATTAATTATTATCTAGTTGGATTCCAGGCTTCACAGCAATTTAGATGAAGTTAACTGTTATTTGGTTGTATTCCAGGCTTCGCAGCAATTTAGATGAAGTTAACTGTTATTTGGTTGTATTCCAGGCTTCGCATCAACTTAGATGAAGTTAAACTGTTATCTGGTCGGATTCCAGGCTTCGCAGCAACTTGCTTAGGAGGATGAAACTTAACTGTTATCTGGTCGGATTCCAGGCTTCGCAATAACTTTTGGGGATAATAACGACTCCGTTGGGGATTAGAGGTCTTGTCCATTGATTTGTAATGGTCTGAGGAAAAGACTTGTATTGGGGAATTTGTAGTTTGTTGGGGAAATAAATCCTGTTGAAGAGAATATTTGACGACCTAATGGGGAAGTGAATTCTTTAGGAATAACTTCACGAGGCTTATTTTTTAAGACCAACTCAGCTGGGGAGAGGGTTTCTAAGAGATTGGAACTCTGGATGTACGAGTTTAACTCAGTGGGGAGAGTTTTATTGAAGTAACTCTGTGGGGATATCCCAAATCCTTAAGGAAATGCTTATTACTGGTTTTATGCATACATTTGTTAAAAGTTAATCATGTTCATATGCATACATTCATTCAATTTTTAGTCATTGGACACTTTTGCACTCAAACAGAAAAACAAAAGTTTGCACTTCAAAGTATATTTGTATTGATGTTTTACCTATAAATAAGTGTTTTTGTACAAGGAGACATAGATCCTAGTAAGAGGAAATTGTTAAAAGAATACAAAGTGAAAACAAAAATGATAGCCATGTGGAAGTGATCTCATTGTGTTCCAACTCTGTTATTTCCCTTATATCTTCGAACATCATTCCTTGTCGTTGAAAGAAGTTGATTGAATTGATCTCATACCATTAAACTTGGACCTTGGTAATAAAGTTAGATGTAGAGATTCCATGGGACATATTCATACGCTTTAATCCTTAACTTTTTCCTAGACCGCCCTTTCGGGTTTTCAGTCCACCAGGATACCCATTTTTTCCCAAGCCGCCCTTTCAGGTTTTCGACTTGCCGGGTGTACAATCTTTTGTATATATCCCTAACTTTTTCCAATCCTCTTTGATTTTCCGTGATTCCCTTATTTTTGCCTAGGTATGTCAACCTAGCAGGTCATCTTTATGCGTAGTATTTTTTGAATATGTCTGTGTTCATAGGATGCGGAAAATCTTCGTCGTCCATAGTAGTCAGCATCATGGCACCACCAGAGAAAACTTTCTTAACAACAAATGGCCCTTTGTATGTGGGAGTCCATTTTCCCATGGGATCTCCTTGTGAAAGAATGATGCTTTTGATTACCAAGTTACCAGCCTGATGCACTCGAGGTTTGATCTTTTTGTTGAAAGCCTTGATCACACGCTTTTGATACATTTGACCATGACAAACAGCAACCAATCTCTTCTCGTCAATTAAGTTCAACTGATCCAACCTAGTCCGAATCCATTCGTCTTCACCTGAATCTGCTTCTTTTATAATCCTTAGAGAAGGAATTTGAACCTCAACAGGCAGGACATCTTCCATGCCATAAACCAGAGAGAAAGGAGTTTCCCCAGTTGATGTTCGAGCCGAAGTATGTTAGCCATGAAGAGTAAACGGTAACATCTCATACCAGTCTTTGTAGGTTACCACCATCTTTTGCACAATCTTCTTTATGTTTATGTTGGCAGCTTCCACTGCACCATTCATTTTAGGTCTGTAAGGAGAAGAATTATTATGCTTGATTTTGAACTGAGTGCAAAGTTCCGTAATCATAGCATTGTTGAGATTAGTTCCATTGCCGGTGATGATTATTTTAGGGATATCGTAACGACAAATGAGGTTATGTTTGATAAACCTGGATACAACATTCTTTGTGACTGAGGCATACGAGGTAGCTTTGACCCATTTGGTGAAGTAATCAATGGAAACAAGGATGAAATGGTGCCCATTGGAAGCAGTGGGCTTGATCTCTCCAATCATGTCAATGCCCCACATTGCAAACGGCCATGGAGCAGACATGATATTTAGAGGTATTGGAGGCACATGAACTTTGTCGGCATAAATCTAACACTTATGGAAAGTTCTTAAATGATGGTGAAAATCAGTTTCCATTGTTGACCAACAATAACCAGCCCTTAGAATCTTCCTGGCCATAGCGTGTTCACTGGAATGAGTTCTAAAGATACCATCATGCATGTCTTCCATGATTTTCTCTGCCTCCTTCTTGTCCATACAATGAAGCAGAGTAGAATCATGGTTGCGCTTGTACAAAATCCCATTGCTTAGGAAGAATTTGGATGAGAACCTTCGTAGGAATTTCTTGTCATTGATTGAGGATCCCTCAGGATACTCTTATGCTTCTAGGTACCTCCTAACTTCATGATACCAAGGCTTCTCCTCATCAGTGTCAATCTCATAACAGTGCGCATGTTCGTCAAATCTTTCGATAGTAATTATGGGAGCTCTGTTGTCCCAATTGACCTTGAATATAGATGACATAGTTTCTAAAGCATCTGCCAACTGATTTTCTTCTCTCAGGAAGTGTTCGAAGGTGACCTCCTCAAAGTATGGGATCAGGGTTAATACAAGCTCTTTGTAGGGGGTTAGATTAGAATGTTTGGTATCCCACTTGCCTTTAACTTGACTGATTACTAAAGCTGAATCTCCATATACGCTTAAGAATTTGATTCTTAGGTCAATGGCAGCCTTTATACCTAAGATACATGCCTCATACTTAGCCATGTTGTTCGTAGAGTCGAAGCATAGTCCAATAGTGAAAGGTGTATGGCAACCTTCGGGAGAAATAATCATAACACCAATTATGTTACCTAAAACATTGGAAGCTCCATTAAAAACTATAGTCCATCGAGATCCTTGTTCAGGCCCGTCATATGGTTCAGGCTTTTCATAATCAGTTATCAACATGATATTCTGGTCCGAGAATTCAAAGTTCATGGATTGGTAATTGTGATACGGTGGGAGAACTGACTTGAGGTTTTGCGTTTGTTTTCGCACTTGTTCGGTTTAGCAAGAATTGCCACCGACTTTTTATTTATCCTAAAAAAAGGTCAAAAAGCACAAGAAAGACCTTTGAGATGTTTTCGTGGGTTCGGGGGGTAGATTATGAAAAGGGAAGGTGCTAGCACCCTTTTCATCTATGGTTATCCATGGGCTCTTAGTTACTTGTTTTAGATCACTTGCCTTTGCTTTTCAATTGTTTGAAATGGTGCTTTGTGTGCGTGGTTTTGAAAATGTTTTGAAAAAGATGCCTTGTCTAGGCAACCATTGTAACAATTCTTTACTCGAATGTTTTACAAAGGTGTTTGTCTTTTTGAAAAGATGTTTCAATGTTTTTTGAAAGTTGTTTTGAAAGTTGTGTTGTGGAGTGTGTTTTGAAAAATGGCAAGTGTGTTTTGCAAGTTTGATCAAGTAACTAAGAGTTGTCTACCCTATTTTACTCAAAGATCTTTCTTATGTTTTTAACCCTTTTAACAGTGTTGTTTCACCATTGTATTTGGTGAACAACCTTGCGTTAGGATGTTAACGGGACGGGCGCGGGTCATCGTATACAATCATTGAAGGCAACTTGTGAGAGGCTCTAGCAATTTTGTAAGGGACGAGATCATTTTATCGAAGGAAACATCGAGGGTCATCGAGGGACTACGATCTTTGTTTATCGAAGGGACGTTTGCTAGAGTGTCTCATACTCGAGGGACATGATTGTATTTTTCCGAGGCAACAAGCGAGGTTACCCTAGAGGTGCAAGTGTGAATTGTGTATTGATTTTCATGCATTTGTCTTGTGTTAGGTTATCTAGCGGTTGATTTTGAATCTTCGCATACAAACTCTAATTACTATACAGTATATAGAAAGCGATAAATTGTGGGAATTTAAAGTCTAAGCTATTACAAATAAGTATCCGGGGATGGGGGTACAAATGTTTACAAATGGGGATGAGTCTTATCAGGATAGTAGTGTCCAAATATTATTTATAACCAAATCGAATCGTCTCATTCTCAATGTAAAAAAAATATAATCAAGGTATAAGAATCAAAGATAAACAAAAATATTGTGTCATGCATATAATTATTTACAAATGATGCAAGTTAAGTATTATTATTTATTTTTGTGTTTTTGTTAATTATATATAAACAAAAGTTTTAGTGAAAAGAAAATTTTAACTTAATAAAAAAATCTATTGTTTATGTATTTGTTAATATTTTTAGAAATTTATATAAAAAGATTTATTAAACAAAAAAAGTTTTAAGACAAAAAATCTATTAACCTAATAAATATAATATTTACATATTTTAAGTGTAATAAAAAGTATTGTTAAAATAAATATGAAAAATTAATACATTATCTATTTAACAAGAAAAAATCAAGAATTAAGTTATATAAAAAAAAGAAAATAAAGTGATTTGTAAACCTAAATAAAAGAAATTAGATGGGCTGTAAGGAAAAGGGTTGGCCCAAAACAAAATTTGAAGGAGAATCAGAGGGGGGGTACGCACGCTGAAAACATTGGGCTTAGGGGTTTTTGTGGGGCAGAGGCCCAAAACGCGTTTGACAATGTTTTTGTTTGTTAGGGTTTGAATTGCTTTGTTTCAGAATAGGGTTTGTGCCTTACAAACGACGCCGCTCCATATCTTCTTCATCTCTTCCTCGCTCTCGAACATGAGCTTCTGACGCCTCTCTTCGCCTCAGCTGCCAGAGCGCCACCTCCACTTCCCTCTTTCCATGGTTGAGCAAGGCGGTGACAAGAAAAGGTATCGGTTTCTGTTTTCATGTTTTAAGGGTTTCAGATTCTTATTCTTGCATGTTATTAACCTTGGACACGTTTTGATCTTCTGTGTTGTCTATGTTTGTGTGAGGTGTAAAAGAGAAAAGGGAAGGAGAATTTATACCTTTGTTCTGCTTTTTGGAAAGGAGGAGGAGAACTTGGACAGGAGGCGTCTTAGGCGGCCAAGGCGAGGGAGTATGATGACGAGAGCTTGCTGGTAACCTCGTATCTTTCTTTTGAATGGTTTGTATGTTTTATGATGATACTGTAATCTGAAAACAATGCTTCTATAATGTTTTTGCTTCCAAGATTCTTCCTCTTCTTCTTGTCAATGATAATACTTTTCTGAGCTGCTTGTCGTCATTCTGATGATAAGCTTTGTTCTGGTTTGGATTTGTTTACCCTTTTTGATGCCTTTCGATGATGAATTAGTTCTGAGATTCTGCTATTGTTATTCTTTTCACCTCTAACTCTTTCCTCTCTTTTGGGCTTTTGATGATTCTGTGATGCACCTAGTTCTGAGAATGTTTATGTTGGCCCTATGATGAATTCGTTCTGAGGGTGCTTGGATTTGTTTGATTCTGACTTTTTTCTTCTCTTGATGTTGTTGACTTCCAATGATGGTTATTTCTGAGAGTTGTTATTGTTTCTGAGTTTGATATTTGGACTTGCTTGTTGGAGTTTTGTTTGAATAAAGGCTTGAGGTTACAGGATTTTAGCAGGCAAGCTTATGCAGGCTTGCTTCTGCAAGTTTTATGGTTGAATAGGTTTTATGCAGGTTTGTTGAAGCTTATGCAGGTTATTGAGTTTGAACACAGGTTTGTGTTTTATGCAGGCCTGAGGTGTTCTTAACACAGGTTTGAAGTTTGTGTTTTGATGCAGGCTTGTTGAGGTTTTAGCAGGCTGTGCTTGCTTCTTCAAGGCTTGTGTTTTGAGGTGTTATCTGTTTACAGTTCTTTTGTGATATCTTGCTCTTTGTATTCTTTTGTATCCTGCCTTTCCCTCTTAACAGTGTTGATCTGTTATATTTATCTATCTCTAAGCCTGCAAACTGTAAGCCTCTACTTCTCTCTCTCTTTCTCTCTCCATAGAAAAAGCATATTATATTGCTTAAAGTGCTTATTTTCTGAAAAGGTTTTGTCCAGAAAATGATGAAAAAAGCTTTTACAAGTTTGCTTGCATTTTGTCTTTCCTCTGCATATCTTCTTACCTCCAGATTTTCTGCATTGCTTTTGTGTACTTGTTGACAGCTTTATTGAAAGCTTCTTTGACGGCTTTTGACAGTTTTGTACTTGTGACTTAGTTTGGTATTTTCAGTTTAACAATGCAATTTGGTTTAGTTTCTTTGACAGTTTGAATTGCCTCTTGGATGGTTTGCACTTATGCAGTTTGTTTGGCATTTCAGTTTGGTTTGCCTTTTTTGCCAATTTGAATTTATGCAGCTTTGTATTTGATTAATTCATATGCTTGCAAATAATTTGCTTTCCTCTTTGTGAACCAAGAAGAGACATCTTCTTGCGATTTGCAGAGAGGACGAACAAACTGATTCCGGCCAAAACCTTTAATGATGAGTTTTTTGATTGTCTGTCTGAGAATGCCTTTAAATTATCTGTACTGACTTCTTCCTTTTTTTGTCTTTGCAGGTAAATATCAGTTGAGCAAAGGGAAACAGCAGTAGAAGATGAAGACTTCAATCAACTTAGGATATAGATTTAATTTCTATTCAATTATTTCTAATAAACATCATTGTAAATATTGTAAATAAATTTACAATATCCCAATAACATTTGTAACAATAATTAAAAATAAATAAAAACCTTTTTGTCAGATAATTCTTTAATTTACACTGTTTATTTATTTATTTAAATTTCTTGAATTAAAACGACTGGAAATGCATTCCAATTATTTTAACTTAGATAAAATAAATAATTAATAAACACTGTAGTCTTGCAACTTCGCATTAACCAACAATACGCCCGGTATTCCAAATAACCAATAGCATTGCACAGTCAAACAAACAAACGTCCATACGTCTTTCATTTCACTGATTAAACCAACACTTCAAACTCTTAATCAGAAGCCTCAACCTTTTATCCCAGATGTTTAGGTTTTGGGAAACAAACAGAAATCTTGAACAAACGTCAAAACCATGTGACAGTCAATTTGAAAAGAACTATAGAATTAATTCCTTCTAAGAATGCGCGCGCAAACCCTAATTCTGGATTTATTGTCAAAGAAACGTCCGCCTGATCAAGCCCTGAGCCAAACTCAAACAAATCAAAAGAAACCCTAATAATCTGCTTGACTGATTCAAAATCAATGAAAAATCCTAATTTTGTCTGACTGATGAGAAAAGTCTGTTTGACCGATTCTTAAGCCAATCTGAAAAATCAGGAAAAGCCCGAAGCTGTGATTTCTTGTGGAAAAGAGGTGGGCAAATTTTGGGGTACAACAGTTGCCCCTGTTCAATCTTCTTGAACCTGAAGAGTTAGATTGGTAGGTTTTCCGTTCGCGACTCGAAGGTAAAAGGAGATTGGACACTAGAGTGCCCAAAAAATTTGCACTCGTCAAAGCGTAGTTGAGGGAATGGGCTTAAAGATGCCATTTGGAGATGGGCTTAAAGATGCCATCTGGAGATGTGAAGGAATCTTGTCGGGGGATGGGCTTAGAGATGCCATCTGGAAATTGTTGGTAGGAGGATGGGCTTATAGATGCCATCTGAAGGTGATTGTATCTTGTTGGAGATGGGCTTGTAGATGCCATCCAAGAAGGTTTGTTGAACTGTATGTTGTTGGTGAGTGGGTGAGTATCAGAAAGGTATCCATGTTTGGAACATCTCTGAACTGGGGATCTGAATAAGCAATGAATTGACATCCATGTTTGGAATCATCCGTAAACTGTTTTCAGTAGTTGAATCTGAACAAGCGATAGATTAACATCCGTATCTGGAGAACCCGTAAACTGTTTTCAGAAGTCTTGGAATCTGAACAAGCGATAGATTAACATCCATGTTTGGAGAATCCGTAAACTGTTTTCAGTGGTCTTGAAGTTGAATAAGAAATAGATCAGCATCCATGTTGGGAAGCGTCCATAAACTATTTTCAAAAGTTGAGTCTGAACAAGCGATAGATTTACATCCGTATTTGGAGAATCCGTAAACTGTTTTCAGAAGTCTGGAATCTGAACAAGCGATAGGTTAACATCCGTATCTGGAGAACCCGTA
This sequence comes from Vicia faba, assembly GCA_948472305.1. NCBI lineage: Eukaryota > Viridiplantae > Streptophyta > Magnoliopsida > Fabales > Fabaceae > Vicia > Vicia faba. The sequence goes on along the minus strand of OX451739.1, from coordinate 1,417,885,475 downwards.
AACTGTTTTCAGAAGTCTTGAAATGGAGAAGGAACCGGTGTAGGGTTGCCTGATGATGAGTCCGTGTAAAACTGCATCTTGGAAAGAAGGAACCGGTGTAGGGTTGCCTGATGATGAGTCCGTGTAAAACTGCATCTAGAATTTAAAAAAGTTGTTGTCGACCTTTTGCTGAAAAAGGTAAATTGTTAGTTGAAACACAAAGTTATGTTGCATGAAATGTATGATGCAATGAATCACGTTTCGTCAATGTTTATGATGGATGTGCATGTAAGCTGAGTAGCTATCTTGTTGAGGAAGACGAATCCTGGATAATGCAATCTTTGACTGCTGTCGGGGAAAGTAAATCCTTGACTGCTGCTGGGGATTGAAAATCCTTTGATCGTTGAAAATGAGAAGTCCTGGGACCGCTGTTGGGGAATCAGGAGCTTGGGTTGTATGCCAATCTAATGGGGATTCCTGTCTTGAGGAGATCTTCACCGGGGAATATCTGAATACTCTGTGAGGAATTGAGAATGAGAGTCTTCATTCTGCTTGGGGAATTTGAATTCTGTGGGGAATAGCCACACTGTTGAAAGGTAGCTATCCTGTCGGAGAGTAAAACTCAGGATTCTGAAAAGCTTATTCCTGTCTGAAAGAAGTTCAGGTTTAGGTTGTATGCCACTTTAAGAATGAGAATCTTCACTCTGTTGGGGGTCAGAAATTGAGAGCATACCAATCTTCTGAGGTTTCAAGGATGAGAGTCTTCATTCTGTTAACGGTCAGAAACTGGGAGTATACCAATCTTCTGAGGTTTTAAGGATGAGAGTCTTCATTCTGTTAAGGGTCAAAAATTGGGAGTATACCAATCTTACGAGGTTTTAAGGATGAGAATCTTCATTCTGTTAACGGTCAGAAACTGGGAGTATACCAATCTTCTGAGGTTTTAAGGATGAGAGTCTTCATTCTGTTAACGGTTAACTGTTATCTTGTCGATCTCCAGGCTTTCACAGAAACTTGTATTGCTATCTGGTCGTAATCCAAACTTCACAATAACTTGCTAAGCTGTTATCCGGTCAAATCTGGGCTTCACGGCTTGTGTTAATGATATACCACGATCTGGTCGACTCCAGGCTTCGTAGTATTCTTGGATGCTGTCTGGTCGTAATCCAGGCTTCACAGAAACTTGTATTGCCACCTGGTCATAATCCAGGCTTCACAATAACTTGTTGAGCTGTTATCCGGTCAAATCCGGGCTTCACGGCTTGTGTTAAAGATATACCACTGTCTGGTCGACTCCAGGCTTTGTAGTATTCTTGGCTGCTGTCTGGTCGTAATCCCGGCTTCACAGAAACTTGTATTGCCATCTGGTCGTAATCCAGGCTTCACAATAACTTGTTAAGCTGTTATCCGGTCAAATCCGGGCTTCCCGGCTTGTGTTAAAGATATACCACTGTCTAGTCGACTCCAGGCTTTGTAGTATTCTTGGCTGCTGTCTGGTTGTAATCCAGGCTTCATAGAAACTTGTATTGCCATCTGGTCGTAATCCAGGCTTCACAATAACTTGTTGAGCTGTTATCCGGTCAAATCCGGTCTTCACGACTTGTGTTAAAGATATACCACTGTCTGGTTGACTCCAGGCTTTGTAGTATTCTTGGCTGCTGTCTGGTCGTAATCCAGGCTTCACAGAAACTTGTATTGCCATATGGTCGTAATCCAGGCTTCACAATAACTTGTTGAGTTGTTATCCGGTCAAATCCGGGCTTCACGACTTGTGTTAAAGATATACCACTGTCTGGTCGACTCCAGGCTTTGTAGTATTCTTGGCTGCTGTCTGGTCGTAATCCAGGCTTCACAGAAACTTGTATTTCCATCTGGTCGTAATCCAGGCTTCACAATAACTTGTTGAGCTGTTATCCGGTTAAATCCGGGCTTCACGGCTTGTGTTAAAGATATACCACTGTCTGGTCGACTCCAGGCTTTGTAGTATTCTTGGCTGCTGTCTGGTCGTAATCCAGGCTTCACAAAAACTTGTATTGCCATCTGGTTGTAATCCAGGCTTCACAATAACTTGTTGAGCTGTTATCTGGTCAAATCTGGGCTTCACAGCTTGTGTTAAAGATATACCACTGTCTGGTCGACTCCAGGCTTTGTAGTATTCTTGGCTGCTGTCTGGTCGTAATCCAGGCTTCACAGAAACTTGTATTGCCATCTGGTCGTAATCCAGGCTTCACAATAACTTGTTGAGCTGTTATCCGGTCAAATCCGGACTTCACGGCCTGTGTTAAAGATATACGACTGTCTGGTCGACTCCAGGCTTAGTAGTATTCTTGGCTGCTGTCTGGTCGTAATCCAGGCTTCACAGAAACTTGTATTTCCACCTGGTCGTAATCCAGGCTTCACAATAACTTGTTGAGCTGTTATCCGGTCAAATCCGGGCTTCACGGCTTGTTCTTAGGAGATACCATTATCTGGTCGTAATCCAGGCTTCGCAGTAGTCTGACACTGTTATCCGGTCGTAATCCGGGCTTCACAATATGCTGTAGAGATCAAGATACTATCCGGTCAGATCCGGGCTTCATAACTTGAATTTTGTGAGAATTTGATCTTTGACGACCGTAACTTCCAACAGGTGATGAAGGAAATTTTTGAACGCTCTTGAAACTTGAAATGTAATTTGTTTTGGAGAATAAATCCTTGACAAATGTTGGGGAAATAAACCCATGACTGCAGGTCTGCTAGAGAGGTGATGAACTCCTTGAGGACACTTGAATGTCTTTTCAAAAAGATTTCGGAGAGGTTTCATCACTGCCCCTAGTATCAGATGCTTGTGACATTGCCAGGACACTTGGACTGCACATAACCCTTTGATGAGATTGACGTTGGTGAGGGAGACTTCCCCCAGGTTCACTGAACTTTGAAAGATTTGTTGAAATCTCGACTGGACTGCCCCAAGTGTGCTGGATAGTGACATGTCATGCCCCCTTGTTGATAGGAGATTTGTCAATGGAAGTGTCATCCTACTTGAAGTGATTTCATTCACTGAGAGAGCTTTCGTTCCTCTGATCACTCACTGTATGAATTTCTTTGCTGTTTAAACAAATAAACCATGTGCAAACAAAGATATTCAAATAATGCAAAGTTTTATGCTTGTCTCGAAGTTTTGAAAAATGCGTTTTTTAGCAGAAAAGTTTTTATAAGACAAAATCAACACAAGATTTAGGGCAAAGCCTTACAGGAGTCAGGATACCTTTTGTAACAGTATGCTCTCGAACTAACCCATGCTTCAATTAGGACTTTTGAAGGGTTGTAACGTGGCTTGGTTCATGGTTTAAGAAACAAAGGATAAAGGCTCAAAGTATATTTGTACCCACCCGCTCTTCGTGATGTTCTTCAATCCTAAACTCAGTTAATTGTACGTCGAACTCTATTCGAGTTTGGAACGACTTTTTGGTGATGGTTCACACCAGTTGAATTTTGGAAGGGAGTCATCATTCTCTTTTTTTTGCAACATTTTTTCATGTTGTTGAGGATTTGTAATGACCTCGTTCTTTTGATTTGTTATCCCTAACTTTTGCCTGACTGTTCCTGTTTTTGAGATTACAGTCAGCGGGATGCCCCAGCTTTCTTAAGCCTCCTTTGTAGGTTTTGGCTTAGTGGGCTTTTCTCTTTTGAGAGATAATGACTGCCTATGAGATAAGGAACCATCACTGTCTTTTTTGATTCCAAAGGAATGTTTTTGATGTCATTCGTTTGTATTACGAACTGAGAGTTTGCGACTTCAATGCACATCATTTTTTTTTGAATTAACTGAGAGACTACCCTGCCCCAGGTTTAAATCAAAGGTTTCAATTTGTTTAGAACAGAAAACTCCTACTTCTTTGGCTCGAAGGGGTTGACTAGGGATTATCTTCCTTATAAATCCGATGTTTAGGATTTGAAAGAAATGCCTGTACATCATCAGCAGGGTCTGTTCAAAGCATACTGTATGAGATTATGGTATTGTTTCTTCATCCTCCCTCTAAAGGCTTGTAGCTTTTTATCAAGAGTTAAACATCATAATGAAAGCATAAGAATAGTGAAAACGAATGGATAAATTCAAGACAAACATATGCAATGCATTAATGAAACAGAGTTTGACATCAACAGATAAATGTTCGAATAACAAAAGAAATTACAACTTGAAAATTCAAAAGGAACAAAAGTTTCTCAGTTCAAGCTTTGTCAATTCAGGTGGAGAAACCCTTAACAGAAGATTTTCATCTCGCCATCTGGCATGAATTTCAGCACTCCATTGTCAATCAAGTCTTGGATCTTGTTCTTCAAGGCCCAACAGTCGTCGGTGTCATGTCCAGGACTATAGGAGTGGTATACACAAATTGCATCAGGATGATAGCTAGGAGCAGAGGTATTGGGCTTCCGAATAGGATCCCTTAAAGCAGTCAAATTGACTTCCAACAGGCGTTCCAGTATTAGAGATGATGGTATGTCAGTCTCAGTGAACTGTCTTCCAGACGTATTTTGCTTACGCTGATTACCCCGTTGACGTTAACGAGGTTGTTGACGGTCTTGTGACCCTGAAACAAGTTGAGGTGCTTTTCCCTTGTCTTCTTGTCTCAGAGGGGGTTGAATGGTGACTTGCTCTTCAACCTCATATGTTTGCCCCACTTGGTTGTCCCGAAGCAGTTTGCTGACAAGAACCTTGAGCTCTTCTTGTCTTTGAGCTAAGTCTTGAATGAGAGCCATCTGGCCCACCAGCTGTCCCATTATTTGGATCTTCATTGTTGCCAACTCAATCTGCAGTCCTTCCAATTGATCATTCCTGATGCCTCCCGGATTCCCCAAGACCATGCCCCTTGTGAGGAGAATTTTTATCTCTTCTTGCCCCTGGGATAGGTTCAAGAACATCTCTTGAAGTTGAGCGTTTTGAGCCTGGATGCCCTTGATAGTCTGCTCCAGAGCCATCTCTACTGAAATAAACAGTAGGAGAATAAGGAAACCTGAAAAGGAAAAACTGTTATGATGCAATGCATGATGCATGTTTTCAAGAATCTCTTGGGGTAAACACAAGAAAAATGTTAGAGGTTGAACTTTGATCAACATCTTTGATTGGGGAACTTTATATCAGTGGATGTCTTTCTACGAGAATCAAGCTCACCATGTCAAGTGGGTCATAGCCCCTGATTCAAGTTGTTGCAATTGATCTTTGATGGCATTTGTTTAGAGGAGAAAACCTCTTGCCCCTTGGTAGACGTCTGGTTCAATGTGACCCTGCATCAAAAGACCCTCGAGATCCTTGAAATGGTTATTGAAAATGCTATGGTATGATGTTATGATGTTATGTACATGTATGCAAAAGCAAGTGAGTGTATATACAGGTAATCATATTCACACAGAGCAAACAAGTCCTTAGGTTTAGGCTTGCATGGGGTTCGTAGGTAAGTACCCTCTTGAAGTTAGTTGGCTCATCCTGTCCTAAAATAGAAACCGGGTTCTAAGGAGCTCAATATCACTGGATTATTTTCTGTGTTCATTATTTTGGTTTAGCCACTTAACTGGCGACCAAAATATTCCAAGAAAAGAATCCTCAATGAGTGTAGTATCGAGTATCTACCAACTTCGGACTGCACCAAAGTCGGTCATCTCACTACCCCTAAAAAGGCCAAGATGGTCAAGTAAGGTTCTAAGAGTTTGTTAGTGCTTCATGACATCGCTCAACGGCCCCGTATTCTCCTTGACTACTCAAGGGCTACCGGTACTCACAAATATGTCACACTAACATAGCTACTGCTTCAACCATGTCGGTATACCCCGCACAGTTCCCTCACAGTTTATTGCTATTTACCTAAAAAGGTGCCCCCAAATCCGGGTATAGGATTTTAACAAACCCAAACAAGGAACCCAAAAAGTAAAGCAATCAAAGCAAACAAAGTAAACATGTAAAGGTGATCTAAAATCCTAAGGTAACCCCACTTTTAGAAAACTCCCCAGCAGAGTCGCAAGTTCTGTGACGGTGGGAGAACTAACTTGAGGTTTTGCGTTTGTTTTTGCACTTATTCGGTTTAGCAAGAGTCGCCACCGACTTTTTATTTATCCTAAGGAAAGGTCAAAAAGCACAGGAAAGACCTTTGAGATGTTTTCGTGGGTTCGGGGGGTAGATTTTGAAAAGGGAAGGTGCTAGCACCCTTTTCATCCATGGTTATCCATGGGCTCTTAGTTACTTGTTTTAGATCACTTGCCTTTGCTTTTCAATTATTTGAAATGGTGCTTTGTGTGCGTGGTTTTGAAAATGTTTTGAAAAAGATGCCTTGTCTAGGCAACCATTGTAACAATTCTTTACTCGAATGTTTTACAAAGGTGTTTGTCTTTTTGAAAAGATGTTTCAATGTTTTTTGAAAGTTGTTTTGAAAGTTGTGTTGTGGAGTGTGTTTTGAAAAATGGCAAGTGTGTTTTGCAAGTTTGATCAAGTAACTAAGAGTTGTCTACCCTATTTTACTCAAAGATCTTTCTTATGTTTTTAACCCTTTTAACAGTGTTGTTTCACCATTGTATTTGGTGAACAACCTTGCGTTAGGATGTTAGCGGGACGAGCGCGGGTCATCGTATACAATCATTGAAGGCAACTTGTGAGACGCTCGAGCAATTTTGTAAGGGACGAGATCATTTTATCGAAGGCAACATCGAGGGTCATCGAGGGACTACGATCTTTGTTTATCGAAGGGACGTTTGCTAGAGTGTCTCATACTCGAGGGACATGATTGTATTTTTCCGAGGCAACAAGCGAGGTTACCCTAGAGGTGCAAGTGTGAATTGTGTATTGATTTTCATGCATTTGTCTTGTGTTAGGTTATCTAGCGGTTGATTTTGAATCTTCGCATACAAACCCTAATTACTATACAGTATATAGAAAGCGATAAATTGCAGGAATTTAAAGTCTAAGCTATTACAAATAAGTATCCGGGGATGGGGGTACAAATGTTTACAAATGGGGATGAGTCTTATCAAGATAATAGTGTCCAAATATTATTTACAACCAAATCGAATCGTCGCATTCTCAATGTAAAAAAAATATAATCAAGGTATAAGAATCAAAGATAAACAAAAATATTGTGTCATGCATATAATTATTTACAAATGATGCAAGTTAAGTATTATTATTTATTTTTGTGTTTTTGTTAATTATATATAAACAAAAGTTTTAGTGACAAGAAAATTTTAACTTAATAAAAAAATCTATTGTTTATGTATTTGTTAATGTTTTTAGAAATTTATATAAAAAGATTTATTAAACAAAAAAAGTTTTAAGACAAAAAATCTATTAACCTAATAAATATAATATTTACATATTTTAAGTGTAATAAAAAGTATTGTTAAAATAAATATGAAAAATTAATACATTATCTATTTAACAAGAAAAAATTAGGAATTAATTATATAAAAAAAAGAAAATAAAGTGATTTGTAAACCTAAATAAAAGAAATTAGATGGGCTGTAAGGAAAAGGGTTGGCCCAAAACAAAATTTGAAGGAGAATCAGAGGGGGGGTACGCACGCTGAAAACATTGGGCTTAGGGGTTTTTGTGGGGCAGAGGCCCAAAACGCGTTTGACAATGTTTTTGTTTGTTAGGGTTTGAATTGCTTTGTTTCAGAATAGGGTTTGTGCCTTACAAATGGTGCCGCTCCCTATCTTCTTCATCTCTTCCTCGCTCTCGAACATGAGCTTCTGACGCCTCTCTTCGCCTCAGCTGCCAGAGCGCCACCTCCACTTCCCTCTTTCCATGGTTGAGCAAGGCGGTGACAAGAAAAGGTATCGGTTTCTGTTTTCATGTTTTAAGGGTTTCAAATTCTTATTCTTGCATGTTATTAACCTTGGACACGTTTTGATCTTCTGTGTTGTCTATGTTTGTGTGAGGTGTAAAAAAGAAAAGGGAAGGAGAATTTATACCTTTGTTCTGCTTTTTGGAAAGGAGGAGGAGAACTTGGACAGGAAGCGTCTTAGGCGGCCAAGGCGAGGGAGTATGATGACGAGAGCTTGCTGGTAACCTCGTATCTTTCTTTTGAATGGTTTGTATGTTTTATGATGATACTGTAATCTGAAAACAATGCTTCTATAATGTTTTTGCTTCCAAGATTCTTCCTCTTCTTCTTGTCAATGATAATACTTTTATGAGCTGCTTGTCGTCATTCTGATGATAAGCTTTGTTCTGGTTTGGATTTATTGACCCTTTTTGATGCCTTTCGATGATGAATTAGTTCTGAGATTCTGCTATTGTTATTCTTTTCACCTCTAACTCTTTCCTCTCTTTTGGGCTTTTGATGATTCTGTGATGCACCTAGTTCTGAGAATGTTTATGTTGGCCCTATGATGAATTCGTTCTGAGGGTGCTTGAATTTGTTTGATTATGACTTTTTTCTTCTCTTGATGCTGTTGACTTCCAATGATGGTTATTTCTGAGAGTTGTTATTGTTTCTGAGTTTGATATTTGGACTTGCTTGTTGGAGTTTTGTTTGAATAAAGGCTTGAGGTTACAGGCTTTTAGCAGGCAAGCTTATGCAGGCTTGCTTCTGCAAGTTTTGTGGTTGAATAGGTTTTATGCAGGTTTGTTGAAGCTTATGCAGGTTATTGAGTTTGAACACAGGTTTGTGTTTTATGCAGGCCTGAGGTGTTCTTAACACAGGTTTGAAGTTTGTGTTTTGATGCAGGCTTGTTGAGGTTTTAGCAGGTTGTGCTTGCTTCTTCAAGGCTTGTGTTTTGAGGTGTTATCTGTTTACAATTCTTTTGTGATATCTTGCTCTTTGTATTCTTTTGTATCCTGCCTGCCCCTCTTAACAGTGTTGATCTGTTATATTTATCTATCTCTAAGCCTGCAAACTGTAAGCCTCTACTTCTCTCTCTCTTTCTCTCTCCACAGAAAAAGCATATTATATTGCTTAAAGTGCTTATTTTCTGAAAAGGTTTTGGCCAGAAAATGATGAAAAAAGCTTTTACAAGTTTGCTTGCATTTTGTCTTTCCTCTGCATATCTTCTTACCTCCAGATTTTCTGCATTGCTTTTGTGTACTTGTTGACAGCTTTATTGAAAGCTTCTTTGACAGCTTTTGACAGTTTTGTACTTGTGACTTAGTTTGGTATTTTCAGTTTGACAATGCAATTTGGTTTAGTTTCTTTGACAGTTTGAATTTCCTCTTGGATGGTTTGCACTTATGCAGTTTGTTTGGCATTTCATTTTGGTTTGCCTTTTTTGCCAATTTGAATTTATGCAGCTTTGTATTTGATTAATTCATATGCTTGCAAATAATTTGCTTTCCTCTTTGTGAACCAAGAAGAGACATCTTATTGCGATTTGCAGAGAGGACGAACAAACTGATTCCGGCCAAAACCTTTAATGATGAGTTTTTTGATTGTCTGTCTGAGAATGCCTTTAATTTATCTGTACTGACTTCTTCCTTTTTTGTCTTTGCAGATAAATATCAGTTGAGCAAAGGGAAACAATAGTAGAAGATGAAAACTTCAAGCAACTTAGGATATAGATTTAATTTCTATTCAATTATTTGTAATAAACATCATTGTAAATATTGTAAATAAATTTACAATATCCCAATAACATTTATAACAATAATTAAAAATAAATAAAAACCTTTTTGTCAGATAATTCTTTAATTTACACTGTTTATTTATTTAATTAAATCTCTTGAATTAAAACGACTGGAAATGAATTCCAATTATTTTAACTTAGATAAAATAAATAATTAATAAACACTGTAGTCTTACAACTTCGCATTAACCAACAATACGCCCGGTATTCCAAATAACCAATAGCATTGCACATTCAAACAAACAAACGTCCATACATCTTTCATTTCACTGATTAAACCAACACTTCAAACTCTCAATCAGAAGCCTCAACCTTTTATCCCAGATGTTTAGGTTTTGGGAAACAAACAGAAATCTTGAACAAACGTCAAAACCATGCGACAATCAATTTGAAAATAACTGTAGAATTAATTCCTTACGAGAATGCGCGCGCAAACCCTAATTCTGGATTTATTGTCAAAGAAACATCCGCTTGATCAAACCCTGAGCCAAACTCAAACAAATCAAAAGAAACCTTAATAATCTGCTTGACTGATTCAAAATCAATGAAAAACCCTAATTTTGTATGACTGATGAGAAAATCTGTTTGACCGATTCTTAAGCCAATCTGAAAAATCAGGAAAAGCCCGAAGCTGTGATTTCTTGTGGAAAAGAGGAGGGCAAATTTTGGGGTACAACAGTAATCATCAACAGCTTGATGGGCCAAGTGATATGCCAGTACACTTCCTTTGATGGCTTTTTGTGTAGTATATATCATATTTAGTCAAGATCATTTTCCATCTAGCTATTTGTCCGAAGAGAGCTGGCTTCTCGAAGATGTACCTGGTAGGGTCCATCTTAGAAATCAACAAAGTGGTGTGAGTCAACATATATTGTGTTAGCCAGAGAGCAGCCCGTTCCAGAGCGCAACAATTTTTCTCGAGTAGTGAATATCTTGTTTCACAGTCAGTAAACTTTTTGCTCAGGTAGTATTTTGCATGCTCTTTTCGGCCAGACTCGTCATGTTGGCCCAACACACACCCCATTGAATTCTCTAATACAGTCAAGTACATAATCAGAGGTCTTCCTTCAATTGGAGGAATCAGGATGCGAGGATCTTATAAATATTCCTTGATCTTGTCAAAGGCTGCTTGGCAGTCGTTGTTCCATTTGACTACTTGATATTTCTTTAAGAGTTTGAAGATTGGCTCACAAGTAGCAGTCAAGTGAGATATGAATTGAGCGATGTAGTTATGTCGACCCAAGAAACCTCTGGCCTCCTTTTCAGAACGGGGGGCTGGAACTTCTTGAATGGCTTTGACCTTCGCAGGATCAACTTCAATACCTTTGCCACTAACGATAAAATGTAAAATCTTTCCAGACCTTACTCCGAATGTGCACTTGTTAGGACTCAGCCTTAATTTGTACTTCTTCAACCTTTCAAACAACTTGTGAAGACGATCAAGGTGTTGTTCCTCAGTTTGCGACCTTGCAATCATATCATCTATATAGAATTCTATCTCATGATGGATCATATCATGAAATAGGGATACCATAGCTCATTGATAGGTTGCTCCTGTATTATTCAAACCGAAAGGCATGACCTTGTAATAAAGAGTGTTCCACTGTGTAATAAAATTGGTTTTTTCCATGTCCTCGGGAGCCATTTTGATCTGGTTGTAACCGGAGAATCCATCCATGAAGGAGAAAACTTTATGTTGAGCAGTGTTATCGACCAAGACATCGATATATGGTAGTGGGAAATCATCCTTGGGACTTGCCCTATTCAAATCTCTATAGTCTACGCACATACGAACCTTTCCATCTTTCTTCGGCACGGGGACCAAATTTGCCACCCATTGGGGATATGAGGTCACTTCTAAAAAACCTGCATTGAATTGCTTCATTACCTCAGCTTTTATTTTCTCAGACATGTCTGGCCGCATACGACAAACCTTTTGCTTTACTGGAGGACAATCCCATTTCATTGGTAGATGATGAACCACAATGTCAGTATCAAGCCCCGATATATCTTCATATGACCAAGCAAACTCCTCAACGTAGTCATGTAACATCAGGATCAATCTTCCCTTGACATCGTCTTCCAAGTTGGCACCGATATTGACCTCTCTCTTATCTGTCTCAGTATCTAGGCTGACCACTTTAACTGGTTCCTCGTGCGGTTGAATGGCCTTTTCTTCTTGCATTAGAAGTCTGGCTAATTCCCCAGGTATTTCAAAATCTTCCTCGCCTTCGTCTTTAGCTTGGTTGATTGGATTTTCAAAGTCATAGGTGGCAATAACAGAGTCATTATCAATGAGACCCAAAGTAGATGAGGAAATGCAAATTTGTGTGTGTGTGCATGTAAAGTTTCATGGCTAATTTTGAAAATGAAATAAAGTGAAAGAAAGACAATGAGCGCAAAATTTGAATACAAAAGAGTCTAATGATTTTTCATTAAATGATCATATGGCACATGGAAATGAACAAACCCTTAACAAATGGACCATGGTGCCCTGGGTAAGGCACATGGCTTAAAGTCATTGTTTAATTAAAATTACAGACAAAGTTCTTGAATTGATAAAAATAGTAAATGGTAATTACTCCTTGTTGAAGGAGATGGGAATGAAATCCTTGGCACGCCAGTTGTTGAGTCCTTCACCGGATGTTGGGTAGATCCAGTCATCAAAATCACAGTCATTGTTAGAGTCTTCAAGAGCATTCACTTCATGATTACTGATGCGAAGAGGTGGTTTTCCTATGAGAGCAAGTCTGGCCTCTTTTTGAGATTTGGCAGTAAAACCCAAACCACATTTATCTGACTTGAATGGAATGTCAGGGAGTTTCCCCCAAATGGTACAACATCCATCTTCAATCACAGCACGAGCGTCTTTGAGGGAAGCCATCCTTGGCACATCTTGAGCAGCTTTTGGAATATTAGGAGTAGCCTTGGTAGCAACAACCATAGGAGAGACCACTTCTAAGGCTTGGCAAGGAGTTTATATGAACTCGCTGTCCATCTCAACATACTTAAATGAATTCAGATGGCTAACCATAAAATCTTCTTCACCATAGACGGTAATGACTTTCCCTTGATCGGACATTTCAACTTTTGATGAAGTTTAGAAGTCACTGCGCCTGCCCCATGTATCCAGGGGCGTCCAAGTAGGCAAGAGTAGGCAGGACGGATGTTCGTCACATAGAAAGTCGAATTGAAAGTTTGAGAACCAACTTTGATGGGGAGGTCTACTTATCCATGGACCATCATTTTGGATCCATCAAAATCCCTTACCACTATGTCACTTGGCTTCAACACCAAACATTCGCAATCCAAACGATCTAGGGCACCCTTGGGCAAGATATTTAGAGAGGACCCAGTATCCACCAATACATGGGCTAGAGTGGTTCCTTTGCATTCAATATAGACATGCAAAGCCTTGTTGTGATTTCTTCCGACTGGAGTTAAATCAGTATCCGAGAATCCCAATCCATTATCGGCAGTCAAACTCGCTACACAATTTTCAAACCGATCGATTATAGTCTCTTGAGGAACATGATCTTTCTTCAGAAATTTTATCAAGGCTTGAGCATGCGCATCAGAACAAAGTAATAAAGATAATATAGAAATATTTGAGGGGGTTTTCCCCAACTTATCTACTATCTTATAATCACTCTTACTTATGATATTCAAAATCTCCTTCATCTCTTGGGTGAAGGGTTCCTCGGTTGTAATGTCTTTGGCAGGCGCCTCCATCCTGGCAGGCTCAATTTCTTTACCCCTAGCATCAACACTAGGTTTGTCAACAGTAATTCGGACATGTGTGGTCGTGGTGGTCGGAGGTGAAATGTTAGGAGAGAATATTCTTCCCTTCCTTGTCACCTTCCTAGAGCCAGTAATATTGGTAATGTCACCAGTCTTATCTTTGTCAATCCAGAAGTCTTGTTTAATTCCATGCTAGTATACTTCAACGCCATTATTCCACGATACTGCTTTATCAGAAGAATAAGGAAATGGCCCCAGAGTGGTAATTATCAATGGGGATATCCTTGGTTCGTTGGAAATCCTAATAGGACCTTTTGAAGAGATCCTAATAGATTTGTTGGAGATAGTGATGATGGATATGTCTTTAACTTCTTGCGGTATGAATTCAGTCAAACTTTTTATGGATGGACTTCTTTTAAATAGGATCTCATGGCTATCTATGAGGTGTTGGACACCCTTTTTCATCCATTTGCATCCATAAACTTTTTTGGCACAACAACAAAAGTCTCTAAGACAACCAGGGGAAACCCTAGCTCTCAACAAAATTTCTTTAACAATAGTCAGTGGAGTAGTCAAGTCTTCAACAGAGGAAACAAAAGAAGTATCTTCAATAGTGTTGACACCTTTGCCATGATTTTGCATTGGTGCAGTGATTACATTCGGAGTTGTAGGTGGATCAAACTCAATGGTCTTGATGTCGATGAGGTCTTGAATTTTGCATTTCAGAGCCCAACACTGATCAGTGTCATGTCTGGGGCTATTGGAGTGATAAATGCATTTGGCGTCCAGGTTATACTTTGGATATGAAACATTGGGATTTGAAGGGGGTCATGCAATGTTACCAAATTAGCCTTCAACAAGTGTTGTAGGGCTTGAGATAGTGACATGTTGATCCTTGTAAATTGTCTTCTTGGAATATCAAGTCTTTGGTAGCCAGCTTATTGTTGTGGTCTTTGAGTAGAGGTTAGATTAGAGATTAGAACTGCATTTACGTATTGATGACGATCCTTCTTGATATGGCCCTTTGACCCATACACGACAATAGTTTCTTTTTTACCGGTAAAAGTTTTCTCCACAGTATTTGATGTAGAGGTAGAGGTCATGGGAATCTTCCCACTTTTGATACCGCTCTCGACCCTTTCACCAGTCAAGATTAACTCAGTGAAACCAGATGATGAACTCCAAATTAACAAGTTAAAAAATGGTCCAGTCAATGTTCCCATGAACATATCTACCAACTCCCTATCAGTCAATGGTGGCTGCACCCTACCTTCTAAGTCTCTCCATTTTTGTGCATATTCTTTGAAACCTTCGTTGGAACCCATAGTCATTCCTTGTAAATGTACTCTAGTTGGCGCCATATCGACATTGTAGTGATATTAACGATAGATAGCGGTGGACAAGTCCTCCTATATATGGATGTTGGAACCTTCTAACTGGTAAAACCACTATAATTGAGTCCAGACAGACTCTCTTGAAAGAAGTGCACCCATAACTTCTTATCGGTGGTATGCGGTTGAATTTTACGGATGTAAAGTGAAGCTTCGGGCACTAAACACCGTCGTACTTAGAAAAGAGTGGGATCTTGAATTTATGGGGAATAACTACCCCAGGCACAAAACCTAGATCACCAAAATCCAAGCCAGGCACGACTTAAATTTCCACAGCCTTTAACCTATCTTCCAGTTTCTTATACTTGTCCTCAGTGGGTGGATATTGCTCGTCAAAATAGTCCTCATCCTAAGAGACTGGATTGTTTCCACCCCTGACGCGGGTGCTCCTTGCATCTGCATCCTGATTCTCATTCTCCTCGAAGGAGTCTTCTACCACTTGAACTTTTCGAACGGGGACCTTGAATATTTTCCCCATGTTGATAAAATCCTTCTTCTTGGTCTTTTTCTTTGCAACCAGAAGTGTCATCAGCTCTTGTTGCCCTTTGGCCAAGTTGAGCAATGTTTCTTGAAATTGTGAATTTTATGTCTACAAGTCCTTCACAGTCTGCTCGAGATCCATCTTACTGAAATAAACAGTAGAAAGATGAGGAAACCTGTGTCGTGAAACCTGCTTATGTTATGATGCATGTAATGCAAATGCAAATGTTTTCAAGGACCTTTAAGATTAAATTTGGTTAAACAAAGAAGGAACAAACATTAATTGTATTAATAAGTTCAAATGGTTACAAAAAATATTCCTTTTGGGCTTATAATGGAAGAAGCAAAAATAATACAAAATAAACTCCTAAAACAAAAAGGCTTCAAGCTACCCATGAGCGCATCCTCTTCAGTGCAATGTAGGCATTCAAACTCCGCTCTTCATGAAGTTGTCTTGTGAGCTCCAAAATCTTCTTCTCGCTTGCGTAGAATTGAGTTTCAAAGGCGTCTCTCTCTCTCTCTCTCTCTCTCTCTCTCTCTCTCTCCTTTGAGTTGAATTCATGATCTTTGCAACTCCTCGAGAGTAGTCGGCATGTCAGGATGAATAATGGTGTAGGGAATATCTCCTTTGACAATAGGCTCCACAATGATAGGTAAGATGGAAGGATATGAAATCATGAGGCTTTGAGCGCGAGCTCGTACCCACTTGAGATAAGGCTCCAACGGAATAGAGTTATTATGCCCCAATGTCTTGCTATCAACTTTTTTCACCAAGCCCCAAGCTCGTAAATTTTTTTTACCGTAACCTTTGATATCGTTCTCATAGTCAAATACAATTCCTTGGACAAATGTGTCATAAGGGCCATCCCTCTGAGCATACCCAAACTTCGTAGAGCCAAGCAAGGGATACCGGTACCAACAAATGTGTCACACTAACGTAGCCATCGCTTCAACCATGTCGGTATACCCTACACAATCCCCACGATCTATTTCTACTTACCTAATAATGTTCCCCGATCTGGGTAGAGGATCAATAAAAAACCCAAACAAGGACCCAAAATGTAAAGCAAAAAAGTAAAACAATGAAAGAATTTAAAGGTGATCTAGTCTCTAAGGTAATCTCACTTTTGAATATAGTCCCCAGGAGAGTCAGCAGTTCTGTAATAGGGTGGGAAAACTGACTTGGGTGTTTTGCATTTTATCGCAATTGTTACGGATATCAAGAGTCGCCACTGACTTTTCTTTTATCCAATAAAGGAAAGGGTGAAAAGAACAGGAAAGACCTTTTGATAATTTTCTTGAGTTCGGGGGGTAGGTTATGAAAAGGGAAGGTGTTAGCACCCTTTTCATCCGTAGTTATCTATGGGCTCTTAGTTGCTAGCTGACTTTGAAATGCTTTGTTTGAAATGTGTTTGTAATGGGTTTTGAAAGTATTTTTGAAAAGTGCCTTTATTTAGGCGAACTTTGTGATGATTCTAGTCTCTATAAGAATGCATACAAAGTGTTGACTTATGAAAATATTTCATTTGAAAGTGTTGGTGTGTTTGAAAGATGTTTTGAAGATGGTTGTGAGCAAGCAACTATGAACATTCTACCTACTCAAAAAGTCTTAGTTCTTTTCCTCCTCCTTTAGATATTGCTATCTTACCATTGATTGATAAGAAGTCCTATCATTTGATGTGAAGGGACAAGCGTGGGTTATCGTATAGTCATAGAATGCAATGTTGTAGGATACTTTAGCAATTTTGGTAAGGGTCTAATATCATTTATGAAGGCAACATTTGAAGGTTCGTCAAGGGACTATGATCTTGTTTTTTATTGTTTTTGCTAAAGTATCCCACATGCGAGACATGACTATTTTTCTCAAGGCAACAAGTGAGGTTAACCCTAGATATGCAAGTGTGTGAAGTGTTTGTTTTCATGCATTTTTCTTGAATTAGGGTTATCTATTTGTTGATTTTATCTTGCCATAAAAACCCTAATTACTAGCATTTATTCGAAAGCAATAAATTCCAGAAATTTAAAGTCATACGCTATGACATAGTTTAGGGGATGGGATACAAATTATAAATGGGGATAAAATCAATTAAAACCTAATTACTATTACAACCAAATTGAATAAAAAGTCTCAAAATCAAGATTTTTGGTATTTAGGCTGACACGGGCACCCGTGTCAGGACCCTGTAATAATCCATGCACATATTTTTTTGTCCAAGCTGAGCTGACACGGGCCGTGTCCTATGACACGGGCACCCATGTCAGAACCCTGTCCTACCACTTTGCCAAGTTTTAATTCCTGTAAGAAGGACACGGGTCGTGTCCTATGACACGGGAACCTGTGTCATAACCCTGTCTTGCCACTTTGTCTTATTTTCTTTCTGACACGGCCCGTGTCAGGTGACACGGCCGGCTGTGTCAAACTTACAAAAGCATTTTTCCTGTAATTTTTAGTGTTTGTAACTCTTCTATTCTTATTTGTCCTGTTTTATTCTTTTGAAAATGAAAGCAAAATGATGTGTGAACAGGGATATCATAGTTTAAGAAAACTCACATCTTGAAGTGAAAACTCAAAATGTGTATGGATGTTTCCAGTTGCAATGTGATGATTGATTGAGCTTCCTTAGACCTCCCTGAAGTTGTTCCAATATTTACTTTGTGTGGAAAGTGTTTGAGTCTCTCCAACCAAGTAAACTTGCAAGACAGTGTTTTTGAGTTTGGAAAGTTGAGATAATGATGTTACAGAAGTTGTTCTTGTGTTTGAACAACTTCTATATGATGTATGTGAAGTATTTGGATGGTTTGTTTGGGGGAAAATTACAAGGTATGAGATTCAAAGATTTGGACTTCAAAGTTCAAAGATGGAGGTTTTATGAACAGTTCTGGTTTTTTGTGAGTGAAAGGATTTTGAATGCTAGTTTCTCTTTCTCTTTTTTATGGCCTCAAATGCTCTCTCTATTTATAGGCAATAGGTTTGGGAATAAGAGCTGATTAGGTTTGCAAGACAACATGTAATGGTGTGGTTGGGATGCAAATATCAAACTATGTCAATTCTCCATAGTCCTAAGATGAAGTACTAAAGTTTCTGGTATAGAGGGGATACTTTCCATGATTTATTGTGGAGTAAAATCAGAAGTAAACAAGGTATGGGCTAAAGACAAGTTTTGTACCAACAAGCTTGCTTTTCAAGAATAACAATGGTAACTTTTTACCTTAAATGGCAAGTTATTTGGATAATGGCTTGTATCTCTTGGGTAATGGTTCAAGCTTTTGTTTAAACATTAAATTATGGTGATATTTACAAGTAAAAGGGCCTGCAACATAAGATTATGCAGCATAGCATGTAGATTTGATCATGTGTTTTTCACCAAAAATACTTGTAATTCAAGGATGGATGCCCAACTTCATGCCCTTGAATCTCCTAGCTCAAGTATGATAAACTCATGCTCCTTGATGTTTTGGAAAGCTTGAACCATCCTCTACAACTTTCATGTTTGCCATTTTGACAAAATCATCTTGGAACTATGTGAAAAAATGCCAAGAAGTTGGGATAAAATCCGGACCAAAATCTATTGAAAATTTCTCTAAATGTTAGATGAAAGTGTCATGACTTCATGGGCTTATATCTTCAAATCTAAGCATTTTTTGGACATCAACCCTCTAATACAAAGTTGTAGAATTCATCAAGATCTACAACTTTCATGTTGAAAGTTTCCTTTGAATCATTTTGCATCATGGCGATTGACTTTTGACTTCCTTGACTTATTGATGATCAAGCTTGATATTCTTGAATGTCTTGATGAATTTTGATCTTTGAAACTTAATGTTCAGCAAAAAGTCAAAGTTTGACTTTTGGTGTATTAGTTGACTTTTCATCAGTTGACCAAATTTCAACTATCAATCCACTAATCTGGAGAAATGATTTAAGCTATGGAATTGGGTCAACATGTTTTATTTGAATCCTTGAGATTGTACTTTAAGCCATTAGGTCAAACAATCCTTAATCAGTCAAATACAATCAAAACCCTACTTTTGACCATTTTGCCCTTTTAGTGATTTGAATAATTTTCTCGAGGAATTGTGATCCAAACATGATCAAATGATACATATGAGTTCAAAATGTTGATATGGGTCAAAAATATGGAAGTTTGACTGTAAGTTGACCACAGTTGACTTTTTAACAAATACGGTTGATTTTAGGTCATTTGATCAATTGATTGAGCAATTTTTGGGATCCAAGACTTGAAACTTGACATGAGCAATCTTGAGGGTCCATAATGACACTGAAAGTCATTTGAAGTATTAGAAGTCAAATTGTCCTTGTGCAAACTCAAAACCTAATTTTAGGTATCAGTGTTGAGGAGATGACTTAACCTAGTCAACCCTTGTACAAGCTTGAGCTTTTAAAAGTCTTTGTGAGAAATGTCTTGAGAAAAGAGAGTAAAATTTTACGGTACAACAGTACCTTTCTGAAAATTGTCATCCCCTTGAAGTTTCATAATTTCTCCCCAAAGAAGTTGGTGCAATCCTCACTCTTAGTATTGAGGAATGTGTCTTGGTTTCCCCTTGGCGATGTGGTGTTGTCCTCCCCAATAAAGTCAATATGAGATCCTCAACTGATGTCTCGACAATGTAGTTTTCTTTTCCCCATTGAAATCAGCAATGCAATCCCCAAAAGAAGTACAAACCTTGAAATATTTGTTCTTCCCCATTGAAGTCCGTGTTATTCCCCGATGAAGCCTGGAGAAAGATGTTATATCCCTGTATCTTTATTGATTTAATGCTATGATTTGGTTAATTTTGGACTATGTTCCTTTCTAGTGAAGTTAATCCGTGTAGTTAGGAATTTGTTTTACTCTGGTTGGTGCTTACTTTCTTATGAGATTTTCATCTTGAATGTAATTTAGCCAAGTATTGATTGTACCCAAGTTGGTTTTGTCTGGTTGTCCCCAGTGTTATATGTTTATTTTATCAGCATATACATGATAATATTCAGACATTCATGCATACATCATGCATAGCTAAATTAAAACTCATTGCTCATTTTCATTTATTATTTTATTTACACATTACCCTATTTTTCAAAGTTGTAGTTATCCTCTCTCCAATAGAGTGTCAACCTTAAGCAGAAAGCGTACATTCTTTCAATTTCCCCACTGAGTTATCCCTCGTGGAAGAATTTTGTTTCAGCCTTCTTTTCATCTAGTTGTCTGGATAGAACGTGGTTCCCTCTTGAGTTTATTTCTCATGAGGAGTTATTTTTGTTGACTGTTTCATTCTGTTTTACTTCTGGTTTGAATTTGTGGTCCCTAATTTGAGAATTTGCATTTATTTTGCACGTGAAGATTTTATTTCTTTCCATAGCGAGCCATATTTCTTTCTTCCGGAAGTAATTATTACAATTCCTTCTCATAACAGCAAGTGGCAGGTCTCTTTATTTGAGCAACCTATACTTCCCCAATAAGTCTGACAGTTCCCAGAGAAGATTCAGATTTGTTACTCCAATAAATGGTAGCCTTGTCATTATGGAAGATGGTTCTTTTTTGAGATTTGTTACTCCAATGAATGGTAGCCTTGTCATTATGGAAGGTAGTTCGTTTTTGAGATTTGTTACTCCAATGAATGGTAGGCTTGTCATTATAGAAGGTAGTTTGTTGTTGAGATTTGTTACTCCAATGAATGGTAGCCTTTTCAGTATGGAAGGTAGTTTTTTGTTGAGATTTATTACTCCAATGAATGGCAGCCTTGTCATTATGGAAGGTAGTTCGTTGTTGAGAGTTTTTACTCCAATGAGTGGTAGCCTTGTCATTATGGAAGGTAGTTCGTTGTTGATATTTGTTACTCCAATGAATGGTAGCCTTATCATTATGGAAGGTAGTTCATTGTTGAGATCTTTTTCCGAAGAATGGTATCTTTATCATTATGGAAGGTAGTTTGTTATTGAGATTCTATTTCTCTGAAGAAGTTCATTTGTTCTCAGTAAGGAGCACTAATGCTAATCATTTACTGCTTACCCAAATATTGGAATTTACCTGTATTATCTTATCACCTTCTTTCCTCGGTTGGTCAACATTACTTTTTTGCTATCTCCTCAGTGAGTGGATAGTTCGCAGTCATCTGTCAATCATTGTTATCCTCTACCTTCTATCCTCAATCTTTGAGTTCAATATGCCTTATTTCCTCTTTGAGATTTACCCCAATAGAGTATGTCTTTTGTTCACCAGTGATTTATTTTCCTGGTTGGGTTTTTCTTTTGATTCTTGTTTTTATTTGCTACATCCCCAGTTTGTTTGGTATCACTTTTTGAATTTTTTCATTTGCATTCATAATCATAAACATTTCATGACATCTTAGGGCCAAAAATAGGGCTTATTTTATATTTAAGTATCTTCAATCGCGTCGACACAATGATTTTAACCTTCACCTCTCCGGATAGAAGACACTTAAATAAGGGCATCTGTTGTACCCCAATTTCCCCCCCTAAGATTCCTCTATCATCTCATACCATCACAATGTAACAAGATCACACACTAGTGTTTGGTTCTTCTCTTTATCTTTAGCTTTGCTCATGGGGAATCAACAAGCACCTTGAATTGTATTTTGTGATCATATATATCTTGTATTTATTGACTTTTACTTAATAAATACAATGAATGTTTGCTCTAATTGTTGATATCATAGGTGAAAGCACAACCTACTCCATCAAGTTGCTCTACAAGTTCATGAGCTTATCCCCATGCCTTCTTCAAACAAAGTTTCATTGAGATTCAAGCCCCATCATTAAAGATAAATTAAACTAATATCATTGACAAAGTCTATTATGATCCATCATGCCTCAAGTTGTCAAAGATAGTCCAATGATGTAAGGGTTGATGGAAGAAGTTTGACCTAATTGGATAAGTCTTTGATTTCTTGATAACAAGTACATATCTCCATCAATTCTCAATATTTGGAAGTGGTTATAGTTGCTATGGTTCCTTATTATCATCATCAACAACTTCTATTTACATGACAAAAGTATTTGTACAAGGAGGTTTGTCAAAATTGAAAAGGCTTTCCAAGGCATTTTTTTGCTCTAGGAGCTAGGGTTTTTTGAACTTCAAAAGGCTATATCTTGCTCATATTTTGGTATTTTTGAGTGATTCTAAATACATGATTATCTTTAAAGGGTTATCAAGAAATAACTTCAAAAGTTTCTAGAAACTTTTGTGTGGAAGATACCTAATGATGAAGAAAGATTACAAGTCCTCTAGATAAGCCATCAAATTTCCTTATGTGACTTCAAAAGATCATAACTTGGTCCATTCTCATCCCCTTGAGCCCCTTTGTTTTCCACAATTATTTTAAGGATGTGAACTTCAACTCTTATTTTATATGCAAAGTTTGAAAATGGATGGAAGATGCCCTAAGGATGCAAAAGATTATAGGTCATATCATGAATTTTCTCCAACTTCAACAAGTCATAACTTTCTCATTTTTTGGGGATTTTAAATGGTTAAAGTCTCAAAATTCCATTCAAGAGATGTACTTCATGCCATATTTCTTGGTCAAGAGCAAATTTCAAGTGGAAGACCATGTTTGGACGCAAGACATTATAGGTCATTTTTGAAGAAAAAACTTAGAATTTTTCTAAGTACAAAAGTCAACCTCTTTTTCTCAACTTTGACTCATCACAATTTTCAGCTCAAGCATCCATTTGATTCCATTTTGTGCACATTTTAAAGCTTATGATATCATATTTCTAATGCATCAAGAATCAAGTCTTGAGATGCCCGAAATCATGCACACCATTGATTTGAACATGGTACCTTGAAACTGAAGTTTCACCTCAAGTCAGAATTTGAAATTCTTGATTTGGCTTCTAAACACAAATTTTGTGTGCGCTTTTGCTTCTAATCATGTTTAAAGAACTTATAGAAGTGATTAGCACATTAAAACGCAAGCTTTGGATGAGTTTTGATCAAAATATAAGTCACACTTTTCTTGTTTGCAACTTCACACGATTTCTCTCCAAACTTCATCATTTCACACGCTTGATCATTCGATCAGCTTCCCTATAAATAGAGGGTCATACCTTATTCATTTCCTCAATCTTAGAGAGCCAGAATCACCCTACCAAACTTCCTCTTGAACCCAATTTTCTACAACTTCGAATTTGCTTTTACAGCGTTCCTTAATCCGTTTTCTTTGTTAATTCACCTTCCTTGAACCTCACCGAAGATAACAGAAGAAGAATTAAGCTCTAATACTTCCTAAATCGTACTAGCCAAGTCAAGTTTCAAAGCTCTGTAATTGAACTTCAATAGGTAGATTCCCTCACCAATTCTCTCAAACTTTGATATTGTTATGAAGCTCTCATCATCCTGATTCTAGTCGTAACATTTATTTTCAACTGGAAGTGTGTTTGACTATGAAATTTCAAATCCTTTTTCAAATATTTCCTATCCTCAAGTTCAGTTTCCTTGCTACTCGACTCCTGTTGTTGTTCCAAACCAGAATGTTCCCCAAGCATACTGATAACACTTACTTTACACTTGTTTTTGACTCTGATTTCACATGTTACTTAGTTTTTTATTATTGTTTTCTCGTATTATGCCTATCTTTTGTTTCCTTTTAAGGAATTTCAATTATCCAGAGCTCCCCTGAAGAAATGAAGGAAAACAGGATGAAGAACAGGAGTTTAGGTCAAATTTGCACTCATGGCGTCCACCATGGCGCCAGCCATAGGGTAGGCCTTGACGTGGACCACCTCCTACTGACCTCAACTTCCATGTTCCCAACTTCCTTTCATTTACACTCATTGAGGGCGCCATGGCCTCCATGGCAGGCGCCACCTTTGGATGATGCCCCCCCCCCCCCCAAAAAAGGAGTTGGGGGGCATTCCTGTGATTTCCTGCATTCTTTATCCTCTAAAAATAGAAGTTCCTGATTTCATTTCAATTCACCCAAGCTTAGTTTCAAACTTGATCCAACAATAGTTGCGAACTTAAGCCATTTAATTTCACCATTGTAAAGCGATAATTCTTCACATAGGGGAATTATTGCACTGTTGATTGAGTCTGTGATCGAGTTTGTAGATTGAGTCTGTAATCGAGTTTGGAGCACTTCGGCAGAGGTTTATCCTGCCACAGTTATTTTCAACTGTTGTTTATTTCCAGTCGCATTTTACTTCCAGTTTGTACCAGATTTAAAACCTCCCCGTTTGGAGCAGGTTTCTATTTATATTTCCCGCACATGCTTTTACTTTGTTTATTTCCTGCACCTGCTTTTATTTTGTTTATTTCCCGTACCTGCTTTTACTTTGTCTATTTTCTGCACTGCTTTTACTTTGTTTATTTCCCACACATGCTTTTACTTTGTTTATTTTCTGCACTGCTTTTACTTTGTTTATTTCTCGCACCGCACTTTAAATTATTTACTTTCTCGCATGATTTATTTTAACATGTCTGCTTACATTCCCATGTCAGGCTGAACCTTACTGGGCTAGAATGCAAGGAATCTAGTTAGATTGATATTCCAAATAATGTGTCAATAGAAATACTTATGGGCTATTTTTGTTTTTAATACGAGTTTTCTGTACTTTATTATTGTTGGGTAAGATCGAAAGTCGTCCAACCCTTTGTTAAACTCGGTTAGTTCTAACTGGTCAAAGGAAGCAAAAGCACTTTGTCCGGTTAGTTAGGGATTTTTATTATCAAAGAAGTCAATTTTGAAACTATTTTCGGACGCGTTTATAGGGTTAAAGTTAGGTCCCCTTTTTATTAGAAATTCCAGATCAAAATACTTTTCAACTTGGTCAAGTACTTTATTTCTTAAAAATAGGTTTATTAATTTAACGCAATTCACGCCTTTTTATAAGTGGCGATAAGAAGGTCTGATTAGAGAGTAAACTAGGTTCTGATTATGCGAAAGCGACAGTTCCTGTTAAATTAGTTCTTTTCTTTAGTAGAAAATATTTCCCTATAAGTAGTTCTATTCCGAAGCATTGCGAATATAATCTGACTATGTGAATTACATTCGACCCTGTTTTTATTATCTGAAGTTTATTTCGCCGCACTTTACTTTCTTGCATGCTCAATTCCCTGTTTAATATTGACTTAGCTATACAACGTAACAATAGGAAACGATAGATTGACGATTGGTCTCTGTGGATCGATAATATTTTATATTACTCTGACGCAATTCGTACACTTGCGAATACACCGCATCAAGTTTTTTGCACCGTTGTCGGGGAGAAATATCGTCAAGTTTTGCACCCTATAGTCGCACCGTCTAGACTAAGTTTTACAGTCCGGTTAATGCAAAGATCTCGCATCACCAGAACCTTATTCAATCCTTTAGCAGAACCTAAACGTTACATCCATTTTCTCCGTAGAATTAGAAAAACTTTGGCCCAGAATCGTAACCAAAGACCCCTTAAGGAATTTTCCCAACCGTCAGATGAGGAACCTAGTTCAAGTATCGTAGACCCAACTATAACCACAAATAATTTTGAACTAAAACCCTCATTTCTACAATTGGTGCAACAAAACCAATTCAGTGGTCTCGCTACTGAGAACCCGAATCAACACTTAAAAACTTTTATACAATTAGCAAACACTTTAAAATGCAATGGTGCTCTTTCTGAGGCAATACGACTAAGATTATTCCCTTTTCCCCTCATATATAAAGCACAAGATTGGTTGGATTCCCTTCCACCCAATTCAATAACAACCTGGGAAGACCTTAGGAGAGTATTTCTCGTAAGATATTTTTCGCCCAGCAAAACTGCTGTCCTTAGAAACCAAATCACTAGATTTAACCAAAACCTGGAAGAATCACTTTTTGAAGCATGGGAGAGATATAAGGACCTGTTAAGAGCCTTTCCACACTATGGCCTAGAACAATGGCTAATCATCCACACCTTCTATAATGTACTCCATTACAACACAAAGATGTCTACCGATGCTGCCGCTAGTGGCGCATTGATGAATAAACCTTACCTAGAAGCCTGCGCTCTCATTGAGGACATGGCCCAAAACCATTACCAATGGGGAATAGAACGAGCTACGGTAGAGAAAAAGGAGAACCAAGGAGGAAAACATGAGATAAGTTCTCTAGACATGATGCAAGTTAAAATGGACGCTCTTGCCTTAAAAGTTCAAAACATGTCTCAAAACCCTAATACTGTAACCACATTAGCTTCAAAATGTGAACTCTGTGGGACCCAAGGACATCAACCTGTGGAATGTAACTTGTTGAATGAGCCTTGCTCAGACCAAGTAAACTACACCCAAGGAAACCCATTTTCAAACACTTACAACCCCAGATGGAGGAATCACCCAAACTTTTCTTATAAAAACAATAGCCCAATACAAAACTCTGCACCTCCAAGACCTACAGGTTTCCAAGCCCAAAGACCAAATCAACCTATGCAAGCTGTGGCACCCAAACCAAACCTTGAGAAAATCATGCAAAATTTCATTTCAGCTCAAACTCAGCAAAACAAAGAGTTCCTAAATTAGAATATTCACGTAAACGAACTAATAACGTAATTAGGAACTAAGGCTGATCAAATAATTACGCATAATAAGATGCTTGAAACCCAGATCTCGCAGATAGCCCAAACCTAAGCCCCACAAACTAAACCTGGAGGACAATTCCCTAGACAACCTCAACCAAATCCTAAAGGGCAAGCTAATGCCATTTCCTTACGAAGTGGGACTACTTACGATGGACCCAAGAATCCAGCCATGAGTACACCCTCACAACCTAAGACAAATATTTTGCCTACAGACCAAGCGGAGGAACCAGAGGAACCCGAAAAGAAAAAAGAACCAGAATTAAAAGATAAAACTAATAAATCGCCACCCTCGTACAAACCCCTAGTCCCATTTCTGCAAAGACTTAAATAAACCAAACTTGACAATCAATACCAGAGATTCGTTAAAGTTATAGAAAAACTCCATGTAGAGATTCCTTTCACCGAAGCCATCACTCAGATACCATCTTATGCTAAATTCCTAAAAGACATCTTGACCAACAAGCGTAGACTTGATGATCCCAAATCTATCGAATGCAATTTTATTTCAGAAAATAAACTTGCCAAGAAAGAAAAGGATCCAGGAAGTTTTTCCATTCCTTGTATCTTAGGAAATCATACTATTGACAAATCCTTCTTAGATCTAGGACCTAGCGTCAGCCTTATCCCTTTAGAAGTTTGTATAAGGTTAAACTTAGGAGAATTGCAGCCGACTAAAATGTCTCTCCAGCTGGCTGATTGATCAGTTAAGTATCCTATAGACATACTTGAAGACATACCAGTTAAGATCGGTCAGCTATATATCCCAACTGATTTCGTGGTTATGGATATTAAAGAAGACAAAGAAATCCCAATCCTCTTAGGTAGACCATTCCTATCAACAGCCGGAGCCATAATTGACGTTAAGAAAGGAAAATTAACATTTGAGGTGGGTGATGAAAAGATAGAAATTTATTCTTTCAAAGTTTTTAATAGCACCAGTCATAGGAGATGCATGTTATGCCATCGACGTCATTGACGAATGTATATTGGAACTTAAGCGAGAGGAATCTAACAAAAATATCAAGTTACCTTCGACCCCCATTTTGGAGGGAGATGGATTTAAAAGTTTAGAACCTTACATCGATGACGACCTCTATGAATGTTTATCGCTTACTCCCGATCCCATACCTTTCCCTTTGAAACCATCTTTAGAACTGAAGGAACTTCCCAAGAAGTTCAAATACGAATTCTTAGATAAAGAGATGAATCGTCCTGTTATAGTTAACGTTATTTTAAGTCAATACGAGATAACTCAACTCTTAGAGATCTTACGAAAATATCCCTCAGCTTTAGGGTATAACATCTCTGATTTAAAAGGAATAAGTCCATCGGTGTGCATGCACCGGATCTTTTTAGAGGAAAACTCAAAACCCTCAAGAGAACATCAAAGAAGAATAAACCCTATAATGAGCGATGTTGTTAAAAGAGAAGTTCTTAAGTTATTAGAGGCTGGTATAATTTACCAAATATCATATAGTAATTGGGTGAGCCCTGTGCATGTGGTGCCAAAGAAAGGAGGCATCATAGTCATAGAAAATGAGAAAGGTGAGCATATTGCTAACAAACAGAAGGAGGTTGGCGTATGTGTATAGATTATAGAAAATTAAACAAAGCAACCAGGAAGGATCATTTCCCTCTTCCATTTATAGATCAAATTCTCGAATGTCTAGCCAGACACTTGCACTTTTGTTATCTAGATGGATACTCAGGATTTTTCCAAATACCTATTCACCCTGAGGATCAAGAGAAAACAACCTTCACCTTTCCTTATGGAACGTTCGCCTATAGACGAATTCCCTTCGGACTCTGTAATTCCCCTGCCACTTTTCAACATTGTATGATGTCTATATTTGCAGATTACATAGATGGAATAATGGAAGTTTTCATGGACGATTTCTCGGTGTGTGGATTCAATTTTAAAGATTGTCTCTCCAACCTCGAAAAAAATCCTTGAAAGATGCGTAGAGGTGAACCTAGTGCTAAACTGGGAAAAATGCCATTTTATGGTTAATGAAGGTTTAATATTAGGACACATTGTCTCTGAAAGAGGCATTGAGGTCGATAGAGCCAAAATTGAAGTTAGAAAACCTCATCCCACCTAAAACAATTAGGGAGATTAGAAGTTTTCTTGGGCATGCTAGTTTTTATCGGCGTTTTATAAAAGACTTCTCTAAAATAACAAAACCTTTGACTAATCTTCTAATGAAGGACGTTGAATTTGTTTTTGACGAGAAATGTCTCGAAGCTTTTAAATTTTTGAAACAAGCACTGATTTCAGCTCCGATCATGCAACCCCCAGATTGGACACAACCTTTTGAAATCATGTGCGATGCCAGCGATTATGACAAGAAATTACATGTTATATATTATGCTAGTAGAACCCTAGATACCGCCAAGCTCAACTATGCAACAACAGAGAAAGAATTACTGGCAGTAATTTTTGCAATAGATAAGTTTAGGTCCTACCTAGTTGGAGCAAAGATCATTGTTTATACTGATCATGCTTCCATACGTTATCTATTAAATAAAAAGGACTTTAAACCTAGATTACTTAGATGGATCCTGTTACTCCAAGAGTTTGATCTAGACATTAAGGATAAGAAAGGCACATAGAATGTTTTCGCTGACTACCTCTCTAGATTAGAACACTTAAAACCTGACTTATTGCCTATAAATGATGATTTCACCTATGATAGACTTATAGCTAAGACTGATGATTTCGAGCCTTACAGAGATAAAGATTTTGAAAAAATTTCAGTAATGAAGAGCGTACCTTGGTACGCTGATTTTGTAAACTACCTATCTACAAATATCATACCCCCTGATCTAAATTACCAACAGGAAAATAAGTTCTTCAAAGATGTTAAACATGTCTACTGGGATGAACCACTCCTATTCAAGAGAGGAATAGATAATATTTTCAGGCATTGCGTCCCAGAAGAGGAAATAGAAGACATCATCCGACACTGTCATTCTGCACCTTATGGTGGACATGCAGGTATATCTAAAATGCACGCCAAGATTCTTCAAGCAGGCCTCTATTGGCCAACTTTATGGCGCGATGTTCATGCCTACATTGTCGAGTGCGACCGATGCCAATGCACCGGGAACATATCAAGACGTGACGAGATGCCAATGAGGAATATCCAGGAAGTTGAACTCTTTGATGTTTGGGGTATAGACTTTATGGGACTATTTCCACCTTAAATGGGAAATAGGTACATTTTGGTAGTTGTGGACTACGTGTCTAAATGGATTGAGGCTATTGCATCACCCACAAACGACACAAGAGTGGTAGTCAAGTTATTTAAGAATATCATTTTTCTGAGTTTTGGAACACCTCGTCTCGTTATAAGTGATGGAGGATCACATTTCATATCCAGAATCTTTGATAAGCTCTTGAGTAAGTATGGAGTAAAGCATAGAGTAGCAACACCTTATCATCCACAGACTAACGACCATGTAGAAGTGTCTAACAGGGAGATTAAACAAATCTTAGAAAAAACCGTTTTAATTTCCAGAAAAGATTGGTCTCAGAAGCTACATGAAGCACTATGGGCCTACATAACAACTTTTAAAATCCCTATTGGAACAACCCCTTACCAATTAGTCTATGGAAAATATTGTCATTTAACCTTCGAGTTAGATCATAAAGCCTATTGGGCCATTAAGACCCTAAATTTGGAATATTTGACTGCTGGTGAAAAGCGCATCCTTGACATTTATAAATTGGAGGAATTCCGCCAGTCTGCCTATGAGAATGCTATAATATATAAAGAAAGAACCAAAGCTTGGCATAACAGAAGAATTGTAAAGAAAGATTTCAATATAGGAAACCTTGTTCTCCTTTTCAATTCCAGGTTTCTACTTTTTCCTGGCAAGCTACGTTCAAGATGGACTAGTCCTTTTGAGGTCTCTAGAATCCTAAGATCTGGAGCAGTCGAGATCAAGAAAAATTCTTGTAGCCCATTCATCGTCAATGGGCTCAGATTGAAGCACTACGAAGGAGGTGACATTCCCACCAACTACTCCAGCCACACTCTGATTGATCCAGCAGTACTAGTTTCCAATATATGAAGTTTACTTGTCAAGCTAACGTCGTTAAACAAGCGTTGCATGGGAGGCAACCCATGGGCTTATTTTTATTTTTTGCATTTATTTACTTTTTACTTTATCAAATTTTATTTTTATCTTTATACTAACATGTGAAAAATTTATGATTTCAAGCATCACCTGCTAGCCGTCTTTGCTAACTACATTTTTCAGGATGGAGAATTTTGATGACATGCATGTTTCCTTCCGAGATGACACTCAAAGACAATGCTATGTGGTCCTTTCACAGTGACCCATGGCACCGACCGGATATCCATACCAGATTTGCATGGAAGCTCTTAGCTTTGAAGCCAATATCAAGTATCTATGCAACCAGCTAAAGTGGGACGAGTATGCATATGACCTAAATGTGACCTACAGGAACCTCACCTTAAAATTCCTCAGTTCATTCGAGTTTGAGCCCTATAATGGCCAGGATGGATATCTCACTTTCAGACTATTTGGGATAGAATATTGTTTTAACCAGAGGGAGTTTGGCAACTTGCTAGGCTTCCAGACCACACTCGATGCTATACTTGAGCTACCAGTTGGATATTTCATGACTAGGGACATAGAGAAATTTCGGAGAGATATTACTGCTGGAGGGAGCCTTGATCCTTCCACTCAGTTATCCCATGTTATTCACAACCCCACTTTCAGGTATTTTCAGATGGTTATTGTTCACACTTTCCTAGGGAAGGCCGACACTAATACCCATGTTAGCAAGGAGGAGATATTTTTCCTCTACTGTGCGACCCATTCTCGCCCTGTAGCCTGTGAAAATTTTCTGCTGTGGAATCTCATGATGACTTCTAAGTCTGCTGAAGGTATCCTCCGTGTGGGAGGGACAATGACTCACATTGCTTCTGCTTTGGGTCATACAAGTAAGTTATCTCACCTTACCTCCTACTGTGGATATACTACAATGGACATTGATTTCTGTTTGGATCGTGGGATGATAAGAAGAGTCTACATTAATCCCAACCAATATAGACTCCTGATTGATAATGAAACCGTTCACTATTTTACCTTGCCTGATCCCATGATGACCAATGTCCATAACCCTGCCGATTGGACATATGCCTTAGAAGGTCTTGGAGAGACCGTGGACGAGCGAAAATCACCTCCGGTACCTAAGTATCATCCATGTCCATCACCAAAAAGGACCATTGTATTCTCTAATAATTTCTCTTTGCAGCAACCCGACATCTATGCATAGGTTGCTGAGCTGCGTAGAGAGGTAGCCCAACTTCGTTAGACAGTTGAAGACCTCTCTCTTCAGGTTATGGTTTCCGATGCTACTCACTCTACTGAGGCAGACCTCCTACAGCAAGAAATTGATGATCTTCGCAGTAAGTTAGCTGCAGCTCATGGTTCTGAGTCGACCAAGGACCCTACTACTCCTTGATGATCTTGATTCATATCTGCACTGTTTTGCTATTTTGTTGTTTCTTTTATCATGTTGTTTCCTTTTTCAGACTTATCTATTTTTATGCCTAACTCTTGCATTCTACTTTCTTTTTATTTTTATTTTTTCGTGACTTACCATAATTAAGTATATTTCTATTTTATCATTTTTTTTCTCTCTTTAATTAATTGTTAATTTTATTTTTATGAGCTTATTATTTTCAAGTTATAAACATAAAATAAAAAAATTCAATACACCAATCCTTGAAAGCACCAAATGAAGAGTTGTTGTTTGCACCTACGAGAAGAAATTGGAATAAGAAGCCCAAACCAACAAAATAAAGAAATTTGAACCCAACCCAAATTCCAAGCATGGCGCCCACCACCAAGACCATGGCGCCCGCCATGGGGTCTGGGACTATAACGGGGAGATTTTCAAAAACCTCCCACTTTCTCCATTTTCAACCCAAAAACTCTCATTTTATCAACCACCTACTACCCCATTAACCACTCCAACATCCATTTTTCTAACCATCATAAAAATTCAAACTTCCTCCTCGCAATCTCCAACACACATTTTGAAACCCATTTTTCATTTTTTTTCAATTTTCTTCCAAAGGAGTAACAACGGAGTTCAACGGATACGCTATTCGTGAAGGCAAACCCGAAGACCGACAATGGAAAATCCTTGAAAAATTGCAAGGACGAGAAATTTTCTCAACCAGGTATGTCGATGAAGATTGTCTGTATACTTTAGGACGTTATCATAGTTTTTTTCATTTAGCTGACATCCTAGGATTGCACGAGATTTTTACTAGAAAAGATACCACATTTGAGAGGCTAAATCTGGAATTCTTAAGTTCCCTAATTTATTTGGTTCACCCCGACACTACTAGTACCATCGGTACGGTTAAATTTCATCTGTTTAATGTTGAATATGAATATAACACCGATGAACTAGCAGCTCTGTTGGGTATTCCTCATGGTGATGGCGCTATTTGTGAGACCCCTTTTGATTCTGAATGGTCCACTGATGCATTTTCCTTCTGGCGTTAATTGTCAAACTCTTCTATAAATTATTTTGAAGGAATTTTAGCATCATTGATCCATAACTCGGCTATTCGAATTTTTCGATATATGCTCGCCTGTACTATTTTTTGCCGAGAGAATCCAAACAAGGTAAATGCTAGAGAACTTCTATTTTTGCAAGGTAGTCTCACTAATAGAAGAATTAATTCAGTCCCATTTATGATTGCTCACATGATTGCTGTGCTGAGACACACAAGGACCATAGATTTTTGAGGACTAGTTACATCTATTGCTATAGCTCTGCACCTTGACACTGAGATAGCTACCCTAGCACCCCTGCCTCCCCACACAATTAATTTGAAATTTCTAAAAGATATGAAATTATGAAAGGTGAGGAGAGCGGGTGATTTTGAACTTATGGTTCGGGGTGTCGCTATCCCATCAGTCGTTCTGCCTTGCACTAGACGTACTGATGTACGAATTGCGAGGAACTGGACCTACGATCTAGATGCTCCACCATTTATGGGTCCATTACCTCCTAATGTTCCACTTGGGGACGGACACGAGACTGATGAAGAATACAAGCAGAGGGATGAACCTCGTGCCCCACCTGTGTCCCCCCACCATGCTTCAACCGCACACACTGCACCTTCTACTTCTAACACTTTTTCAGGTACGGCTCCTGGCTTCTACATCAATGAAGAGATGTGGTGTGACCAGCTATCCCGGGAGGAGAGAATAAATGGTTTACTTTCTGCCATCCAACATCAACTGGTAGATAACATGAGTTTTATGGAGGCGTCACGACAGTAGATGGACCGCTCTTTTCAAAGTCTTATGGAATCTCAATTGGAAATATCTCGCGAGCAACATAGGCAACAATCCCAGTTTCAGAGGCACTCCTCCCTCATGGAGGCCACTCAAGGTTCCCTTTTAGGCAACCTTCGCGAGATTCAGAGTTTACATATTGCCTTGTCCGCCAGATTCGACCAGTTCGAAGCTTCTCAGAGCAGTCATCATCGCAGCCGATCCCGTCATCCTAGAAATTCACCACAGGATGACGAGGGACCCAGCCAGCCTTAGTACTTTACCAGGTGACTCTTTCCTTATCTTATTTCGTGACATTGGGGACAATGTTCGATTTAAGTGTGGGAGGAGATTTACTCGCTTTATTTTTCCTTTCCTTCATTTTCCATCTCGTTATTTTACTTCTTTATTTCCTTTAGTTTGCTTATTTGCTTTCTTTTTAATACATGTGTTTGACGAGTCATATATATCTATACGGTCTAGTTTGTGTCCACTTCCCCATTTCTTGAGCCAAACCGAAAATGTTTTCTAAGAAAAACACTGTGTTTTGAACTTAGTTGGGCTATAAGACCTGGTTGAGATAGGATGTAGTATAACTTGGGAAAGCCCTTTTGAAGCATCAACATCGTTTTTACACCTTAATCTTCGTAAATTTAGGAATTCCATCCCGATACCCCCTATGCCGTGGCCTTAAAATTTTCATTCTTAAATCCTTGAATAGTTTATCCTAGTAGTCAGCTCCGGTCTAAGCATGCTCTACGTAGGGGACTGAAGAGAAGTGAATGATATATATTCTATGTTCTTATTATAAAATACAACCCCAGGATAGGTGACCCTCACAAAGTCATTTAACTCAACAAAAGTTGAATGTTGAAAAATAAAGTAAAAGCAAAAGCAAAAGAAGAAGAAAAAGAAAAAGAATTTTTTTTACCCATCTTTAGTTAGTTCAGAGGTATCTGGTGCTGAACTTGGTAGGGAGGATTACAATCCGATCCCCCGCAACTATAAATGGGTCAATAAAAGGGGTTACACCAACTTTTTGTACTAGAGCCCTACGTTTTATGATCAGAATTACTACCCGGTCACTTTACTATGAGCATGTACGAATAACGGGCTTAATGTGATTGTGCCTGAATGAAAAAGGATTTGAAAAAAAGGAAAAATATAGGCCTAAGCATAGTGGAATGATATGGATTGGTTCATAAAAGAATGAAGCTTATGTCCATTTTACAGAAGAGTGTCACTACGATATCCTTGGTTTGAATCAGTCAGTACCTATCGATACATCCCTGTTTTAATTCGAGAGGCCCCTTGCAGCCCAACTTGTTCATTAACACCGTTTTTCTTCTTAATCTATTTATAGTTTTTGATTGAGGACAAGAAAATGTTTAAGTGTGGGAGAATTTGATAACACTTACTTTACACTTGTTTTTGACTCTGAAGAAATGAAGGAAAACAGGCTGAAAAACAGGAGTTTAGGTCAAATTTTCACTCATGGCGTCCACCATGGCGCCAGCCATAGGGTAGGACATGACGTGGACCACCTCCTGCTGACCTCAACTGCCACGTTCCCCACTTCCTTTCATTTACACTCATGGAGGGCGCCATGGCCTCCATGGCGAGTGCCACCTTTGGACGATGCCCCCCCCCAAAGGAGTTGGGGGGCATTCTTGTGATTTCCTACATTCTTCATCCTCTATAAATAGAAGTTCCTGATTTCATTTCAATTCACCCAAGCTTAGTTGCAAACTAGATCCAACCATAGTTGCGAACTTAAGCCATATAATTTCACCATTGTAAAGCGATAATTCTTCACATCGGGGAATTGTTGCACTATTGATTGAGTCTGTGATCGAGTTCGTAGATTGAGTCTACAATCGAGTTTGGAGCACTTCGGCAGAAGTTTATCCTGCCACATTTATTTTCAACTGCTATTTATTTCCATTCGCATTTTACTTCTAGTTTGTAGCAGATTTAAAACATCCCCATTTGGAGCAGGTTTCTATTTATATTTCCTGCACCTGCTTTTACTTTGTTTATTTCCCGCACCTACTTTTACTTTGTTTATTTCCCGCACCTGCTTTTACTTTGTCTATTTTCTGCATTGCTTTTACTTTGTTTATTTCCCTCACCTGCTTTTTCTTTGTTTATTTTCTGCGCTGCTTTTATTTTGTTTATTTCCCGCACTGCACTTTAAATTATTTACTTCCTCGCATGATTTATTTTAACATGTCTGTTTACATTCCCATGTCAGGCTGAATCTTAATGGGTTAGAATGTAAGGAATCTAGTTAGATCGATATTCCAAATAATGTGTCAATAGAAATGCTTATGGGCTATTTTGGTTTTTAATACGAGTTTTCTGTACTTTATTGTTGTTGGGTAAGATCGAAAGCCGTCCAACCCTTTGTTAAACTCGGTTAGTTCTAACTGGTCAAAGGAAGTGAAAGCGCTTTGTCTGGTTAGCTAGGGATTTTTATTATCAAAGAAATCAATTTTGAACTATTTTCGGACGCGTTTATAGGGTTAAAGTTAGGTCCCCTTTTTATTAGAAATTCCAGATCAAAATACTTTTCAACTTGGTCAAGTACTTTATTTCTTAAAAATAGGTTTATTATTTTAACGCAATGCGCGCTTTTTATAAGTGATGATAAGAAGGTCTGATTCGAGAGTAAACTCGGTTCTGATTATGTGAAATCGACAATTCCTGTTAAATTAGTTCTTTTATTTAGTAGAAAATATTGCCCTATAAGTAGTTCTATTCCGAAGCATTGCGAATATCATCTGACTATGTGAATTACATTCGACCATGCTTTTATTATCTGAAGTTTATTTTTCCGCACTTTACTTTGTTGCATGCTCAATTCCCTGTTTAATATTGACTTAGATAAACACAGTAACAATAGGAAACGATAGATTGACGATTGGTCTATGTGGATCGATAATATTTTATATTACTCTGACGCGATTCGTACACTTGTGAATACACCGCATCACATACGGTGTTGCAACTCCACAACCCTGGGTGGCTTAACAACAACCTTTCTTGCCACAACAATGGTACGTTCCACAACAACAATATGCTCCACAACAGAAAAACCATCAGAATCAACACAAACCTTGAAATAATTTGGAAAGAAGGAATTCTCCTTTGGATCCAATTCCCATGAATACAATAAACTTTTCTCCAACGTACAATGTGGGTACCACGCCAGGATAGCAGGACACTCGACTGAGGATTGTAATGCTTACAAAGCTAAAGTACAACAGTTGATTGATAATAAGTACGTACCCTTTCAAGGAGGAAAGATGTTGGTAACCAGAAACCTTCCACTTGAATAGGTTCCAAGCTTGCAAAGAGCATCCCCTGAAGCAATAAGGCAAACCTGAAGGATTCTCTTTAGCGCTGAAAATCATTAGATCATTTCTGGATTGTCATTTGTAATTTTCCTTGTTTGTTAAATGCTACTTGCTTGAAAAAACTCATTTATTTTTAAATGATAATAAATATTTACTGCATATGATTGTTTTGAATCAATCCATTCGTGTTCACTCATGTATTTCCCTGTTTATCAGTATCAAACTCTTATTTTAAGCAAAAATCAAAAGGAGAATGATGAAAAAATACGTGAAATCACTGGTCGTATGCTTTTGAATAAGACCTTACTAATGATATAAGGCATTGTTTCAAATCCCCAAACACCAGAGATATAATGGAGTGAAACCCTCGTCAACCCCTTTGAGCCTTGAAGTATGAGTTTATTTTCTATATGAAAAAACCCTCACATTTAATCCGGGGCAGGGTAGTCTTCAGTTAATTTGATTGTGCGTTCAAATTTCAAAAGAAAAAAGGAGTGTCCTATTTTAGGATCAACCATACATTATCCCTCACACATCAAGAAGTCAGAAAAATGCAAAACTCAATGGTTATCCCTCATCAATTGAGGAATGAGGAAGTCACAACCCTTGCAAAAAGCTATAATCAACCAATGTCATACGATTTGTTCAAAAAAAAGAAATTGAAATTAAAAAAGAAAGAAAGCCTGCTAAGTCGAAAACTTGAAAATGGGTGAATTAGACAAAAATTAGGGTATCCTGCTGGACTTCAAAATCAAAAATCCAGTCCAGGCAAAAGTTAGGGAAAACAAAAACAAAAAAAACGAAAGAACGAAAAACGAAAAGGATTACAAAACAAAAATCTTCAGCAAGAACAAACTCATGTAACCATAATATAAAATGAAATGGGTGAATGTCACTTCAAAAACTTGTTGGTTCCTCAACCATCATTTACACTTATAAACCCTTTTAAAAGGTGAACACTCGTGTCAAAATAACTGAACGTAGGACCGGAGAACATTACAGAGAATTGGTGGGTTAGGTTAGACTTTGAGCCTTAAATCCCTTTTTCTCGAAACCGTGAACCAGACCACGTTACAATCCTTAAAATACATAATTGAAGCAAGGTTTATTTCGAAACCACACTTAATAAAACATCACGTAAAAATGACTCCTAGAAATTTGCTAATCATTTGTGTTGATATCGATATGTCAAATAATTCAAACACTGAATGTCACAACATCATTTTAATAAGATTGATTTCAAAGCTAACATAAGCATTGCATTAGGATTGTCATCCATAAAACAAGCATCTCTTACTTATGAGAAAACACTTGACATCAAGGAAGATCAGACGATGAACAACTACTAAAAACTTGATCACTTCTAAGAAATAGTCACTTCAAGAATGGGCAGCTCTAACAAGGCAAATTATTGAGATTCTGCCAAGAAAGAGGCATTCATTCAAAGTTGACCTATCTGAGACTATCACATCGACAACTCTCTTCAAGCTTCAAATCAGGGGTAATTATGTCGATAAATCTCTTCAAGCTTCAAATCAGGGGTAATCACGTCGAAAAGTTTCTTCAGAATTCATTAAACCTGGGGAAATCAGGTTCAGATTCGACAAATCTCTCTAAGAAATTGGTAATCAAAGACATTCTATTTTGTGATCCAAGACATTGGGAATGCCACCTCATATCATATTATGGCACGAATAGTCCAGTCTTCTATTCAACACAAATTCTTTCAGAGAACCTACAGACAGGGGAATTTCTCCTTCATGCTTGTGAAGCTGCTCAAGCAAAATTCTTTCATGAAAGACAATTGTAGACAATCAAGCTAAAAGCGTCATGAAGGTCGCCTTGACACGACCAATATTGCAAAAGTCTTTCTCATCACCTGCAGATTTTTAAAGTCTACCCCCAATAGTGGAGCAGATATGGGGCATGGTTCAACATCCGTATTCCACAAATAATTCCCCAGTAAAGCAAACTTGGGGCACTCAAGGAGTTCTATGTGGTTCAACATGTAATCCCCACAAATGATCGTCACCTAATCTCTAATAGAGAAGTGATAACAGGGCAGTCAAAGAGATTCATGTCCATCTCCTAATCCCCAAGTGGTTCAAATATGTAGTTCCCTAACATGAAGCAGACTCAAGGCATTTGAAGATATCCAAGTGATGTTAACCGTGTAATTTCCCAACATGTTCGTATCCATTATACCATCCCCAGGAAGTCAAGGATGTAGGGAAGTCAAGCCAAATCACTTCCTCCACAGCAAGCTAAAATTTAGAATTTAGTGGTGTACTTGAAAACTCGCTTCGTTGACAATTCAATCCCTATTAATCTTGGGTACTACGAGATTTCAAACACCAATCTGTTTTGGTATCTTAAAGACAACTAGCAACGATTCCCAATGATCCTATTCTTATCCCTATAGAGCCTACTCTTGGCACTCTGCATATACTAATCATCAATGTATCACATTTCATCCTCAAATGCATAGCATATCCATTGAAATGGATCATTACGCCATGAAAAATTCAAACATGCCCAGTTCTCGTCTTATAGTCAATTCTTGTACTTTACCACATCACAATCCCCGGCTAACGGTGCCAATATCTTGTACTTCTACATCCACAACAAAATCAATACACTTTGTCATACATGCCCAGTTCTCGTCTTATAGTCAATTCTTGTCTGACCGTTGATCTAAGTCAATTTCTTGTCTGGTAGTCAGTTCTCGTCTAACAATCAATCCAAAGTCCAATTCTCATATGATAGTCAGTTCTCGTCTGGAAATCAATTTTAAGCCCAATTCTCGTCAAGTAGTCCAGTTCCTGTCTGGTAGTTAGTTCTCGTCTGACAGTTAATTCAAAGTCTAGTTCTTGTCCTGGCCAACCATTTCAAAGTCCAGTTCTCACTTGGTAATCAGTTATCGTCTGAAAACCATTTCAATGTCCAGTTCTCGTCTGGTAGTGGTTATCGTCTGACAATCAATTCTAAGTATAGTTCTTGCCTGGTAGTCATTTCTCGTCTAACATGTCATACAAAGCCCATTTCTCGTCTGGTAGTCAGTTCTCGTCTGACAATTAATTCTAAGTCCAGTTCTCGCCTGGTAGTCAATTCTCGTCTGACAAGTCATCCAAATCCCAATTCTCGTCTGGTAGTCAGTTCTCTTCTGATAATCAATTCTAAGTCCAGTCCTCATCTGGTATTCAGTTCCCGTCTAATAATCAATCTTAAACCAAGTTCTCTTCAAGTAGTTAGTTCTCGTCTCATAGCTGATTCTCGATCAAGCCCAATTCTCACTTGGTAGTCAGTACTCGTCTGACAGTTGATCTTTTCCCAATTCTAGTCTGGTAGTCAGTTCTTATTTGTCATTTGTTTCCTTTTCTCCTTCGGTTAGATCGTGTTGTAATCGATCTTTCCTTGGTTATAGATCTCATTATAATCGATCTTGACTTCTCTCCTTTCCATCGATTAGGTCACGTTTTAATCGATATTTCCATGGCCATCAATCATTCTCTTTCAATCACCATTTCATATGATACTCATCCCCATGAGAACCCCGTATTGGCACCGTTACCACGTTACGAGCGATGGTAACTCAAAATTCATCTGTAAACCTTTTTCACCATAAAAACACAAAATTCTTTCCACAATAGATTTAGAAAAAATAAATAACCTGCTCACACCGTCTTTTTAGGACAAATTTTGGCATTTGATATTTAATCATCTTCTACCTCGAACATTCAAAAGGCTCACACCAATCACACTTTCAGGTTTAAGACGATTAAATAAGGGTAATTGTCATATCCCAAAAATTTCCCACCCCTCTATAAGGATCATCTAGCTTATGCATCTTGCATCATTCATGTATATACTCCTAATTAGTTTATCTAACATTTAATGCATCATTAATCAATAAATGGTCATAGGATCGAGGTATCTTTCTACTTGGTATTCTTCAAGTATCTGAAAGGAATGCCTGGCGATCAATGCAAGAAGGAGGAGATATCCTCAATTTTTTAATTAATAGAGTTACAAAGGCTTCTCATACCTCAAGACATCCCAAAATTTTCCCTCTCAATTTCTCAAGAATTCTCTTACAAGATCTCCATTGATTCAAGAATGCACAAGGTTTGATCAACTCAAAACACTTTCTCGAGCAATGATGACTAAAATTAGGGTTTGAGTTTGTACAAGGATAATTGGACTTTTAATGCTTAATATGAATTTCATGGATCATTTTGGACTCCCAATATTTCTCATGTCACGTTTCAAGCTTTGGATCACATATTTGCTCAGATAATGGATCAGTTAACCTAAAATCAACTATATTGGGGAAAAGTCAACTATGGTCAATTTACAGTCAAATTTCCTAATTTTTTATCCATATCAACATTTTAAACTCATATATATAAATTTATCAAGTTTGGATCACAATTCCTCAATAAATTTGATCAGATCACCAAAAGGGCAAAATGGTCAAAATTAGGGTTTTGACTGAAGAGGCTTAATTTTTTAGTGTTGACCAAATACATGACTTATTGGTTTAAGACATGATATCAAGGATTCAAATGTATCATTTTAACCTAATGGTATGGTTCAAAACACTTCCAAAGATCAATTGATTGATAGTTGTAATTTAGTCAACTGATAGAAAGTCAACTGATACACTAAAAAGTCAAACTTTGACTTTTTGATCAAAATCATGTTTCAAATATCATATTTCATAAAGACATGTTAAAATGTGAAGTTTTCTCATCAAGAAATCAAAAATTCAAATATCATTTTGAAAAGTCAAATTTTCCAAGACTTTGAAATTTTTCTAAGTGGTGGAAATTTTACTTTTTTTCATAACTTTGTGCCAAATTTTCACCATGATGCAAGATGATTCAAAGAAAACTTCCAACATGAAATTTGTAGATCTCAATGATATTTAAAACATTGTAGGGGGAATTTTTATAAAAATGCTTGGATCTCAAGTTAGTAATTCATAAAGCCATGTTCATGAAACTAAAAACACTTAGTGAAATTTTGCCCTAGTTAGACAGATTTTTGACCTAACTTCATGTAACTTTTCACCTAGTTCCAAATTGAATTTTCAAAAATGTCCAAAATTAAGGTTGTAGGGGATGTTACAAGCTTTCCAAAATGTCAAAGAAATCATTGAGATCACTCTTGAGCAAAAGAGAATCGAAGGCAATAAGTTAGGGTTTCAAACTTAGTTTACAAGGCAAAATTTTGTGATGAACATGATCCAATCTTCAAGCACGTTGTACAAATCCCACTTTACAGGCTTATAACTTGCATTTTACTCTTTAATTAAATGTTTACATAACTGTTAGAGCTTTGATCCAAGCATTTGAGACATTGTCCAAGTGGTTATTCCATTTTTGGCACAAAGTCACAACTTCCATTTTGAAAAGTAACTTTAATCATAATGTCAACTCTTCTTGAGCCCATACATTGTTGCTTCTGAATCAAAAACACTTCAATGCAAGAAGAAACATATCTATAACCTGCTAACCACCCTATAAATCCCTGTACTTCAAATTGAAAATATGTTTGTCAACTTTGATTCAAAATCAAGTAACCAAGCCATAACATGGGATTTCAAATTCTGAGTTGTTTCAAGTCCTCAAACCTCTTGCCTATAAATTAGGACATCATTTGCAACCCAAGGGATTATTTTTACAAGCCCTTAAACTCCCTCAAACTCTCCAAAACCATAAATTTCTACACAAGCACAAAAACTTGTCATTTCTAATTTTTGAATCTAATCTCCAAATCCCTTCATGCGTTTCTTGGCCAAACCATCCGCGAAGCTTCTAATACACATATAGAAGCTATCCTAACCCCTGTTTTCAAATTGTAACACCATCTTCACCAACCTCCATTTTCAAAAACAAGGCATTTCATCTTGACTTCTCTAGACCATTCCAGCCATCCATAGCTTAAGTTAAGCATTGCATTAGCTTCATGGAGACTTTAGGAAGCTAACTTGATCATCACAACTCCTTGAAAGTTGCTCAAACTCCCTACATGATATAAAGTTTTGAGGTAAGTTTTCTCAACCTTGAACTACTCATACAAGCATCATTAATGGTTAATTTGTGAATGAAAAATGTAGATATCATTGCCCTGAATCTAACCATGTCCATAGTTTTCATTTATTTTGCTTGAGCTTAGAGAATTTTAAGTTTGAATCTCTAAAAAAATTAGGTCAGAGTTTGGCACCATTTAAAATTCTTGTTCATCTTTGAGTGTTGGCTTAAGTTATTTACATGGTTGGATTCGTGATGAATTTTCCAGCAACTTTCATGTTTATACTTTTGAAAATGGTTGAGAAATAAGAGAGATAGCAATTTAAAAAAATCATGGTGAATGGTATGGCGCGAGGTTGAAGATGATACAAGCCTAGGAATGTGTTTCAAATATATATTTATGGTTTTGTATTAATAAACGGATGTATAGCCATCCCAGTGGTAAGAGCGTGCTCCCGTGACTATAGGGACCTGGGTTCGAGCCCTAGTGGTACCCTTTTATTTTTCACTTTTTCTTATTTTAGGTTCAATACAAGCCAAGCCAGCATGTGTACCATGTGCCTTTCTCCATCACCATCAGATCAACCAAGCCATTGAATCCAACACCTCACATGCATGTCCCCATGATGCACCCTTCAAGGTTACCCACACCTGATCACCAGAGGGCGCTGGATTTGTTTTGGGCCTGGAGCATTTTTTGGCTTCTCATCCCCCTGTTTGCTTTTAGACACAGGCCCATTTATTTTGTTTTTATTTTGTTTTCTGACTTGAACAAAAAATACTTTTAGGCCTAGCGCCCCTTTTACTACTGTTAACCACCATTTCTATTTTTTAACCCCCTGACTTTAATTGTTATATTTTATTTTATTTAATATTTTTCTACTTTTATTATTATTATTATTATTATTATTATTATTATTATTATTATTATCATTTTATTTAATAAAAAATAACAAAAATACTTTATATTTATTAATTAGATATTTAGTATATTTCCATTTAATTTCTTTTAGATAAAAAGACCAAAAAAACATTCCTTTAGCCAAATTCTTTTCTTAATTAAATTGATAATTAGACTTAAGTTTATTTTATTTTCTTTTAACTAAAATTAATTTAGAACTTAGGACTTTTAAATTAATTAACTTTGTATGCTAGTTTAATTTAATTAAAACTTTTTCACAAACAAAACCCTAAACAACTTAT
This sequence comes from Vicia faba, assembly GCA_948472305.1. Taxonomy (NCBI): domain Eukaryota; kingdom Viridiplantae; phylum Streptophyta; class Magnoliopsida; order Fabales; family Fabaceae; genus Vicia; species Vicia faba. The sequence continues at coordinate 1,417,840,801 of OX451739.1, read as the reverse complement.
TTTTTTAAATAAATAAATATATTTTATTAACTTGATTTTTAATGCCCTTATCCATTTATATCGTTGTACATTCATTTATTCTTATACGTTGAATTCTTGTAAATATTCAATATGATTGTAATAGGTAACTAGAATTTAAATTCTTGCAATCCCCATTTGTAAATATGTATACCCCATCCCCAATTGATGTAATAGCGTAGGATATTTACTTTTCGCAATTTATCGCTTTCATATAAATGCTAGTAATTAGGGTTTGTATGGCAAGATAAAATCAATCTTAGAAAACCCTAATCCAAGACAAAGAAAGCATAAAATACAAAACACTTACACACTTTCACCTCTAGGGTTAACTCCACTTGTTACCTTAAGAAATAAATGGTCATGATATGCATGTGAGACATCTTAGCAAAAACAAACAAAATATAAGATCAAAGTCCCTCGATGACGCTACGAATATTGCCTTACAAATGATCTTAGTCCCTTAAGGAAAATGCTAAGATATCTCACAAAATTGCTATCCATGACTATACGATGACCCATGTCCGTCCCTTTACATCCAAATATAGAGTTACTTGCCAATCAATAGTGAGATAACAATATCAAAAGAAGGGAGAAATGAACAAAGACTTTTGAGTAGATAGAACGTTCTTAGTTGCTTGCTCATGATTCATCTTCAAAAGCAAACATCTTTTCAAACACACTAAACACTTTCAAAGCATGAATATTTTCAAAAGTCCAACACTTTGTATGCATTCTTATAGAGACGAGAATCATTATTAAGTTTGCCTAAACGAAGGCGTTTTTCAAAAATGCTTTCAAAACCTACAACAAACACATTTCAAACAAAGCAATTTCAAAAGTGATCTAGCAAGCAACTAAGAGCCCGTAGATAACTACGGATGAAAAGGGTGCTAACACCTTCCCTTTTCATAACCTATCCCCCGAACTCAAGAAAATATCTCAAAGGTCTTTCCTGATCTCAAAGGTCTCCCACCGTATTACAGAACTTGCGACTACGATGGGGAATATGAAAGAAGTGGGGTTACCTTAGAGTTAGATCATATTTATTTTCTTTCGTTGTTTGATTTGTTTGTTTAAATTTTATGGGTCCTTGTTTGGGTTTGTATTGATCTTCTACCCGGATCTGGGAATACCATTAGGTAAATAGAAAAGATTGTGGAGACTGTACGACATAGACTAAGTGATGTCATGAAGCACTAACGAAACTTAGAACCTTTAATTGAACAACTTGGCCATTAGGAAGTAGTGAGATAGCCGGTTTCAATGGAAAGATGAAAATTGGTTGATACTCGATACTACCCTCATTGAGATCAGAATTTTGGGATATTTTGGCTGTAAGAAAAGATTAATTGTGCTAAAATAATGCCCAGTGAAGAAAGATCAGTGATATGGAGATTCCCTAGAACCCGATTACTTTGTAGGACATGTTGAACCAACTAAACTTCAAGAGGGTACTTACCTTTGAAACCCATGCAAGCATAAACCTAAGGTCTTTGTGTGATTTGTTTCTGATTATTATTCATGTCATCATAAGCATTCTCACTAACCATTTCAAGGATTTAGGAATTTATCTTTGTTTTGTTTTGTAGGACATGAATCGTAGGAATACCATCAGAGTTAACTTTGTGAAAGTGCATCCTAAACTTCAAGAATTAGCATCAAGAGTGCCTGGAGATTCTCCCTTCACCAAGAAATATGGTCGACTTCTCAACTTGGCTACCTAAAACTTCCAAGAAGAAATGATGTGTGTGTTTTTCCAATTCTTTGATCCTATGCATCAATGCTTCACCTTTCCTGACTACCAATTGGTGCCTACTGAAACAAAGACCCGAACCATCATCCGATTATAAAAATCAATGAAGTCGCCACTGATAACGAGAAATCGTACCATATAATTACTACGTTTTTTTACCGATTTTATAATACATTAAGTCGTCTAACTCCCGATTATTCCGAGTTTATTTGTCTTTTTGCAGGTATAACATTTGTCAGCTCAAACCAATGGAAAAGGACTACATGAAGGAGGCTAGACAATAAACAAAGAGAAAAAGAACTAAATCTGCAAAGATTGGAGATGTTGGAGCAGTGACGACCGTCACACCCTCGTGACGGGCGTAACGACCCTCAACTTGAAATGACGCTCGTCACACATCACTGACGAGCGTAATGCGCTATTTAAGCGCATTACGACCGTCACCCACCTGTGACGACCCTCACACGCGTAAAGATGAACGTTGTGAATTGGTGAGACGTGGGCAACGTAAGGGCAAACTTGTTCTCCTATTTTCCCTCCACTCAATAACCATGCTCCCTATATTTCCTCCACTCAAGCCTTTTCGGAAGATACTTTCAACTGCTATTTTCTCTCCTATATATATGTGTGATAGTGCAAAGCTGCAGGGGTCGAAGGAATTTTCCCAGAACAAAATTATTACTTTTGCAATTATTTTTATTTCCTTGTTTTAGAGCATTTTCTATGTACTGTAATTCCTACTTCCAGCATTATTTCAAGCTTTAGTTTTTAGGTGTTAATTCTTCATTCAAGAATTAACACAATTTATTTACTTCAATCAAGCCGCAAGGGATATTGTAACATTTCAAGATTACCATAGCAACGTTAATTCCAGGTTTTTATTGCAATTAATATTTATTCATTTTTGTATTATGCCAATTATTTTTATGAATTATATTTTGAATTGCATTGTTGTTAAATCTATTATGTCCGGCTAAATTATTCGTACCTGTATATGACTCTTAAAAACCGAAAGAATTCAGTGATACCTTGGCCAAAAATATTTATTTATAAAACAATTTCTGGTTTCCAATTTCCATGATTAATTTAACTACCCTTGTCAAGAGAGTGAGAGGTTAATTAACACGATTTTGCCACGAGAGTGGGAAATTAATTAAGGCAAGAACCTGCATGCGAGAGCTGGGGTTCAACCCAGATAGTGGTAACGAAACATTAATTTTTAAATACACGAGAGTGTTTTAATAAATTAATTAAACTCAAATTGTTTTCAAAAAGTGTTATTAAATTTAAAGTGCATCCACTAGGTTTAGTAGCATAACTTATTTCATGAACACGAGAGTGTTAGAACAATGTTTGAATCTAGTACCCTATATTTAAGTTTTAATGATAACAAAGTGAAAAGATATAGTATTTATATGTTTCATGTTTGAACTATATACTACCTAAAATTACTATGCTCTGACTTGCAGATACGCTGATTAAAATAAGCAAGATCACTTCTTCAGCATCAGAATTTGATTTGATACACCAGCATCAGAAGTTGCTGAATCAGAACATCAAGATCAGATGATCAACTCACGTACATGCTGAAGCTTGATGAACAGAACTGCGCGTAAACACTCTGATACAGAAACAATAGTTCATCAGCAGCGAACCAGAATCAGAATGAGCCAAGCCAGAACGTGCATTGAAGAAGCAACGGTACTGTGCATTGAACGCTAATTAATTCCAACGGCATCATTCTAGACAAGATCTGCTCAAAAAGGAAAGCTTGTTATTAGCATTGAATCAAGAATATTTGCATTCAACGTTCATCTTCTCAAGTGCTATATAAACAAAGCTTCGAAGATTATAATGGCTAATGCTCTCCAATTCTCTACACGCACAAAGCTGAACAATAATCTTCATCTACCAGTTTTGCTAAACCAACAAACTCTGATACTCCATTAGTGTTTAGCAATCTAAGTTTCTAAGCTTCATTTGTGTATACATCACAGTTGTGATAAAGTTTTATAGAAAACATTCACACACATTTGTTTTGTACCTTAGTAAGAAAGTGTTGCCTTGACAAACCGGATTGTGGTTTGAATCAAGAAGGCTTTAGCAGTTGTTAAAGCAGATTTGTATTCAGTTGAATATAGTGAATTAAGACCTCGTTGGAGAGAGGCGAAATCACCTTGACGGGTGGACTGGAGTAGTTTGAGATCAAACGAACCAGGATAAAAATATCTTGTCAATTGCTTTAAGATTCCAGTTTTACAATTCAACCCCCCTTCTTGTGTTTTTCACCCCTTCAATTGGCATCAGAGCGCCTGGTTCTGAGCTAAAACACTTAACCGTGTCAGTACAAGATCCAGCGTCAGAAAAACACAATGGCAGGAAACAACTCTCATTTCAGCAATGACAACAATGAGGACAGAGACAGATTCAGCGGCAAACCTCCAGTCTTTGATGGAGAAAACTTTGATTACTGGAAAGACAGAATTGAAAGCTTCTTTCTAGCACATGATGCTGATCTGTGGGATATGGTGACAGATGGATACACGCACCCTGTGAATGCAACTGGTCAGAAGATTGAAAGAAAATCAATGACTGATCAACAAAAGCGTGACTTCAAGAATCACCATAAGGCCAGAACCATCCTCCTCAGTGCCATCTCCTATACTGAGTATGAGAAGATCTCCAACAGAGACACAGCTAAGAACATCTTTGATTCTCTCAGAATGACGCATGAGGGCAACGTTCAAGTCAAAGAAACAAAAGCTCTGGCGCTCATTCAGAAGTATGAGGCGTTCAAAATGGAAGAATCTGAATCCATTGAAACTATGTTCTCTAGATTCCAGATTCTGGTAGCTGGTCTCAAAGTTCTGGATAAAGGATACTCTACTGCTGACCATGTCAAGAAGATAATCAGAAGTTTACCCAAGCAGTGGAGGCCTATGGTTACTGCTCTGAAGCTAGCGAAAGATCTCAACAAAATCACTCTGGAGGAACTTATAAGCTCCCTCAGAAGTCATGAGATAGAGCTAGAAGCTGATGAGCCTCAGAAGCAAGGTAAGCCTTTAGCTTTAAAATCTAACAGAAAATCTGAATCTAAAGTTTTGCAGGCAGTTGAAGAAACATCTGATGGATCCTCATCAGAAGAAGACGAACTTTCCCTTCTCTCCAGAAGAGTAAATCAACTGTGGAAGCAAAGACAAAGGAAGTTCAGAAATCCCAGAAGATCTGATCAGAACGAGTCTTCTTCCAGATACAGAAGGACAGACTCTTCCTCTGGATACAGAAGATCCGAAGGCTCCTCCGGTAGCAAGAAGCCAAATACAAAAGACATCATCTGCTACGAGTGCAATGAGCAAGGACACTACAAGAGTGACTGCCCAAAGCTTCAGAGGGAAAAGCCCAAAAAGAAGTTTGGAAGAGAGAAGAAGAAAAGTCTCATGGCCACATGGGATGACTCTGACTCGTCTGAAGCTGACTCAGAATCAGATGATGAAAGGGCAAACATAGCGCTCATGGCTAACATTCCAGATGACAGTGAAGCTTCTGAATCAGACTCAGAATCAGACACAGAAGAGGTATTCCCTAACTTCGCTGTTAATTTTACAAAGGCTGAACTTGCTGAAAGCCTCAATGAAATTCTGGAACGTTATCAGCAGATTAGAGCTAAATTCAGAGACCTGAAAAGGAATCTTGAATCTGACTCTAATAAGTCTGAGAGTCTCAAATTTGAAAACTCTGAGCTGAGAGATAAAATTTTAAAATTAGAAAACTCTTTACAAAACTCTCAGAAGGAACCAATTTCTGAAACTCCCAGCAACGCTGATGAGATCATCAAGGAGTATGATCATAGTTTCCAGAAGTTCCTTGCTAAAAGCATAGATAGAAGCAGAATGGCTTCAATGATCTATGGAGTTAGCAGAAACGGCAGGAAAGGAATAGGATACCTAGGTAAGGTTCCTACACCTAAAAATGTCATGGATTTAACCATTAAACACACTCCTCTAAACTCACACTTTGTGTATGGTCACACACATGACATCAAGTATACTAGTAGTAAGCACTCTGTGAAACCAAAATTCAACCAGAGTTTTGGTAAAACTAACAAATCAGGACCCAAGAAGATCTGGGTACCTAAGGATAAAATAATACATGTTGCAGATATCTTTAGCAGCAAGTCAGAAACACCAGTCATGGTACCTGGACTCTGGCTGCTCACGACACATGACGGGAAGAAGGCATATGTTCCAAAGCCTGGAACTTAAGCCTAGAGGCCACGTTGGCTTTGGAGGCAATCAGAGGGGAAAGATAATTGGCTCTGGAACTGTAGGTAACGGAAATCTTCCCTCTATTAATAATGTTCTGCTAGTAGATGGATTGATGCATAATCTGTTATCCATAAGTCAATTAAGTGATAACGGTTATGATATAATCTTTAATCAAAAATCATGTAAAGCTGTTAGTCAGAAAGATGGGACTATCCTGTTTAATGGAAAGAGGAAAAACAACATTTACAAAATCAAACTTTCTGAACTAAAGAGTCAGAACGTAAAATGTCTTCTGTCTGTTAACAACGAGCAGTGGATCTGGCACAGAAGATTGGGGCATGTTAGTATGAGAAGAATATCTCAGATTAACAAACTCAATCTGGTCAGAGGACTTCCAAATTTGAAGTTCAATTCAGATGCTCTGTGTGAAGCATGTCAGAAAGGCAAATTTGCAAAACCTTCTTTTAAATCCAAAAATGTTGTTTCTACCTCTAAGCCATTAGAACTTCTGCACATTGACTTATTTGGACCAGTTAAAACTGCTTCAGTCAGTGGCAAGAAGTATGGGTTAGTAATCGTAGATGACTATAGCAGATGGACATGGGTAAAGTTCTTAAGACACAAGGACGAGTCACACTCTGTGTTTGTTACCTTCTGTAACCAAGTTCAGAATGAAAAAGATCTTAGAATCGTTAAAGTCAGAAGTGATCATGGTGGAGAATTTGAAAATAAAGATTTTGAGTCATTCTTTAATGACAAAGGCATTCTGCATGATTTCTCTTGTCCTAGAACTCCCCAACAAAATGGAGTTGTAGAACGAAAGAACAGAACATTGCAAGAAATGGCCAGAACCATGATCAATGAGACAAACGTTGCTAAGACTTTCTGGGCAGAGGCAATAAACACAGCGTGCTACATTCAGAATAGAATCTCAATAAGACCTATTCTGGAAAAGACTCCATATGAATTGTGGAAGAACAGAAAGCCCAACATTTCGTATTTTCATCCATTTGGATGTACTTGCTTTATATTGAATACAAAGAATTATTTGAACAAGTTTGATTCTAAGGCACAGAAGTGTATTATGTTAGGATACTCTGAACGCTCAAGAGGGTACAGAGTATACAATACAGAAACACAGATTGTGGAAGAATCAATCAGTGTTCGTTTTGATGACAAGCTTGACTCTGAAAAGTCAAAGCAGAATGAAAATCTTGCAGGTATAGAAATTGAATTTGCAGGTTCTGAAGACAAGTCATCAGAAGCTCTCAACACAGACATTCCTTCAACATCTGAAAGGAGCAATGCTAGAAATCCTACAACTGCTGCTGATCAACCTCAGAAGAGATTACCCAGAAGCAGTTTGGATCACCCAGAAGAAACTATCCTAGGAAGAAAGGAAGATCCAATCAGAACAAGAGCAAGCTTCAGAAACTCTGAAGAAACTCTTATGGGACTTGTGTCTCTGATTGAACCTTCTTCTATTGATGAAGCACTTCTGGACAATGACTGGATTCTGGCAATGCAAGAAGAGCTGAATCAATTCACCAGAAACGACGTATGGGATCTCGTTCCCAGACCAAAAGGATTCAACGTCATTGGAACAAGATGGGTGTTCAGAAACAAGCTTAATGAACAAGGTGAAGTCGTCAGAAACAAGGCACGACTGGTTGCACAAGGTTATAGTCAGCAAGAGGGGATAGACTATACAGAAACCTTTGCCCCAGTCGCCAGGTTAGAATCTATCAGACTTTTAATTTCATTTGCTGTTAATAGAGGCATCACTCTGTATCAGATGGATGTCAAAAGTGCATTCTTAAATGGTTATATAGAAGAAGAAGTTTATGTTCACCAACCCCCAGGTTTTGAAAATACAAAACATCCAGAACATGTTTTCAAACTGAAAAAGTCACTGTATGGTCTGAAACAAGCTCCCAGAGCTTGGTATGAAAGGCTAAGTAACTTTCTGCTTGAAAATGAATTCACCAGAGGGAAAGTGGACACTACTCTATTCTGTAAAACAGTTAAGAGTGACATTTTAGTCTGTCAAATCTATGTTGATGATATTATTTTTGGTTCTACTAATCCTTCTCTTGGAAGAAAATTTGCTAAGTGTATGCAGGCAGAATTTGAGATGAGCCTCATGGGGGAACTGAAATTCTTTCTAGGAATTCAGATCAATCAAACTCCAGAGGGAACTTACATTCATCAGAGCAAATACATCAGAGATCTTCTGAAGAAATTTGACCTCTCAGAATGTAAGCCATCAAAGATTCCAATGCATCCCACGTGCATTCTGGAAAGAGAAGAGGTAAGCAAAAGTGTAGAACAGAAGGTCTACATAGGTATGATTGGTTCTCTCCTTTATCTGACTGCTTCAAGACCTGATATCTTATTCAGCGTATGTATTTGTGCTAGATTCCAATCAGATCCTAGAGAATCTCACTTAACAGCTGTTAAGCGAATTTTCAAGTATCTGAAAGGTACTACTAATCTGGGTTTATTTTATAGAAAATCTAGTGATTACAGCTTAGTAGGCTACTGCGATGCTGATTTTGCTGGAGACAGAGTGGAACGAAAAAGTACTTCTGGAAGCTGCCAGTTTCTGGGAGAAAATCTGATCTCGTGGTCCAGCAAAAGGCAATCAACAATTGCTCTGTCAACAGCAGAAGCTGAATACATAGCAGCAGCAGGATGTAGCACACAAATGCTCTGGATGAAAAGTCAGCTTGAAGACTTCCAGATCTTTGAGAGTAACATTCCTATTCTTTGTGATAATACTTCTGCTATTTGCTTAAGTAAGAATCCTATTTTACATTCTAGAGCTAAGCATATAGAAATAAAACATCATTTCATTAGGGACTATATTCAGAAAGGTATTTTAAACTTGAAATTTATAGATACAGACCATCAATGGGCTGATATCTTTACTAAACCCCTTTCAGAAGATAGGTTTAATTTCATTCTGAAACATCTCAGCATGAAAGTATGCCCAGAATGAAAATGTTTTAATTCCATGTATTTATCTTCAGAATGTAATTATATTACTGTGAACCTCTGATCAATCTTCTTTCAGAAAGATAGAACATGCAGATTGTATCAGATGCAAGTCTAAAGTTCTGAGAGTCTAATCTCAAAGACAGACGTGCTGATCACTACATCAAACAAGTGTCATCCAATCATCAGCAAATCTCTGAAGCAGAACGCGTGCACGCTTCTGAGAAGGCAAAGCGCTGATTGGGTGCATTGAGACACATGTCTGGTAACCGTTTTTAAGTATCTTTCTCAAATCCCCCAAAATCAGCAAGCATTTAATGCAGAGTAATCACGCTTGTTAATGGCAATCATTATTTTTTTTCTCTCTCTTAAAAACGTTTAATTTTTAAAAATAATTTTTGAAAACTCTATTTAAACACATTAATCCTTCATTCTTATTCTTTACGCTTTCTCATAATCATTCAACTATTTTCTGCATATTTCTGAGTTTATCTCCTTCAAACCTTTTTTTCTCAAATCATTCTCAAGCTTTTTTAGTGAGAACAATGGCATCCTCCAGCATTTCTGCAGGAAATCAGAAGAAAGAAGCCTCTGAACAATATCAGGTGCCTATCAGAACTCTTCTCACACCGGTAAAGAATCTTGAAGTTCTCTCTGAGTTAATCATCGACTTCGAAAGCTTGAAGGATAATGGATTTGACCTAACTGAGGAAATTAGGGCTCAAAAGTGGGAGAGGTATTTCGATAGGTTGGTTGGACCAACATTCCCAGAGCTTGTCAAGGAATTTTGGATTCACGCCAAGATTCATAAACATCTAGTCATCTCTTCTGTCATGGGAAAGAAGATAGTGATTTCTGAAGACCTCATTGCTAGGTTAATCGGTCAAAGTGGTGGTGGAGTCCGTTGTGTGGACATGGCTGATAGATGCCCTGATATAGGTGTGGTAGCCAACAGCATTTTCACTCTTGGATTTCCCAGCAGCAAAATTAAGGATCTGAAGGATCACTGCAGAGTATGGGCCAAGATTGTTCTTGGATGCTTCAATCACAGGAAACCAACAAGTTCTCCTGATTATATAAACGTGGATCAGCAATTTCTGATCTACTTTATTGATCAGAGGGTGAAGATCAATCTGGCACACTTCCTGTTCAACCATCTCAAGACCAGTGTCAAAGAAACAAGAGAAGAAGAAAGGACCAAAAGGGACTGGATACCGTTTGGAAGGCTCATATCAGATATTCTGACAAAGAATAAGCTGATAGATTATCTGAGCGAAGCTCAAGTGCTGAGTACCCTTGAACCAACTGTTGGAAAACCGTTGAACGCTAAGAACCTGAAAAAGATGAAGCTGATAGAAAATATTAGGAAGGAACCCAGAGCTTCTTCAACTGCTGACATCTCCAGCAGAAGAGTGCCTCTGAATGATTTCCCAAAATTTTCTGAAATGGAATCCCAACCTGATATGTTTCTCAAGTATCCAGATTCATACAAGGAAGAAGATACAGGTTCAAAGCTGAAGATCAAAGATCTGAGTCAACCCCAACCTGAAGTGACTCAGAAGAAGACAAAGAAGAGGAAAGCAGAAGGATCATCTCATCAGACTCCAAAGAAAAGAGGTAATTCATCTGCTGCCCCTATTTCAATTTCATCTACTATTCCAACATCTGCTGCCCCTCCTAAAACCTCTCACAGAATATCCATTCCAATCCCTACTATTGATGAAACCATACCAGAAGACCCTTCTGAGGCCTTACTACTCAGAAGACCCAGAACAAAGATTCCCAAACAACCATCTGTTTCAACAACACCAGCACTTGATAGAGTGCTAGCTGATATTGAGCGTGAACATGCTTCTGCTCAACCAAATTCTGAACCACTAAATACTCCTCCTCCACAACCAGAACCTCAACCTGAACCAGAAATACAACAACAACCAGAACCAGAACCACAATCACAACAACCACTCACAGAAGAACCTCTGATCCCTGAGCAATCAGAGATTCCACCTCCTCAACCAGAAAATAATCCACCTGCACCACAAACAGAGTTTCACCGCTATGAAACCCCATCTCCTCATCATTCTGACCCCCACTCACCTCAACCTTCACCGCTGGCAATCCAGTTGCCATGTGGAACCACCATTGTCAGGCCCCAGTTGCCATCTTCAGAGGAATCAACACCTCCAAAAACTCCAACCACTCCAATAGAAATATCTGACTCTGATTCTGATAACCCTCCTCCAAAACAAACAAACTCTCAGAAAACCGCTGAAAACCCCAGCAGAACTTTCATTGACTTCACAAGTCTTGAACGTCTTGCTGATCTAAGACACAAAATTGCCATACCCAAACCAAAGCAACCAGATGTTGGCTCTGGTATTTTGAATTTTGAAACAGGTATGCTGCAATGGATTGCTTCTTTGAAGCAAGTCTGTCCGGGGATGATCGACCCAGCTGCTTCTGATCAGCTCTGGTCACAGTTTAGACTATGGGTACGTGCTGAAGCCCTCAAGCTGCAGGACGTCAACTATGAGCAGGCTCAACAGAACTTTAGCAAGCTGCTGAAGGAAGTTGAGAGTCAGCTGCCTCAAGAAGTTGTGCTCCCTCTGGACAGTGAATCTTGGTCTGAGAAAGAGCAAGCTGCACAGGTGCAACCATCAGAAGAAGACAAGACCCTTCAGGAAGAAAATCCAGCAGAAGATGTAGCTGAAAGTTCTGAGAAGCTTCCTCCTTCTGAAAGTTCTCAAGCTGCCTTGGACAGGCAGGCTCTGGAAGAACTAAGGTTGAATGACTTGCATCTCCAGCAGTGGATGGACGACAATGATCAGAAGATGAAAGCAAGAATGGATGTACAGGACAGCAAGATTGACACTGTTGTCACCATGGTTCAGAAGCAGAATGAAACTTCTGAAAAGATTCAAGCAATGCTGGAAAGCCTGTTCTCACGCATGCCCCCACAACCTTAAAATTTTTTCATGCATGACATTCTCTATGTTTTCTTCATTTTCTGATGTACTGTTTTGACTATGTTTTGTAATGTTCTTTTGCTCTGATTATGAACTATTTTAATATAATTTGTTTTTCTGATCTACATTATTTTAGCACATCACCAGCACTTTTTGATTGCTGACAAAAAGGGGGAGAACAAGAATGATATTTAAAATCAATAACGGCTAACTAGACAGAAATTCTCAAACATTCTAACTCTATTACTTGAAATGTTTTTCTGTTTTGTTTTTAAGTCTACAGGCACAAGGAAGCTCCTGAACCTATGAAGACTAGAAGCTAGAAGCTCTGATCAAAATGTAGAAGCTCATGTTGCTCTGATCTAATATGAAGTTCTGATCGACCAAATACTCTGATCCAAAAGCAAAGCTCTGACAGGAAAAGCTCTGAAGCTCTGCTCTCTGATAAGTCAAAGACTCTTCATCTGATGTTCAAAGATAGAAAAAGATCTGATCCTGAAGAACACGCATATCAAAGGGAAGTAACAAACTCAGGGGGAGTATCTCTTAAACTCTGATTTCTCCTTACTTCTTAACTCTGAAACATTTCCTAGATACCTTTTCACGTTATTTTTTCATTTAAAATATCTAGTTTTTGTCATCATCAAAAAGGGGGAGATTGTTAGAACAATGTTTGAATCTAGTACCCTATATTTAAGTTTTGATGATAACAAAGTGAAAAGATATAGTATTTATATGTTTCATGTTTGAACTATATACTACCTAAAATTACTATGCTCTGACTTGCAGATACGCTGATTAAAATAAGCAAGATCACTTCTTCAGCATCAGAATTTGATTTGATACACCAGCATCAGAAGTTGCTGAATCTGAACATCAAGATCAGATGATCAACTCACGTACATGCTGAAGCTTGATGAACAGAACTGCGCGTAAACACTCTGATACAGAAACAATAGTTCATCAGCAGCGAAGCAGAATCAGAATGAGCCAAGCCAGAACGTGCATTGAAGAAGCAACGGTACTGTGCATTGAACGCTAATTAATTCCAACGGCATCATTCTAGACAAGATCTGCTCAAAAAGGAAAGCTTTTTATTAGCATTGAATCAAGAATATTTGCATTCAACGTTCATCTTCTCAAGTGCTATATAAACAAAGCTTCGAAGATTATAATGGCTAATGCTCTCCAATTCTCTACACGCACAAAGCTGAACAATAATCTTCATCTACCAGTTTTGCTAAACCAACAAACTCTGATACTCCATTAGTGTTTAGAAATCTAAGTTTCTAAGCTTCATTTGTGTATACATCACAGTTGTGATAAAGTTTTATAGAAAACATTCACACACATTTGTTTTGTACCTTAGTAAGAAAGTGTTGCCTTGACAAACCGGATTGTGGTTTGAATCAAGAAGGCTTTAGCAGTTGTTAAAGCAGATTTGTATTCAGTTGAATATAGTGAATTAAGACCTCGTTGGAGAGAGGCGAAATCACCTTGACGGGTGGACTGGAGTAGTTTGAGATCAAACGAACCAGGATAAAAATATCTTGTCAATTGCTTTAAGATTCCAGTTTTACAATTCAACCCCCCCTTCTTGTGTTTTTCACCCCTTCAGAGAGTGTATGTCTCAGGTTTTTAAACAATTAGTTTTTACCGAAATACTTTATAGGCCAAGCGATTCACTGAATTCCCAAAGTCCGACTATCACATACCGGTATAACTATTACTATTATTTTTAATTAAACTGTTCCCCCCTAAAACTGAATATTCATCGCTTAGTTAAACAAACTGTAACATTAGATCGTATGCGATTGATCCTCAGTCTCTGTGGGTTCGATAATCATTTAAAACTAGAACGACTGAACTGTATACTTGCAGTTAGTATCCCGACAGACTCATAAAGTCCGGATCAAGTTTTTGGCGCCGTTGCCGGGGACTGATTAGTCAATTAATTACGATTCTTCTGTTGTGCTTTTAGACTAGGCAACAGAAAACCCTTTTTCGATTTGTATGCTAAGGACTCGCTCACAAGGCGAACCACTTAACCAATCGATAAACGAACCTGAACGCATTCTTTCCGTAAGACGTGCAGTCAGGGATTACTGTTCAAATCACGCTATTCCTTTACCCAAACCCGAAATCAAGATTGATTCTAAAACAGATTCTAATTCTTCCTCTGAGACCGAAACTAATCCAGAATTAGACATGGCCGAAGAACAAAGGACCCGCCCACTGAAGGAGTACGCAGCTCCATCACAACAAGAACCCCACAACAGCATTGCTGCTCCAGCAATAAACTAAAACGATTTTGAGTTGAAATCGTCATTGATATCAGCTATCCAACAACGCCAATTCTCTGGAGATCCTTTCGAGGATCCAAATGAACATCTTACAAAATTCGTTCAATTTTCCGACACAGTTATAGCAAATGGTGTTAGTAAAGATGCAGTAAGATTACGTCTTTTCCCTTTATCGCTAAGAGATAGAGCTTGGGCTTGTTTGCAATCCTTGCCATCTAATTCCGTCACTACGTGGGAAGGACTGAAGATTGTATTTTTAGCACGATACTTTCCCCCGAGCAAGAATGTTGCACTAAGAGCCCAAATCAACGGATTTAGGCAAAAGGATACTGAATCGCTATTCGATGCAGGGGAACGCTACAAAGATATGATGCGAATGTTCCCACATCACAGATTAGAAAAATGGATGATCATCCACATGTTTTATAATGGAGTCTTGTACAACACAAGACTCTCTATAGATGCCTCCGCAGGTGGTACACTGATGGACAAGCCTTATAACGAAGCTAACCAACTCATTGAAAACATGGCTCAAAACCACTATCAGTGGGGAGGAGAAAACTCAAACCAAAGGTGAGATGTACGAGATTAGTAGCCTAGATAAAGTTAATGCTAAGGTAGATGCTCTTACCCAAAAGATAGAAAGCTTGACCTTACCTCCTGTAGCTACCGTGGCTGCAGTTACCCCAAGCTGCGAAGTTTGTGGAGTTCCTGGTCATGTTGGAACCGAATGTCAAATCTTAGCAGGAATATCAGTTGATCAGGTAAATTATGCTCAAGGTAATCCTTATGCTAATACCTATAATCCTGGTTGGAAGAACCATCCTAACTTCTCGTACAAGAGCAATAACGCTTTATATGCACCTGGTCAAGCACCTGCTGTACCTCCAGGTTATCAAAAACCCGATGTTAATGTTACTAACATTCCTAAGAAATCTAACCTTGAAATCCTAATGGAAAATTTTATCGCTAATCAAGCCCAACAAAACAAAGAGTTCCTCGATCAAAATGTTCACACCGGTGAACAGTTGAAGCTATTAGCAAATAAGGTAGATGCCCTAGCAACTCACAATAAAATGTTAGAAACCCAAATCTCCCAAGTAGCACAACACCAAGCTAGTTCTACTGCACCTGCTGGTACATTTCCTGGACAGCCACAACCCAATCCTAAAGGACATGCAAATGCTATCACATTACGAAGTGGGACAGCCCTTGATGGACCGGTAGATCCTAGACTCCAAAACCCGACCATGTATCAAAAACCTGAAAAAGAAATAGAGAAGTCGAAAGATCAAACTGAGAATGTAGAGGAAGACGCGAATGAGAACAGAGAGGCTTCAGAAAAACCTTACGTGCCTCCACCACCATATAAACCACCAATTCCGTACCCCCAAAGACTTGCAAAATCCAAGAACGAGGGACAATTCAAGAAATTTGTAGAACTTCTGAAACAATTAAACGTTACTATTCCGTTTACAGAAGCTATAACCCAAATGCCGTCATATGCTAAATTCCTAAAAGAAATATTGTCTAATAAGAAAAAAAATCGTTGAAAACGAAACCGTTATGCTAACTGCCGAATGTAGCGCCATAATTCAAAATAACATGCCTCCAAAGTTAAAAGATCCTGGTAGTTTCTCCATACCATGTGTAATTGGAAAATCTATCATAGACAAAGCCCTATGCGATTTAGGAGCCAGTGTTAGTCTAATGCCCTTATCTATTTGCGAGAAGCTCAAATTAGGCGACATGAGACCTACCATGATGTCCCTACAACTAGCCGACAGATCAGTCAAATTCCCTGTTGGTATGCTAGAAAACATTCTTGTCCGAATAGGACAATTTTACATACCAACTGACTTTATAATAATGGACATCAAGGAAGATTAAAACATTCCCATCATACTAGGAAGACCATTTTTATCTACTGCAGGAGCCATCATTGACGTTAAGAAAGGAAAACTTACCTTCGAGGTAGGAGAAGAAAAAGTAGAATTCATTCTTTCCCAATTCTTTAAAGCCCCTGCTATAGATGACTCATGATGTCTCCTAGATATTATTGATGAATGTGTCAAAGAACTTGAAAGCCAAGAAGACACCTATTCTGGGATGCTAAAAATTCAGACACCAACTATTCTCAAGGACGATGACTGGAAACAAGAACATTTAGATGCCGACCTAAGCGAATGTTTAGCCTTAACACCCGATCCTGCCCCAACTGATAAGAAAACTGGTATAGAACTTAAAACATTACCTGAAGACCTTAGGTATGAATTTTTAGATAAAGAACTCGAACGGCCAGTTATAGTTAATGCCAAATTAGGAAAGGTCGAAACCGAAAAACTTCTTAGTGTGTTAAGGAAGTATCCAACCGCGTTAGGCTATAATATATCAGATCTAAAAGGAATAATCCCTTCTCTCTGTATGCACCGCATTATGCTGGAGGAGGACTGCAAGACTTCTAGAGAACATCAAAGACGAATAAATCCTATCCTAAGTGAAGTCGTTAAGAAAGAAGTGCAGAAACTACTAGAGGCAGGCATCATATACCCAATATTAGATAGTAACTGGGTCAGTCCAGTTCACGTGGTTCCTAAGAAAGGAGTTGTTACGGTTATAACGAACTCAAAAGGCGAATCGGTAGCACAACGTACCCAAACAGGATGGAGAATGTGTATCGATTATAGAAAACTAAACAAAGCTACGCGCAAGGACCATTTCCCGTTACCATTCATTGATCAAATGCTCGAGCGCTTAGCCAAACATTCCCATTTCTGCTATCTTGACGGATACTCAGGATTCTTCCAAATTCCTATTCATCCTGACGATCAAGAGAAAACCACGTTCACATGTCCCTATGGGACTTTTGCATACCGAAGAATGCCATTTGGACTATGTAACGCACCTGCAACTTTCCAACGATGCATGATGGCGATTTTCGCCGACTTTTTAGACGGAATTATGGAAGTATTCATGGATGATTTCTCTGTCTGTGGAGAAAGTTTTTACGGATGTTTATCAAATCTTGAATTAGTACTGAAATGCTGTGTCAATGTCAACCTAGTGCTCAACTAGGAAAAATGTCACTTCATGGTGAGACAAGGAATTGTGTTGGGTCACATTGTACCAAACAGAGGGATTGAAGTCGACAAAGCAAAAATCGAAATTATCAAAAACCTTCAACCACCCAAAATAGTTAGAGAAATAAGAAGTTTTCTAGGACACGCTGGTTTTTACCGACGTTTTATAAAAGATTTCTCTAAAATCACCAAGCCACTAACTGAATTATTAATGACAGAAGTTGAGTTTATTTTCGACGATAAATGCTTGAACGCATTTGAGACGCTTAAAGAAGCCTTAATTTCAACACCTATTATGCAACCTCCTGATTGGAACCTACCATTTGAAATAATGTGTGATGCGAGCGATTATGCTGTAGGCGCAGTCCTAGGACAACGCAAAGATAAAAAGCTTCACGCTATCTACTACGCAAGCAGAACACTCGATCCCGCACAAATGAATTACGCCACTACGGAGAAGGAACTCTTAGCTGTGGTATTCGCTTTAGATAAATTTCGTTCCTACTTAGTAGGCGCCAAAATCATTATTTACACAGATCATGCAGCGATCTGATACTTACTAAGCAAGAAAGACGCTAAACCGCGACTACTCAGATGGATCTTACTCCTACAAGAATTTGACTTGGAAATAAAAGACAAAAGAGGAACTGAAAACGTAGTAGCTGACCATTTATCAAGATTAGATGGAATCCAAACCGAGAGTGTTCCCATAAACGAAGATTTCCCTTATGAACGCCTTATTGCTAAGCTAGAGATAGACCCTACCGACAGTTTAGATCAACACAATGAACCTTTAACAACTGTGGTAGTAAAAGCCATTTGTACCAACACCACATTGCCATGGTACGCTGACTTCGTCAACTATTTAGTTGTCGGTGTTTTACCACCTGATTTAACGTACCGACAGCGGAAGAAATTTTTCCATGATCTTATATACTACTTTTGGGATGAACCATTACTCTTTAAAAGAGGCGCCGATGGTATCTACCGTCGCTGCATTCCTAACGATGAAATAGACGACGTCATTTCCCATTGCCATTCCGCCCCTTATAGTGGACACGCTAGTACGTCAAAAACTTGTGTAAAAATACTTCAAGCTGGTTTCTTTTGGCCTACCTTATGGAAAGACGTCCACGTAGCAATTATGAACTGTGATATATGTCAACGCACATGAAATATATCTAGACGCGATGAAATGCCGCAAAAAGGAATCCTCGAAGTAGAAATTTTCGATGTATGGGGAATTGATTTCATGGGACCATTCCCTGTATCTTTTGGAAATAAGTATATTTTGGTAGCCGTTGACTACATATCAAAATGGATTGAAGCCATCGCCGCACCCACAAACGATACACGCGTCGTACTAAAACTATTCAAGCATGTTATCTTCCCATGATTCAGTGTACAAAGACTAGTAATCAGTGATGGTGGTTCCCATTTTATCTCTAGAATTTTCGAAAAGTTACTTTCAAAATATGGCGTTAAACATCGCATAGCCACGCCATACCATCCTCAAACGAGCGGACAAGTGGAAGTGTCAAATAGGGAGATAAAACAAATCCTTGAGAAAACCGTAGCCACATCCAGAAAAGACTGGTCCTCCAAGCTAAATGATGCTCTTTGGGCATATCAGACAGCTTTTAAAACCCATATCGGAACAACGCCGTTTAAATTAGTTTATGGAAAATCTTGTCATTTGCCAGTAGAATTAGAACATAAAGCTTATTGGGCCATTAAAACCCTTAACTTAAATTACAAGATTGCTGGCGAGAAACGAGTATTAGATATCCATGAATTAGAAGAATTACATTTAGACGCTTATGAAAATGCTAGAATCTATAAGGAAAGAACAAAAAAATGGCACGATAAGCGTATCTCGCGGAAAGAATTTAAGGAAGGAGACATCGTACTCCTATTCAACTCTAGACTGAAACTTTTCCCAGGAAAATTACGTTCCAGATGGTCAGGACCATTCGAAATTAACAAAGTTTTCCCAAGTGGTGCGATAGAAATTAAAGGAAGTTCTATCGAACCATTCATAGTCAATGGCCAGCGCCTAAAGAACTACTTTAACGTCGGAAATATCAACTATTCGGATTATCTTCAGTTAAGTGAGCCACCTACCCCGATACCTAACTGAATAGGTATTATCTGTCGAGCCGTCGACATAAAATAAAGGCGCTTCGTGGGAGGCAACCCATGTTTTATTTTAATTATTTTTACTGTTTTAACATGTTTTTATTTTTCTTTTCTTTTTCTTAATCTTTAAAATTTTCATGATTGCATCTCTTACTCCTTTCTGTTTTCTTCTATTTTTATTTTCCCTTTAAACTTTCTTTTTCTTTTTGATTTAACTTCGGCAAATTCTTAACCTGAAAATACTAACTTAGTTTTTTCAAACATTTATTAAATATTTTCAGGGGGTAATTCTTTTGCTTTCATATTTAGCTCTATGGCACGTGTAAACTTCATGAATGTCACTTTGAGAAGCAGACACCAAAGAAGACGCTTTGAGGATCTGGCTGAGCGGGAAATGTGCCCTACAATCTACGCTGATGACCATGCTATGACCTCTCTTGGCATTCGTGAGAGTGTCATGTATTTGCTACATCAGATTGGCTGGGACACTGCTCCTATCTGAAGATGGTACTGTACTTACAAGAAGCTGACCCTTGAGTTCCTGAGCAACCTGAGCTTCATTCCAAATCACGGGATAGGATTCAACCGTGGGTTGATCACTTTCAGGATGTTTGACATGGACTACACCTATAACCTCAGGGAGTTTAGCCACCTACTAGGGTTCCCTTTTGGACCTGATGTTATCACTATGACCCAGGAGGACCTCTTGCTTGATTCTGATCTTGATTTTTTATGGGGCAGCATTGCTGGCAATAACCATCCAGAGTCGTCTGACCTTTATTCTGAGTGCATCCACAACCCGGCTATCAAGTACTTTCACAAGATCATCGCCCATACCCTTTTTGGTAAACAGCAGAATGTTACATCCGTGTCCCGCGATGAGCTCTTCATTATGTACTGTGCATCCCAGAGCCGTCCGGTAAACGGTGCCTCTTATATGCTAGCTAACATGGAGCGTATCATCCAGACTCCAAATGCACCAATCCTGTTGGGTGGTTTAGTCACCATGATATCAAATGCAATTGGACTCCGTAGGCCTATGCTTGGATCAGCCCCGCATTATGGAATAAAGCCGATGAACATTGAATTCTGCTTCAACACTAGCTTTATCGGGAACCTTGGGCCAGATCAATTTGAGCTGTTAATTAATCATGAGATTGTCCACCAGTTTAAGCTCCCGAACCCTATCACTAGTGTGCATAATAGAGCAAACTGGCTTTTTTACCTCCACCATCCTGCTACACCGCCTTCGTCTCCTTCTACTGTTGACATTTACGACGTACCCAACACATCTCGCGATGATGAAGACCCTGCCACACCATCGGGATACCATCAGTTCCCCGATCCATGGGAACAACAGGCAGCTTCTACTAAGACCGCCACCCAGGCTCCAGAGATTCCACCACCGCCTTCACCTACTGTTACCCTGCACTCTTTGCATGACGAAATTATTGAAATGCGGGGCGAGCTTACATCTCTCCGGGTGGACTTCATCGCTTTCATGGATTTGGTGACCGACCAACTGGATTTCATGCACCAGCATATGTTCCCGACTCCCCATGGCTAGAGTTGCCGTTGTCATCTTATTCTTTTCTCTCGCGTTTGTACATACAGTGGGGACACTGTTTAGTTTTAGTGTGGGAGGGGTTCTAGTTATTTTAGCATTTTATTCTAGTTATTTTAGCATTTTATCGTTTTTATTTTTAGTTATTCCGAAACAATTTTTATGGATTAATTCAATTATTTATCAAGTACCAAGTTTATTTTATTTTTCATTCCTTTTCGTTTTCAGCATATTGTTTATTTCTTTTAATTTACTATTTGTATTTTCACGCAAATATTATTTCATTATGTGTTAGTAAATAACATTTCAGAACTTTAATTATTAGAATATTTAAAAAAATATTTTAAAAACTCTAATTATTAGTTTATTTCAAACTTAGAAAATTAAGAAAAAAATATAAAAATATATAAACATCTCCAACGGTCTTGTAACGGTCTTCTCATTAATAACATTGAACGTGTTACGACCGTCACACCCTCGTGACGAGCGTAACACACATTTTTGCCTTGTGACGACCGTCACACCCTTGTGACGACCGTCATGCATACAATGTATCAGAACGACTATTACAGAACCGTTCCAACCATTCTCTTCTTAACCTCCCTTCTTCCATTGTTACAAAATCACACAAAAACTACCCACTCCACTCCATTTTTCTTCAAACTTCCAAACTTCCAACACTAAAATACTATCCACCCACTACCCCAATTTCATATTCCAAACCTTTTGAAATCAAATTCTACCTACACCATGGCCAACAACCAACAAGCTCCCGCTCTCACTTTCAGATCCGGCGAACAAGGAGAAAACCAACGGGTCAAATTTCAGAAGTTTCAACGCCGAGGTATCCAACCTACACGGTACGTTGATATCGACTGCCTGAGGAGTTTGGGACTACTTGACAGTGTCCGCCAATTGTTGCAAAGTGTTGATTTGTGGAACTTGTACCGCGAACCAAGACCGATTTATGAAACTCTTACTCTCGAGTTTTTGAGTTCCTTTGTTTAAATCACTCCTCCAGGTGCCACGAACCAACTGTTAGGCCTGGCCAAATTCCGCATGTTTGGAATTGAGCACGAGTTGCCCCAATCCGACATCGCGCGACTTTTAGGCTTCTATTTGGACGAAGGTGTTCATCTCCGGGTGCCGGATAATTTTGGTGAGGAAGCCTTCAACTTATGGCACAGTTTGACGAATATCCGTGTCGGATCCTACGACCACCTAAATGCCACCCACATTCATAATCCGGCCATCCGCTATTTCCACCGCATCTTTAGCAACACAATCTTTGCCCGTGACAGCAACCACAAGCTCAACTCCAAGGAGCTCTTCTTTTTGCATTGCGCGTTCACAGGGCAAAAGATCAACGCCGCCCCGTTCTTACTTGCTCACATCCACTCTATTTATGCTAGAGGCGGAAAACCCTTTTATTTCGGAGGGCTGGTCACTTCACTTGCTATAGGTCTGAACTACGGTGCTGCTCTCGCGACTATGCCTTCTATGGCACCGACTTTGCTAACTTTGGATCACTGCAAAGCCGCACATCTCATTTATGAGCGGGAGGATGGCAAATTCCACCCCGTGATCAGGAACACTGTTTATCATAACATCATTTTGCCTTGCAGGGACCGAATCGATCCACGAAACCGAGCAAACTGGTTATTCGATCCTGCAAATCCCGCAGAGCATGCACCTACTCATGAAGACCAACCTGCAGCCCCCGCAGACGAAATGCAAGAAGAACTGGATAGTGCTCCTCGCGTCCACGACATTCCAGGATCCTTATCTGCACCTCCTCCTATTACTCTTGAAGAGATCCTCCGCGCCATTCATATGCAAAACCAAATGAGCACAACGCTTGAAAGAAGGCAACATGAGCAATTTGAGTCTATGTGCGCTCAAAACACTCAGATCTTGACTGGGCAGCGCAACATGAATGAGAGGTTAGATGAGGCCCTGTCAGAGCTTAACTTCTTAAGGCTGGACGTCAGCACCCTTGGTTTCCAAGACACTGACACAGAAGCCACTCCTACCAGACGCTCTCGCACCAGGAGTAGAGGACGTGGTCACCAGTAGTTTTTCTTTATTTTTTATGTAGTTTATTATTTTTTCTGTTTCATTTCCTTTCCGTTTGTTTTTGTAATTGTACTTCCCCGCCTATACACCGCAACATTGAGGACAATGCCGGATTTAGTGTGGGAGCGGTACCTTTCCTTCCTTTATAAATTAGTAATTTTTATGATATATCTCGATTTAAATTCTTCACTTTATTCAGCCATACCAAAAAAATTTTATCTTCGCATTAGCCCGACATACCTATTTTAACGAAATCCCCAGTTAGGGAAGCCGAAAAAGACATAACAAGATCGATATGGTTATGACACCGTAGACTTCCTACTTACGCGAACCGTTTCAATAACCATTATACCGACATCTAGAGTTTTTAGTTCTACAGTAACCCCTAGTAGTTTATACTAGCAGTCAGCACCTTCTTGACACAAACCACGTGGAGAATCGATGAATATAAGTGTTTGATGCCTGATCATTAAAATATCCTTCCTATCTCGCTGCTAAAAGAAAAGAAATTTTGTGCACCAAAATATACGGTCACATATAAGAGTTGAGAAAATAACGAAGGTATCCAGTGTAGGTTGGTTCAGAGGTATCTGGTTCTGAACTCGGTAGGGCGCGTTATGGCTCGATCCCCCACAACCTCCAACTTGGATAACATATGTAGGGTTGCCACAATCGTGTACCAGACCCCGTGCTAAAAGGATCAAAGTCACTAACCGGTTACTCCACTACGTGCGTGCTAAGACAAAGGGCTTAATGTGATTGCGCCAGAACAAAACCGAGTGAAATAGATACGAGGAACTCTGGGCAGAATTATAATGGAACTGTTGGATAGCTCGTTTGAAATGGAAGCCTACGACTAAGCTTATTGCTTGTGTCATTAGCGTATCTTTAGTGTTTCACTCAAGTATTGGCCGAACCGACGAGGATTTCCCGAAATTGCTTTAAAAATCCAAGGTATGTCATGCGTATGCGCTTGACAAAACTTGTCCGACCTTTCGAATGACTATTTTCTTAAGGACAAGCAAAGGTTTAAGTATGGGGGAATTTGATAACGAGAAATCGTACCATATAATTACTACGTTATTTACCGATTTTATAATACATTAAGTCGTCTAACTCCCGATTATTCTGAGTTTATTTGTCTTTTTGCAGGTATAACATTTGTCATCTCAAACTAATGGAAAATGACTACATGAAGGAGGCTAGACAATAAACAAAGAGAAAAAGAACTAAATCTGCAAAGTTTGGAGATTTTGGAGCAGTGACGACCGTCACACCCTCGTGACGGGCGTAACGACCCTCAACTTGAAATGACGCTCGTCACACATCACTGACGAGCATAATACGCTATTTAAGCACATTACGACCGTCACCCACCTGTGACGACCGTCACACGCGTAAAGATGAACGTTGTGAATTGGTGGAGACGTGGGCAACGTAAGGGCAGACTTGTTCTCCTATTTTCCCTCCACTCAATAACCATACTCCCTATATTTCCTCCACTCAAGCCTTTTCGGAAGATACTTTCAAATGCTATTTTCTCTCCTATATATATGTGTGATAGTGCAAATCTGCAGGGGTCGAAGGAAATTTCCCAGAACAAAATTATTACTTTTGCAATTATTTTTATTTCCTTGTTTTAGAGCATTTTCTACATACTGTAATTCCTACTTCCAGCATTATTTCAAGCTTTAGTTTTTAGGTGTTAATTCTTCATTCAAGAATTAACACAATTTATTTACTTCAATCAAGCCGCAAGGGATATTGTAACATTTCAAGATTACCATAGCAACGTTAATTCCAGGTTTTTATTGCAATTAATATTTATTCATTTTTGTATTATGCCAACTATTTTTATGAATTATATTTTGAATTGCATTGTTGTTAAATCTATTATGTCCGGCTAAATTATTCGTACCGGTATGTGACTCTTAAGAACCGAAAGAATCCAGTGATACCTTGGCCAAAAATATTTATTTATAAAACAATTTCTGGTTTCCAATTTCCATGATTAATTTAACTACCCTTGTCACGAGAGTGAGAGGTTAATTAACACGATTTTGCCACGAGAGTGGGAAATTAATTAAGGCAAGAACCTGCATGCGAGAGCTGGGGTTCAACCTAGATAGTGGTAACGAAACATTAATTTTTAAATACACGAGAGTGTTTTAATAAATTAATTAAACTCAAATTGTTTTCAAAAAGTGTTATTAAATTTAAAGTGCATCCACTAGGTTTAGTAGCATAACTTATTTCATGAACACGAGAGTGTATGTCTCAGGTTTTTAAACAATTAGTTTTTACCGAAATACTTTATAGGCCAAGCGATTCACTGAATTCCCGAAGCCCGACTATCACATACCGGTATAACTATTACTATTATTTTTAATTAAACTGTTCCCCCCTAAAATCGAATATTCATCGCTTAGTTAAACAAACTTTAACATTAGATCGTATGCGATTGATCCTCAGTCTCTGTGGATTCGATAATCATTTAAAACTAGAACGACTGAACTGTATACTTGCAGTTAGTATCCCGACAGACTCATAAAGTCCCGATCAGCCACTGAACGTATTTTATCCCACCAAAAGGGAAAAGGTAAACATCGAGAAAACCTGAAGAGGGTGAAATCACGGTCTTGCGATCGAGAGATCGGGTAAGGGAGGTTGTTACATGAGGGGAAGGTATTAGAACCCCACACGCCCGTAGTATTCTACGGTATCCACTCTTGGTTGTTCTAATCTAAGGGGTGTGTAAATATATATCTAAAGCTTAATAGCTAAAAGGAAATGCAAAGAGGGAATGCATGCAAAAGAAAAGAGAAAATAATGTAGGGAAATTAAACATTATGCTTGCTTGGGCCCTATCCCAGTGCCTATGTATCCCTTTGAAGGAATCAGAGCAGCTGTAGTTCGACTCATATATTTTGGTTGGTTTGTGTTTTTTAGTTAAGAAGATAAAAGCAATAATCAAGATGGCAAAACATCAGATAGAACAACAAAAATGTCAACAATAATGATAAAATAGCAAGAAGAGATGACAAGACATCGCATGACAACACAAAATCAGATAAGGCGATAAAACACCAGCATGATAGCAAAATATCAGACAAGATGATGAAACATTACACCTAACAATGATATTGATAATCAAAGTAGGGTAACAAACATGTGCGATGGCGAAACATCGGCTAAAAGAATGTGCGATAGCAAAACATCAGTTAAGAGATAGGAAGATAACATGGAAAATATGGTGAAACATCAATAAACCAGAGAACAAAATATCACACCTAACAATGATATTGAGAATCAAAGTAGGATAACAAACATGTGCAATGGTGAAACATCAGCTTTAAACAAATATGCGATGGCGAAGCATCGGATAAAAGATAACAAGGTATCATGGCAAAGATGGTGAAACATCAACAATTCGGATGATAAAACATCACACCTAACAATGATATTGAGAATCAAAGTAGGATGACAAACATATGCGATGGCGAAACATCGGCGAAAAGATAACAAAATATCATGGCAAGGATGGCAAAACATCCATTGACAAAGCCAAAAGGCACATAAACAACTAAGATTGGTTTGTATTTTTTAACTTGAAGAAAGATTTAAGTTTATTAAAGATGTTTTATGATTTGCCAAGAAGAAGTTTTAATTTTAATATGCAATATGCAAAAGGAAGGATAAACAACTAAGGGAGACTAGCCTAGCACTATCCCTAATGTCATCATACAATGGTTGATCCTAAAGTTGAGGATGAAAAAGGTAATTTTTCTACCCTAAGTTAGCATGCATGGTTACCTATCCTAATGTCTAGCTCGAGAACTAAACCTGCACGAGCGATCCTAAAAGGGGCATGGTGAGGGTGTGCCAACTCAAAATAAACACACAAGATGAAATCGAGAAAACAAACTAGAAAGCTTAAAAGAGCAAACCTAGAGATCCAATCTAGGTTAGCATACCTAAGAAAGTCTAACAAAACTATCCTATAGGGAACATGCACTGAGAGAGAAGTCGTGATCTCAGATTCTAAATTGAGTGACTCATCGATCAACAATTAAGGAAGGCAATAACAATCCTATAGGGAACATGCACTGAGAGCGAAGTCGTGATCTCAATTTCTAAATTGAGTGACTTATCGATCAACAATTAAGGAAGTAAACACAAACACAACACATATAACAAACGAAGTGAAGAATGCCTATTACAGGTCTTTAAAGAAATCAGAGGGCCTCCTGATCTACAAAAAAGGCCCCATCATGCAATAGAAAGCAATAAAGAACGGAAACAGTAAACATGAAATAGTGCAATACCAAACGGATAACTATCCGTAGAAACTGAACAAGAAGAAAAAGAAACCCAGAGAACTTCAAGCAAGCTAACATCAGTAGATAAATCAAGTCAGAAATTACGCCATAAAAATGTAAGCACGGAGGTTTTCAAATATGAGCATATCCCACAAGTGATGTACAACAATCATAATCACATATATATCCTGCAAAGACTATCAAATATGCCAAGCACAAGAATGGTGCAAACATAGAAAACTGTGTTCCACAAATAAAGTGGAACACTACTGCCTCAAGTCAATAATGAAAAACCTTTCTCAGAGTACCTCGCACATTCAACAGACAAATTAGTGTTCTCATAGATAAAATGGTGAATCACATAAGGGATGGATGATGACACAATAAGGCAATGGGAAAACATGATAAAAAATATCATAGCATTAGACATGAGAAACACCAAGTAGGCAAAGGCAACAATTTGGTCAAAGATAGAAGACGGTTGCTCCTTTTAGTCACCATGTTGAATTGACAAGTAAATATCAATCAAGGATCAAAGGAGCTGGAGAGGAATACAATTAAAGACCTTGAAATTCAGTAGAAAACACTACTCAACCATGCATACATATTTCAATATGGTTCACAAGCATAATAGAAGATGGATTCTTCAAAAAAATGTACCACAAAGTTTGGATCACAAGTTAGCACTGAAAGAAAGTTAAACAAAACAAAGTTAGAGAGCTTAAACAATTCAAAGATTTGAAATCAAGCTTCTAACATATTATAAGGATATGATCAAAAGTTTAGAATGTTGATTCTAATATATGTTGCACAAATGCATTCAATATACCTCAAAGATTCAAAATGAGAAAAGAAAGGAACATCAAATTCATATATGAATGAAAATGGTTCAAGCACTAGAGATCAATTATTCTCAAGTCCTTATGAGACTATCATTGAAGTGTCACTTCTCTACATATTATTATTGGCCACTTGATGACCTCAAACTCAAGCTAAAAGTTCAAGTTTCAAAGTGAAAATCAATAAGAAAACAAAAGTTACAAAGCATGCATCAAAAGGCTCAACATTAAATCATGAGGAAATTAAATGAATTGACTTAAGTTTATGTGAATAAACAGAAGCAACATGATCATTAGGTACCCAAATTACAGGCCTCACATAAGTTCATTGGCCAATGAACAAGTTGCAATAAAGAATGCAAACTCAATTGATCACCTTCACTTCAAGAATACATCAAAAGTAGAAACAAGGATCAATAAATCACACAAAAAAATATTAACATCTTTGAAGTGTATAGAAGTCAGAAAAAAAGTCTTAAAATCATGAATAGTTGAGGAAGGGATCAAGTAAGGCTCAAAGTTCAACATTAGTTGGCCAAACTACCAAACTAGACATGTTTTCAAAAATATTTTGTGCAAAAATATCAAACCAATTCCAATAATCCAATAAAAATTAGATTTAGATCCTCAACCCATATATGAACCTTAAACAAGATCCAAATCCCATTGGAAAATCAGGGCAAAGTGATTTTAAAATTGAAACTTGTACAATAAGCAACAAAACCCTAATTGTTTGACTTTTAATCCTAAATATTAATTAGGTAATATCAAAATTCAAACAATTCAAAACAAATATACACAAATCATGATAAAACTCAAGATATCAAAATACCTATTTTTTTCCGATTTTTACAATTAAAGAAAAGTAAAGAACATCAAATTCAAACAATTTATCAATTAAACAAATCACCTACATTTCAAAATAAAATTCTAATTAAAAGTCATAATAAAATTAAACCCAAAATTAAGATTCAAATATTATAATTAAAAGAAAACATCTCTGATTTTTTGTAGATTTTTTTATTAAGGAAAATATTAAAATAAAATCAAATACAAACAAATAGACCAATAAACCATTATTTAAATCACAAAATGTAAACCCTAACCAAAAATCAGAAGAGGACCAACAAAAATTATATTAAAATACTATGATTAAAAAAAAGCTTATATGAATTTTTTTATGAATTTTTGGATCAAGGAAAATATTAAAACAAAAATTGTGAAATAAAAAGGATCAAATAAAACTCCCAAATTAAATTTCTAATCAAAATTAGGAAAAATACCAAACAAATTTCAGAATCAAATACTAAATGATTTTAAGAGTCCAAAACATTTTTTGTGGAATTTTTAGATCAAAGAAAGTATTAAAACAAAAATAAACATCAAACAAGCAATTATTTAAAACTTACGAATTTTTAAACCAATCAAAACATTTTTAAAAATTCCAATAAAATTACATAAGATAGTAGAAATTGTTTTGGACTTGTGATAATTTTTTTAGAATTTTATAAATTGTTTTGATGAAGAAACAAAAATCAGAAAATCAATTGAAATCAAAATATAAACTAATATTCAAAAATTCAAATGGACCGTTCAGATGATGACACCTCATCATCCCTAACCTGCAGCAAAACCAGAAACGCGTGCACCCATCAGTGTTGCACCCCAACTTCAGGCCCTCCAAACAAACTCATTTCTCAACCATTTTTCATCAAATCAAGTGCAAATTAAAGCCATCACGACAAGGAATTCAATGCAATTCGAATCACATCAAGTAGTCAAACATGGATCTAGAAATTTATGCATGAAAACAACAAAAACTCACTGAAACCTAGAGTTGCAGAGATCTCAAACAAGTATTGTATACCAAATCAAACCTCAAATTGCTTCAGAATCGTTCATATAACATCCACAAACAGATATTCATGCTTAATTTCAACAATAAACGACTATATTTAACAAATCAAAGTTGAATGAACCTACCTAAATTCAAAATCCAAATGCTTGATTCCATCACTCCATATGCGATTCAAGGCTTGATTTAGCTTCCTTAGCACTTAAGGATGAAGAGCAATAAGAAAAACTCCAAATGCACCATTGAAACTTGAGATTCGAAGAAAAGTGAAGCTATGGAAATTCTGTATTCAGATCTGGAATTTGGAAGTTGTGAGCTCTCTCCCTCACCTCCAGTGCTTGCTTCTTATTATATATTACATGTAGAGTAGGTTTTCCACGAGAAATGGGCTTCAAAGTGAGTGCATTGCCCAATTGGAATTTTTGCTATGTTGAAAAATGAAATTCGGACCATGCCATTGGCTCGTGCATTTTCCCTCCTTTCAATTGCTTTTGAGGCCTTTCTTACTCAGATTTTGATCCACCAAATCTTGGCCCTTGATTCCTCATGATGAGATCATGCTAGTGTTTTTGCAAATTTTGCCAATTTTGTCAATTTTTTAGTCATGGTGGTACAGCTGCACATGGGGCCTGATTTTGATGCCGTTATGGGCTTCCACAAACCAAAATTAGGTCATGGGCCTGATTATAAGTGAAGAGAATGACTAAAAATGAAGTTCTCAAGTTTTGGCATTTCGACCTTTTGTGAAAATTCAATAAAAATGGCCAAATTCCAAAAGATCACAACTTGCTCATTCTTTGGAATTTTGAGCCAAATGAGCACTTTTTGGAAAGTTCTTGGCAAGCCCTTAAGTGGTAGAAAAAGGCATCATATTGGATTCAAATAAAGCCTCCAAAACATGACATGAAAATCCCAAATTTTGGGAAATGACCTATAATTTCCATGACTTTCAAGCTTCACAACTCTTCACCATTTTAATTATGATATTCAAACAAAACATAATGTCAAAGAGCTTCATCTTAGCTTCAAATGCATACCTCATTTGCATTTTTTTGGATCAAAGATGAAAAAGTTATGAATTTTTGAAGTTAATGACTTAAGCATCCAAAAATAGTAACTTTCCAAATTTCTTCATGAACAAGTTTCAATCCAAACTTCAATCTTCTTGATCCAATGATCAAAATGGACTTAAAAAATAAAAATCACACCCTTGAATTTATGGTTGACCAAAAGTTCACTTGGTCAACTTTGACTTTGACTGATTTTGGCCAAAATGACCATTTTACCCTTTTGAATCAATTGATCCACTTCTCTTCAAAATTGATGATCAAAATTCCAAACATATTATCTTCCAAACATATAGAGACCATATATAAAGCTTTATCTCTAAATACTTAATAAAACTGATGAAATCCCAAACCCTAATTTTGGTCAACATCTTAGGAGAAAGATGAATCATCTTCAAAACTTCAGATCCTCTGGATATCTTGGCCAATTTCTTGCATAAAGATATCTCCAATGTAAATGGGGTGTTGTGACTTAAAAAACAAGACTTGCTCATGCATCAATAGCCTCAATCAACCAAAACCCTAATTTTGACTGATGAATCAAAAGGATGTGATTCTCCTTATAATCAACATAATATTCAATCTTCTTATGATTCAATGAAGTGGATAAGCTATCTTGGGACATGTGAATCCCTTGGGCTAGAAAGATCCAGAGATTTAAATAATAAGTCTCTCCTTTAGCAACTTGCAAATACAATCAATCTTCCAAAGCTTGAGGGAGACATGATAACCAAAATACTTTGATCCTTACACAATGTATGAATGCAATGCAATATGATGTTTATGATGAAACATAAGTCTAAATCTAGAGGGTAAATTTTGGGGTACAAAACCTACATTATAAGAATTCTCTCAATTTCTAGGAGTGCATGTGCTTGATAAAATTCCATTCACTAGTTTAGAAGAGACTCCAAAACCTGGAGTTATTGCCAAAGCTTTACATTTGAAAAGATCTGACATTATGGAAAATTGGGAGACGAGAAGTTAAGTTAAGGGTTTCTTAGCCAAATTTCTGTTGGAGAAGGCTCGTTTGTTCTGGGAAGATATGGATTTTCAAGCTTTTGAGGATGTCTTGGCCCTTCTAATCTATGGTTTAGTTCTATTTCCCAATCCAGACCAACTCATAGATGTGAATGCCATCAAGGTTTTGCTATCTCATAATCCCATGCCTACTTTTCTTGGAGACATTCTACATTGTTTCTACACTCGCACCATGAAGAGAAGGGGAACTCTTTTGTGTTGCATTCCATTACTCTCTAGATGGTTTATTTCACACCTACCTCGATCAACATTGAAGAATGAGCAAGGATTGACATGGTCTCAAAGGTTAATGTCACCCACACATTCTGTTATTTATTGGTGTGCTCGATCCATAGAGGACGTTACTATTATTGACAGTTGTGGGAATTCCCTAATGTTACTCTACTTGGAATTAGGGGAGGTATCACCTACAATCCTTTTTTGGCTTTTTTGACAATTTGGGTATGCTAGGAGGGGTGGCCCTTATGATGCACTTGTCCAAGGAATTGCATTTGACTATAAGAGCGATGTCCAAGGTTATCGTCAGAGATTCATACGAGATTGGGGCATGGTTAACAAGGCTGATAGCAAGGCATTGGGGCATAAGAACTCCATTCCTTTGTAGCCTTATCTCAAGTGGGTGCGAACTCGTGCCCAAAACCTCATGATACCTTATGAAGCCATCCTACCTATCAGCATGGAGCATGTTGCCGAAGGAGATGTTCCGTATACTATCCTTTATCCTAACATGCCTACTTCTCTTGAAGATTTGAAAAAAGCTTAGATTCAGATAAAGGAAGAGCGAGACACCTTCAAAACCCAATTCCACACAAGTGAAAAGGCAGTTTTGGAGCTTTAGAGACAACTTCATGAAGAGCGAAGTTTGAACGCCTACATTGCACCGAAGAGGATGCGCTCGACCTTTTTGTCTTAGGAGTTTATTTTATATTTATTTCCTCCATTGTAAGCACAAGAGGCATGTTTGTAATCAATATTAACTTATTAATGCAATTGATGTTTGTTCCTTTTATCTAAACAAATTTAAATCTTCTAAGTCCTTGGAATCATTTGCATACGCATTTTCATGCATCATAACATAATCATGTTTTCCACAATAGGTTTCCTTATCTTTCTACTATTTATTTCAGTAAGATGGATATCGAAAAAACAGTGAAGGACTTGCAAATGCATAATTACCAGTTCCAAGAGACCTTGCTGACCCTGGCTAAGGGGCAACAAGAGCCGATGACTATGCTAGTAGCCAAGAAGAAAACCGAAAAGAAGGCATTCATCAACATGGGTAAGAGATTCAAAGGTCTGGTTCGCCAAGTACAGATAGTTGAAGAGTCGTCTGAGGAGGACAAAAATCAAGACAAAGAGGCAAGGACCACCCATACTGGGGGTGCCAATAATCAAGCTTTCAAAGTCGAAGATTACTTTGATAAACAATATCCTCTGGCTGAGGATAAATACAAGCAGTTAGAGGATAGACTAAAGGCTGTTGAAATTCAAGTCGTGCCTGGTTTGGATTTTGGTGAGTTGGGCTTAGTACATGCGGTCGTAATTCCCCATATGTTTAAAATACCGGTCTTCTCCAAGTATAACGGGGTATCTTGCCCGAAACTTCATCTAAGGTCTTACGTGCGCAAGATACAGTCGCACACTACCGACAGAAAGGTTGATTTCTTCCAAGAAAGTCTGGTTGGGACTCAACTAGAAAGGTTCTATCAATTGAAGGGTTCCCGCATCCACACATGGGAAGATCTAGCCACTACTTTTTATCATCAGTATCAATACAATATCGATCTGGAGCCAACCAGAGTCCAACTTCAATGTATGATAATGGGTACTAATGAGGGGTTTAAGGAGTAAGCACAAAAATGGAGGGATATTGCTGGTAGGGTCCAACCACCACTAACTGATAGAGAACTAGTTGATATGTTTATGGGTACATTAACTGGCCCATTTTTCAATCTGTTAATTGGAATTTCTTCATGTGGTTTCACCGAGTTGATCCTAACTGGTGAAAGGGTCGAAAGTCGTATTAAGAGCGGAGAAATTCCCATGACATCTGCTTTCGCATCCAACTCTATAAAGAAGCCCTTCACTGGAAAGAAAGAAACAAATGTTGTGTATGGGGTAGGAGATCGTACCAAAAAGGATCACCATTCATCTGTTAATGTTGTTTTGATCTCCAACCCTCCATATGCTCAAAGACAATCATCCAACCATCAATGATCTGAAGTCCCATGAAGACAATTCACAAGGATTAACATGTCACTGTCCCAAGTTTGCAACATCTGTTGAAGGCTAACTTAGTGACATTGTGTGGTCCACCATCAAATCCAAATACTACATCATCGAAGTACAATCCAAATTCCAAGTGTGTGTATCATTCCAACAGCCCCGGGCATGAAACTGATCAATGTTGGGCTCTGAAGAATAAGATTCATGATCTGATAGACAATAAAACAATTGAATTTGATCCACCTACTACTCCAAATGTGATAAATGCACCAATGCCGAATCATGGCAAATGTGTTAATGCAGTTGATGATACTACTTTCGTCTCTTCCGTTGAAGATTTAACAACTCCATTAACTACTGTGAAGATTAATTTCCTAAGAGTCGGGGTGTTCCCTGGTTATTCTAAAGGTTGTGTTTCATGTGATCAACAAGAAAATGGCTGCAAGCAGCTGAAGGAAGGTGTGAAACGCCTGATAAATAGTCGCAAGATTCTGTTTGAGAAAATTCCTACCATCAAAAGTTTAACCAATAAAACTGAAGACCTGTCCATAATAACAATCTCGAAAATGCCTCTTAGGATCCCCTCAAAGGGTCCTATAAGGATTTCGAATGAACCAACCATTGCTCCTTTAATAATCACTGCCGCTGGCTCTATTCCCTACTCCTCTGATAAAGTGGTTCCATGAAACTATGATGTCGAGGTTTATTATCATGGGATAAAACAAGATTCTTGGATCAACAAAGACGAAGCTGATGTCAATAATATTGCAGGTTCTAGTAAAGTCACAAGAACTGGGAGAATCTTTTCCCCTGATATTTGACCACCCACTACTACAACAACTCTCGTCTGCATAACCAATGACAAGTCTAGTGCCAACACTAGAGGCAAAGAGAAAGAAGGTGAGCCTGCTGGGGTAGAAGCACCTACAAAAGGTACTGAAGTTGAAGAACCCTCCACTCAAGATATGGAGGAAATCCTGAAAATCATAAAGAAGAGTGACTTCAAAATAGTCGAGCAGCTGGGGCAAACCTCCTCCAAACTTTCCATGTTGTCATTGTTATTCTGTTTGGACGTTCATGCCCAGGCTCTAATCAAGTTCTTGAAGAAATCCCATGTGCCCTAAGAAACCACAACTGACCAGTTCAAGAACAGTGTAGCAATTTTAACGGCTGATAATGTATTAGGGTTCTCCGACACTGATTCTACTCCTATGGGAAGGAACCACAACAAAGCCTTGCATGTCTCTATTGAATGCAAGGGAACCACCCTGGCACATTTCCTAATTGATACTGGCTCATCTTTAAATGTGTTACCCAAAGGTGCTTTGGACCAGATAGATTATGAAGGACTGGTATTGAAGCCAAGCGATATTGTCATAAGGGCTTTCGATGGATCTAAGAGAATGGTTCATGGAGAGGTGGATCTCCCAATTAAAGGTTGATCACAAATTTTGAACTCTACCTTTATATAATGGACATACGTCCTGCCTACTCTTGCTTGCTTGGGCGCCCTTGGATCCATGGGGCAAGGGTAGTAACATCCACCCTTCATCAAAAATTAAAATACCCTGTCAAGGGGAAGATCATTATTGTTTGCAGCGAAGAACAATTTATGGTGAGCAATCTCAATTCATTCAAGTATGTGGAAATGGATGGCGAATTCATAGAAACTCCATGCCAAGATTTCTAAATTGTTCCTCCTATGGTTGTCGCCACCAAAATCACCTTCAACATATCAAAAGTTGATGAAGTTATACCGAGAATGGTTTAACTTAAGGATGCATGTTCCGTGGTCGAAGATGGAAATTGTACTATCTGGGGACAACTCTCAGACATTCCATTTATAGCAGACAATTCAGATTAGATTTCACCATCAAAGCCCGGAAAGAAGTCAGGCGCGCTCGCGTCGAAAAGCCACCTCTCCGCATCGGGAATCATGAAGTGAACGTTGTGGAAGACTCTGATGATGAAAATACTTTTCAAGATTAGATCTACACTACTGTCAAAGGAAAGCTCAACAACTGGCATGCAAAGGATTTCACTCCCACCTCCTTCATTGAGGAGTAATTACTATTTACTGTTTTATGTTAATTCAAGAACTTTTGTCTGTAATCTTAAATTCCAAACAATGACTTTTAAGCCATGTGCCTTGCCCGGGGAACTATGGTCCATTTTTTAAGGGTTTTGTTCATGTTCATTTATCATGTGATCATTTAATATAAACCATTGGACCTTTTTCATTCAAATTTTTGTATTCATTGTCTTTCTTTTCCTTTATTACATTTTTTGAATAGCCATGTATCTTACATGCACACACACACTTGCAGATCTTCATCCACTCCAGATCTCATTGCCGACGACTCTACTATTGCCAGTTATGACTTCGAACATCCAGTTAACCAAGCTGAAGATGAAGGAGAGGAAGATTGTGAAATACCAGGAGAGTTAGCCAGACTTTTAATGCAAGAAGAGAAAGCTATTCAACCTCATGAAAATCCAGTCGAGGTTATCAACTTAGGTATTGAGACAGATAAGAAAGAAGTCAAGATCGGCGCCAACCTAGAAGATGGTATCAAGAGAAGATTGGTTCAGATGTTACATGACTATGTAAAAGTGTTTGCTTGGTCGTATTAATATATGCCAGGATTGGATACCGAAATTGTGGTTCATCGTCTGCCAACGAAGGAAGCTTGTCCTCATGTTAAGCAAAAAGTACGTTGTATGCGGCCAGACATGTCTGAAAAGATAAAGCTTGAGGTAATGAAGCAATTTGATGCAGGTTTTGTGGATGTCACATCTTATCCTCAATGGGTTGCGAACGTGGTCCCTATGCAAAAGAAAGATGAAAAGGTTCGTATGTGTGTAGATTATAGGGACCTGAATAGGGCGAGCCCCGGAGATGATTTCCCTCTACCTCATATTGACGTCTTGGTTGAAAAAACCGCTCAACATAAAGTCATCTCCTTCATGGATGGATTTTCTAGCTACAACCAAATCAAG
The DNA here is from genome assembly GCA_948472305.1 of Vicia faba. NCBI lineage: Eukaryota > Viridiplantae > Streptophyta > Magnoliopsida > Fabales > Fabaceae > Vicia > Vicia faba. Next base: position 1,417,803,290 of record OX451739.1, on the reverse strand, counting down.
ATGGCTCCCGGAGACATGGAGAAGACCACTTTTGTTACGCAATGGGGGCACCTTTTGCTATAAATTCATGTCGTTCGAATTATATAATGCAGGGGCAACATATCAAAGAGCTTTGGTAGCTTTATTTCATAATATGATTCATCATGAAATAGAAATCTATATGGATGATATGATTGCAAGGTTGCAAACTGAAGAAGAGTATCTCGATCACCCATACAAGTTGTTTGAAAGGTTGAAGAAGTACAAGTTGAAGTTGAACCCTAATAAGTGCACATTTAGAGTAAGGTCTGGAAAGCTTTTAGGTTTTTTCATTAGTGGTAAAGGCATCGAAGTTGATCCTGCAAAGGTAAAAGCCATTCAAGAAATGTCAGTTCCCCATTTTGAGAAGGAAGTCAGAGGATTCTTGGGTCGTCTTAATTACATTTCTCGTTTCATATCTAACTTAACTACTACTTGTGAGCCAATCTTTAAACTCCTGAAGAAAGATCAAGTAGTGTAATGGAACGACGACTGACAAGCTGCCTTTGACAAGATCAAAGAATATTTGCAAGAACCTCCTATCCTTATGCCTCCAGTGGAAGGAAGACCATTGATCATGTACATGATTGTGCTAGAGAATTCCATGGGGTGTGTGTTGGGCCAACATGACGAGTCTGGCCAAAAAGAGCAGGCAATATACTACCTGAGAAAAAAGTTTACCGACTGTGAAACCAGATATTCACTGCTCGAGAAAACTTGTTGCACTCTGGCATGGGATGCTCACCGGCTAAGACAGTATATGTTGACTCACACCACTTTATTAATTTCTAAGATGGACCCTATTAAGTATATCTTTGAGAAGCCCACTCTCTCCGGACGGATAGCTAGATGGAAAATGATTCTGACTGAATACGATATTCAATATACAACACAAAAGGCCATCAAAGGAAGTGTATTGGCAGATCATTTTACCCATCAAGCTGTTGATGATTATCAATCTATGAACTTTGACTTCCCGGATGAGAATATCATGTTAGTGACTAATTGTGTAAAACTTGGACCGTATGACGGACCTGAATAAGGATCTCGATGGACTATGGTTTTTGATGGAGCTTCCAATGCTCCGGGTAATGTAATTGGCGTTGTGATAATTTCTCTTGAAGGTTGTCACACTCCTTTTACTTCTAGACTGTGCTTCGATTGTACGAATAACATGGCTGAGTACGAGGCATGCATCTTAGGGTTAAAGGCTGCTATTGACTTAAGGATCAAGCATTTGGATGTATTCGGAGATTATGTTCTAGTGATTAGCCAAGTGAAGGGAGAATGAGACACTAAGCATCCTAACTTGATTCCTTACAAGGATCTTGTGTTAACTCTGATTCCATGCTTCGAAGATATCACCTTTGAATATTTCCCTAGGGAGGAAAATCAGTTAGCCGACGCTTTGCCATAATGTCTTCTATGTTCAAGGTCAAATGGGACAACAAAGCTTCTATGATAACAATCAAAAGATTTAACAAACCTGCACACTGCTATGAGCTTGACACTGACGAAGAGAAACTATGGTACCATGAGGTGAGGAGATATCTTAAGGCACAAGAATATCCTGAAGGAGCTTCTGTCAATGATAAGAAATTCTTGCAAAGATTTACAGCCAAATTCTTTCTAAGCAACGAAATCCTATACAAGCGCAGCCATGATTCTACTCTACTCCGATGTGTGGGCAAGGAGGCAGAGAAAATTATGGAAGATATGCATGATGGAATCTTTGGGACCCACTCTAGGGGACACACTATATCCAAGAAAATCCTGAGGGATGGTTACTATTGGTCCACAATGGAAACTGATTTTCATCATCACTCAAAGACTTACCACAAGTGTCAAATCTATGCTGACAAGGTCCATGTACCTCTTATTCCTCTAAATCTCATGACTTCTCTATGGCCATTTGCAATGTAAGGCATTGATATGATTGGAGAGATCAAGCCTACTGCTTCCAATGGACACCATTTCATCCTTCTTGCCATTGATTACTTTACCAAGTGGGTCAAAACTTCCTCATATGCCTCAGTCATCAAGAACGTTGTAGCCAAGTTTATCAAGCATAACCACATCTTCCATTACGGTATCCCCGAAAGGGTCATCATTGGAAATGGAACCAACCTTAACAATGCTATGATTACAGAACTTTGTACTCAGTTCAAAATCAAGCATCACAATTCTTCTCCGTACAGACCCAAGATGAATGGCGCAGTGGAAGCTGCCAATAAAAATATCAAGAAGATTGTGCAAAAGATGGTGGTGACCTAAAAAGATTGGCACGAGATGTTACATTTTTCTCTCCATGGCTACCGTAATTCAGCTTGAACATCAACTGGGGCAACCCCATTCTCTCAGGTCTATGGCATGGAAGTTGTCCTCCTTGTCGAAGTTCATATCCCTTCTCTAAGAATTATGAAGGAAGTAGATTTAGACAAAGAAGAATGGATTCAGACTAGGTTAAACCAGTTGAATTTGATTGATGAGAAGTGACTGGTTGCTGTTTGCCATGGTCAGATGTACCAAAAATGTATGATCAAGGATTTCAACAAAAAGATCAAGCCTCGAGTATATCAGATTGGCTACTTGGTAATAAAGCGCATCATTCTTCCACAAGGAGACCCCAGGGGCAAATGGACTCCCACTTACGAAGGACCATTTGGTGTAAAGAAAGTTTTCTCTGGTTGTGCCATAATGCTGACTATTATGGATGTCGAAGACTTCCCACATCCTGTGAACGCGAGCATAGTTAAAAAATACTACGCATAAAATGACCAACTTGGTTGACACACCTAGGAAAAAATAAGGGCATCTCGACGAACCAAAGAGGTTCGGGAAAAATTAGGGATATATGCGAAACATAATACACCCGACGAGTCAAAAACCCAAAAGGGCGATTTGGGCAAAAATGGGTATCCTGGTGGGCTGAAAACCCGAAAGGGCGGCCCAGACAAAATTTAAGGATTAAAGAATAAGATTATGTCCCGTGGGATCTTTACAGCCAATTTTATTACCAAGAGCCAAATTCAATGATACCAGATCAATTCAATCAGTTTCTTCCAAGTAGCAAGGATTTGTATGAAGACATAGAGGCAATAGCAGAGTTGGGACACAATGAGATCACTTTCACACAACTATTATTTTTGTTTTCACTTTGTACATTTTTCATTTCTTTTGACGATTTCCTTGTACTAGGATCTCTGTCTCTTTGTACAAAAACGCCTATTCATGGGAAAAACATCAATACAAATATACTTTGAAGTACAAACTTTTTATTTTTTCTGTTTTGAGTGCAAAAGTGTCCAATGACTAAGTTGAATGAACATATGCATATGAACATGATTAAGCTTTTAGAAAATGTATGCTTAGAAACAATGACAAAATATCTCCTTGAATGCATTTGAGATATCCCCACATAGTTATTTCAATAACATTATCTCCACAGATCGGGATTCATAAAATCCCCAACCAGAATTTCAATCTCCAGAAGATTCTCTCCCCAAGCTGAGTTGGTCTTAAAAAAGAAGCCTTCTGGATCTCTTCCTAAAGAGACACCTCCCCAGCGGCTCGTCAAATATTCTCTTCAATAAGTTTTATTTCCCCCAACAAACTACAGACTCCCCAGCTTGAGTTTTCCTCTCAGACTATTACAAATAAAGGGATCGCAACCCCTAATCCCCAGTGAAGTCGCTAAAAGAGTCATTACTATCTCCGAAAGTTGCTGTAAATCCTAGAACCCGGCCAGATAACAGTTAACTTCATCCTTTCAAGCAAGTTACTATGAAGCTTGGACCAGACCAGATACTAGTTTAACTTTATCCTACTCTCAACTTACTGTGGAGACTGGACCCGACAAGATAACATTAAATCTCAATTCCAAGTTACTAAAGCCTGGACCCGACCAAATATTAGTTTAACTTCTCAAATTTCTTAAGCCTAGAACCAACCAGTCAACAGTTCAAGCCTGGACCCGACCAGATACCAGTTAACCATTTAAAATTCTGAAGTCTGAACCCGAGTAGATAACGGCTCCAATTACTGAAACCTGGACTCGACCAAATAACAGTTGATCACAAGTTCAAATTGCTGAAGACTGGAGCCGACTGGATAACAGTAAACCTCAATTTCAAGTGGCTAGAGACTGTACCCAACCAAATAGTAACTTAACTTCTCCATCTACTGCAAAGCCTGGACCCGACCAGTTAACAGTTCGAGTTGCTAAAACCTGACCCGACTAGATAACAGTTAATCTCAATTTTAAAGTTACTAAAGCCTAGATCCGACCAGATAATAGTTTAACTTCTCCAAATTGATGAAACCTGGACTCGACCAGATAACAAGAATCTCAAATACAAGTTACTAAAGCCTGGACCCGACCAGATATTAGTTCAACTTCTCCAATTGCTGAAACCTGGACCCGACCAGATAACAGTTAACCTCAAGTTAAAATTACCGTGAAAGATACTAGTTTAACTTATTCAATCACTAAATAAACTCCTCTTCCCCAGTAGAGTTCTCCACTATCCCCAACAAGTTTTTGCAAAAGCCTGGACCCGACCAGATAACAGCTAACTTTCAAGAGATAATTCCCCACTAGAGTAGTGGATGACTAGAAATCCAAAACTCTTTCTCCCAAACAGAAGTCAATATTTACCAGTGGAGTTTCTTCTCAATAAAGCAGGAATCCCTAACGGAAGCATTTTTAACAAATTCTGAAGATACACATACTCTCCATCTCCAACAACAATATGAGATTTAACTTCTCAAAATTTCCCAGTATCTGTCAAGGATACGCTTCGACAACATGTCACATTCATACACCATACATAACATATACATACAACATAATCTAATTTATTTTGAGAACATCATTACACCATGCGTACATTCGCATACAACTAAACCCTTTTGTTCCTTATAGAAAAATCATTAATCCAAAGATCTCTTCTGGATCAGAATTAATTCTTTGAGTTAAAGACAAACAAGACACCTAGTTTTTAGCACAAACCAACTAAAGATTTATGCTGATATTTCTTCCAGTCTCTACCAATCATCTCTCCAAATGGAGTCCATAAGCCCATTCCCGAATCAATACATCATCGAGTGCAAATTTCTGGGCACTTTAGTGTTCAATCATCTTTCACTTTCAAGCCACGAATGGCAGATCCGCCAATCTAACTCTTCAGGTTTAAGAAGATTGAACAGGGGCAGTTGTTGTACCCCAAAATTTTCCCTCTTAATTTCTCAAGAATTCTATCACAAGATCTTCATTGATTCAAGACTGCATAAGGTTTGATCAGCTCAAGACACTTCCTCGAGCACTGATGACTCAAAATAAGGGTTTGAGTTTGTACAAGGATAATTGGACTTTTTTGCTTCATATGACTTTTATGGATCATTTTGGACTCCCAAGATTTCTCATGTCAAGTTTCAAGTTTTGGATCACATTTTTGCTCAGTCAATTGATTAGTTGATCTAAAATCAACTATATCGGGGAAAAACTCAATTGTGGTTAATTTTACAGTCAAATTTCATAATTTTTAATCCATATCAACATTTTGAACTTATATATATATATATATATATATATATATATATATATATATATATATATATATATATATATATATATATATATATCAATTTATCAATTTTTTATCACAATTCCTCTAGAAATTTGATCAGATCACCAAAAGGGCAAAATGGTCAAAATTAGGGTTTTGACTAAAGAGGCTTAATTTTTTACTGTTGACTAAATACATGACTTATTGGTTTGTGACATGATATCAAGGATTCAAATGTATCATTTTAACCTAATGGTATGGTTCAAAACTCTTCCAAAGATCAATTGATTGATAATAGAAATTTAGTCAATTGGTAGAGAGTCAACTGATACACTGAAAATTCAAACTTTGACTTTTTGATCAAAATAAAGTTTCAAAAATCATATTTCATCAAGACATGTTAAAATGTGAAGTTTGTTCATCAATAAATAAAAAATTCAAATTTCATTTTTAAAAAGTCAAAATTTCCAAGACTTAGAAAATTTTCAAAGTGTTTGAAAATTCACTTTTTTTCATTACTTTGTGCCAAATTTTCACCATGATGCAAGACGATTCAAGGAAAACTTCCAACATGAAAGTTGTAGATATCAATGTGATTTAAAACATTTTAGGGATGGAATTTTTCTAGAAATGCTTGGATCTCAAGTTATTAATTCATAAAGACATGTTCATGAAACTAAAAACACTTAGTTAAATTTTGCCCTAGTTAGACAAATTTTTGACCTAACTTCATGGGAACTTTTCACCTAGTTCCAAATTGAATTTTCAAAAATGTCCAACACAAAGGTTGTAGGGTATGTTACAACCTTCCCAAAATGTCCAAGAACTCATTGAAATCACTCTTGAGCAAAGATAATCGAAGGCAAGAAGTTAGGGTTTCAAACTTAGTTTACAAGGCAGATTTTTGTGATGAACATGATCCAATCTTCAAGCATGTTGTACAAATCCTACTTTACAGGCCTCTAACTTGCATTTTACTCCTTAATTAAATGTTTACACAACTGTTAGAGTTTTGATCCAAGCATTTGAGACATTGTCCAAGTGGTTATTCCATTTTTGGCACAAAGTCACCACTTCCATTTTTGAAAAGTAACTTTAATCATAATGTCGACTCTTCTTGAGCCCATACATTGTTGCTTCTGATTCAAAAATACTTAAATGAAATAAGCAACATATCTATAACATGCTAACCACCCTACAATCCTTGTATTTCACATTGAAAATATGTTTGTCAACTTTGTTTCAAAATCAAGTAACCAAGCCATAACATGTGATTTCATATTCTGAGTTGTTTCAAGTCCTCAAATCTCTTGCCTATAAATTAGGACATCATTTGCAACCCAAGGGACGATTTTTACAAGCCCCGAAACTCCCTCAAACTACCCAAAACCAGAAATTGAAACACAAGCACACAAACTTGTCATTTCTGATTTTTGAATCCAATCTCCAAATCCATTTGTGTGTTTCTTGTCCAAACCATCCACAAAGCTTTTAATACACATATAGAAGCTATCCCAACCCCTGTTTTCAAACTGTAACACCATCTTCACCAACCTCTATTTTCAAAAACAAGGCATTTCATCTTGACTTCTCCAGACCATTCCAGCCATCCACAGCTTAAGTTAAGCATTGTATTAGCTTCCTGGAGCCTTGAGTAAGCTAACCCGATCATCCCAACTCCTTGAAAGTTTCTCAAACTCCGTACACGATTTCAACTTTTGAGGTAAGTTTTCTCAGCTTTGAACTCCTCATACAAGCATCATTAATGGTTAATTTGTGAATGAAAAATGTAGATATCGTTTCCCTGAAGCTAACCATGTCCACAATTTTCATTTATATTTCTTAAGCTTAGATAATTTTAAGTTTGAATATCTAAAAAAATTAGGTCAGAATTTGGTACCATTTATAATTCGTGTTCATCTTTGAGTGTTAGCTTAAGTTATTTACATGGTTGGATTCGTGATGAAATTTCCAGTAACTTTCATGTGTATACTTTTGAAAATGGTTGAGAAATGAGAGAGATAGCAATTTCAAAAAATCATATTGAATGGTCTGGTGCGAGGTTGAAGATGATACATGCATAGGAATATGTTTCAAATATATATTTATGGTTTTGTATTAATAAACAAATGTATAGCCACGCAAGTGGTAAGAGCGTGCGCCTGTGACTTTAGGGACCTGGGTTCGAGCCCCAGTGGTACCCTTTTGTTTTTCACTTTTTCTTATTTCAGGTTCAATGCAAGCCAAGCCAGCGCGTGTACCATGTGCCTTTCTTCATCACCATCAGATCAGCCAAGCCATTAAATCCAACACCTCACATGCATGTCCCCATGATGCACCCTTCAAGGCTGCCCACACTGGATCACCAGAGGGCGCTGGATTTGTTTTAGGCCTGGAGCATTTTTTGGCTTCTCACCCCGTGTTTGCTTTTAGACACAGGCCCATTTATTTTGTTTTTATTTTGTTTTTTTGACTTGAACAAAAAATACTTTTAGGCCTAGCACCCCTTTTACTACTGTTAACCACCATTTCTATTTTTTAACCCCCTGACTTTAATTATTATATTTGTTTTTATTTTTTTCTATTTTTATTATTATTATTATTATTATTATTATTATTATTATTATTATTATTATTATTATTATTATTATTATCATTTTATTAAATAAAAAATACCAAAAATATTTTATATTTATTATTTAGATATTTAGTATATTTTCCATTTAATTTCTTTAGATAAAAAGACCAAAAAAATATTCCTTTAGCGAAATTCTTTTCTTAATTAAATTGATAATTAGACTTAAATTTATTTTCTTTTCTTTTAAGTAAAATTAATTTAGAACTTAGGACTTTTAAATTAATTAACTTTGTATACTAGTTTAATTTAATTAAAACTTTTTCACAAACAAAACCCTAAACAACTTCTTTTTTAAAAATAAATTAATCTCTTTTATTAACTTAATTTTTAATGTTCTTATTTTAGTTAATTATTTTCTTTTAAATTAATTAGGTAAAAACTATTTTTTTTATTATTTAACAAAAATCCAAATAAAATCTATTCCTTATCCATTTATATCTTTGTACATTCATTCATTCTTGTATGTTTAATTCTTGTAAATATTCAATATAGTTGTAATAGGTAACTAGAATTTAAATTCTTGCAATCCCCATTGGTAAATATGTATACCCCATCCCCAATTGGTGTAATAGCGTAGGATATTTACTTTTGAAATTTACCTTTTTCATATAAATGCTAGTAATTAGGGTTGGTATGGAAAGATAAAATCAATCTTAGAAAACCCTAATCCAAGACAAAACAAGCATGAAGTACAACACACTTTCACACTTGCACCTCTAGGGTTAACTCCACTTGTGGCCTTAAGAAATAAATGGTCATGCTATGCATGTGAGACATCTTATCAAAAACAAACAAAATACAAGATCAAAGTCCCTCGATGACGCTACAAATGTTGCCTTACAAATGATCTTAGTCCCTTAAGGAAAATGCTAAGATATCTCACAACATTGCTATCCATGACTATATGATGACCCATGCTCGTACCTTTACATCCAAAGATAGGGTTACTTGCCAATCAATGGTGAGATAACAATATCAAAAGAAGGGAGAAATGAACAATGACTTTTGAGTAGGTAGAACGTTCTTAGTTTCATGCTCACGATCCATCTTCAAAAACAAACATCTTTTCAAACACACTAAAAACTTTCAAAACATGAATATTTTCAAAAGTCCAACACTTTATATGCATTCTTATAGAGACGAGAATCATTACGAATTTTGTCTAAACTAAGGCGCTTTTCAAAAATACTTTCAAAACCCACCACAAACAAATTTCAAACAAAGCAATTTCAAAAGTGATCTATCAAGCAACTAAGAGCCCGTAGATAACTACAGATGAAAAGGGTGTTAACAACTTCCCTTTTCATAACCTATCCCCCGAACTCAAGAAAATATCTCAAAGGTCTTTCCTGTTCTTTTCACCCTTTCCTTATTGGATAAAAGAAAAGTCGGTGGCGACTCTTGTTATTCGCAATAATTGCGATCAAACGCAAAACAACCAAGTCTGTTCTTCCACCGTATTACACACTCTAATACAACAAAAACCCTTTTTCAAAGTAAAACACACCATCCAATTCAAACTTCATTTTTTCGCTTGGCTTTTCTTTTAAAACCCTTTTCAAGGTAAAAAACTCAAAACAAATAGAAACTTTTGAGGAAACTATGACGCTCTGATTCCTCATAAGGGACACGTAGGCATTAGGTCGCGGGGCCTAGGCGAGCAAAAATTTGTAAATATTCCTTATCTTAGCATTAAGCTTTAGACTTAGATTTTTATACAGCCTTATATTAGAAGAAATAAAAGTGTATACCGTGGAGTACCCCAGACCTGAGGGGTGCTAATACCTCCCTCTTGCATAACAGACTTCCATACCATTTCTCTTGGTCACAAGACCATCTTATCCTTCCTTTGGGTTTTTCTATATATTTTCCCTTCCTTCAGGATAAATAAAGTACGGTGGAAACTCTGGGATTTTTCGTGGCGTGACAGGTGGAAAATCCCCTCCTGTATAATCTGCCTTAGACCAGGACGTAGGAGCAAGATCTTTTCCTGACCATGCTAGCCTCATTTTAGTTTGTTGGTAATTCTCCTTTTATGAGGTAGTTGTATACCAGGGTCATCCAGTAGTTGTTGTCTCCTATAACGTATATGTCTAGAGTCGATGAGGGTTTTTCAATGCTCGGACGAGGAAGAATTTCCTGTATTACTGATTTGTTTCCCTTTCTTCTTTGTGCTTGCCAATTTTGACAGGATATCTGCATGTGTGTTATGTTCTTGGGAAATGTGTTGCACGCCTATGAACTCGAATTTATTCATTATTTCTTTGACCAAAGTCCAATACTCTATGAGATTGTCGTTTTTGACTTGGTATTCTCTCCGTACCTGAGATGCAACGAGCTGGGAGTCTATGAAGATTCTCACCTCTTCAACACCTAGATCTTTGCTCAGGCGTAACCCTGCTAGGAATGCTTCATACTCGGCTTGGTTATTTGAAGTCGGGAAGGACAGTGTGAGGGAAAATTAGATTAGAATTCCCTCTTTTTTTACAGTATAATGCCTACTCCACTTCCTGTGAAACTGGAAGCTCCATCGACAAAGATGGTCCACTTGCGTGTCCCGCTCGGGGAGGCGGGAAAAGTCATCCCAGCCAAGAAGTAGACAAGTAATTGGGCTTTAAGGGCTTTCCTACTTTCGTATTTGATTTCAAACTTAATGAGTTCCAACGACCATTTAAGAATTCTGCCCTCCATGTCGGGTCGTCCGAGAAACTGCTTTATTGGTTGCTCTGTTCTGACAACAATTGTGTGGGCCAAGAAATAGTATATTAGTCTCCTTGCCACATTGATGAGGGCTAAGGCTACCTTCTATATTTGTTGGTACCTCACTTAGGGGTCTTGTAAGGCTTTTCTCGTGAAATAGATGGGCTTCTGCCCTTCAGGGCTTTCTCGGATGAGGGCAACGCTCACATCCTCAGATGCAACGGCCAGATAGTGGTAGAGGGCCTCTTCTTTATCTGGTCGGGAAAAGACTGGTGGTTAAGATAGTTCCTTCTTTAGGTGGGCGAGGACGTTCTCACACTCCTCGGTCCACTCGAAGGCTGCTTCTTTTCGGAGAAGTTTGAAGAGAGGAAATGCATGCTGAGCAGATTTCGCCATGAAATGAGATAATGAGGTGAGCATTCTGTTTAGGATTTGAATATATTTCTTCAAGTTTGGCATTTGAAACTCGGAAAATGCTTGACATTTGTTAGGTTTGGCTTTGATTCCTCGTTTTGTTAGGTAGAAATTAAGGAATTTGCCTGCCCACACACCGAAAGTGCATTTTTCTGGGTTGAATCGCATCCTGCACTTCCTTGCATACTCAAACACTTTCTTTAGATGGAGAGAATCTTCGGGTTCTTCTTTGGACTTGACGATCATGTCATCCATGTAGACTTCGAGCATGTCTCTTATCTCTCCTCGGAAAACCTTATTCATCATTTGTTGGTTTGTAGCATCGTCGTTCTTCAGACTGAAGGGCATTATGTTGTAGTAATAGTTTCCCGACACAGTAATGAAGGCCATGTACTTTTTTCTGTTTTGGCCATGGGAATCAGGTTGTATCTAGAATATGCATCCATGAATAAGAGCAGCTTAAAACCTGCAGAGTTATCAACTAATTTGTCGATATTGGGGAGGGGATAAGCATATTTCAGACAAGCCCGATTGAGATAGGTATGTTTGCTCTGAACTGACTCAATAACTAGAATTGGGCCAATCCGCTTCTACCCCTTGCACAACTCAAACAATGTTGGCCCGGCATCTCTAGTCGACCACACCCTCGAGGGGCACGACCAATGATGTGCGAAACATGTAACTTCCATGTGAGAAGTCACCTCTCAGTATGCTCGACGCACGAAAAGTAGATACCCAGGAAACACTCATAAATGCTGATGCTTGTCATCTCATCCTTGCTCGATGCAACGGCTAGTTATGGGCATGACTGCTCGTTTTAACCAAGTCCTGGAAATTACCTATTTTTATAGACCCGCATATCTAGGCCCAAAAATAGGGACCAATGGCCAAGCTTCGGTGGCATTATATAAACCCTCACACTTGTGAGAGCCATGTATCTAAATTCAATCCTATAACCCTAATATCTTTCTTGTATCTCTTTGCACCCTTCTTACTAATTTACAGAGTGTCTTGCAGGTATAACCCCCCTTTCTCCTCAACTTTCCATCCAACTAGACGTCATCCTTCGACCCACTTTCAGGTTCTTGTCAACTGGTAAGATCAGTGGTGTCGTCTGTGGGAAACTATCCTCCCCGTCTTCCTGTTCCGCAAATTGAAGACCAAGTATACCTTCACTACTTTAATCATGGCCGACAATGAAGACCATCACCTCTCTAGAAATATTGTACTCTCTTCCATCTACAAGACATGCAGAAGCCAAGAACATCCTCATCTTGAGGATGACCTCGACTTCAGAGATGGAAAAACAGCGTCCCTAGATTCAGTCAACGTCGAGCACGACAATCTCCAATTCTTGGACGAGCAGGGATTTAAGAACCCTATCGAGGAGCTTCCATAGATTCTGCAACCAGTTTCTATTCCGCAGAATGTTGATCCGGCCATGTCAGTAGTGCTTACTGCCCTCAACCAAACCAACACCCTAATCCTGCAGCAGAGAAAGAGGGTCAGGGCCTGGGAGAAGAAACGATCAAAGTATTCTCCTCGAAGACACCAATGATGTGACTACCCGATCCTATCTCCACCAAGGTGTGTTCTTCCAACCAGAAGGGAGAAGCAAGTCATTTATTTCCTTAAGAAACGCGATCCCACACCTCCCCGAAAAGATCAAGGTTTTTCGAGGAGATATAGGACACATGCTCAAGGTCTACATGGACGACATGATTGTCAAGTCCAAAGAAGAAACTGATCGTGCTCTACACCTAAATAAATTCTTCGAGCAAGCAAGGAAGTGCGGGATGCGATTCAACCCAGAAAAATGTACCTTCAGTGTGTGGGCAGGCAAACTCCTCGGTTTCTACCTAACATGATGAGGAATGAAAGCCAACCCCGACAAATGCCAAGAATTTTCCGAGTTTCCAATGCCAAACTCACAGAAATCTATTCAGATCATAAATGGAATGCTCACTTCGTTATCTCGTTTCGTGGCAAAATCTGCCCAACATGCACTTCCTCTCTTCAAACTTCTCCGAAAAGAAGCAGCTTTCGAGTGGTCCGAGGAGTGTGAACACGCCCTCACCACCTAAAGCAGGAACTATCTCAACCACTAATCCTTTCCTGACCAGAGAAATAAGAGGTCCTTTACCTTTATCTGGCTGTTGCATCCAACATTGTGAGTGCTGCCCTCATTTGAGAAACCCCTGAAAGCTAGAAGCCCATTATTGTACCTCAATTTTTGCCCCTAAGATTCCTATATAATCTTATATCAACTCAATTACAACAAGATCACACTATGGATTGGTTCTCCTCCCTATCATTAAGTTTGCTCATGAGGAATCACCAAGCACCTTGACTTGTATATTGTGATTATCTCTGTTTTTTTATTAACTTTTAACTAATTAATACTATGAATGTTTTATTTAGTTGATGATGCTATAGGTGGAAGCATAACATATTTCATCAGGTTGATCTATAGGTTCATGAGTTTGTCAAATTTGAAAAGGGTTTCTAAGACATTTTGTTGCTCTAGGAGCTAGGGTTTTGAACTTATAAGGGCTATATCTTGCTCATATTTTGGTATTTTTGGATGATTACAAATATATGCTTCTCTTTAAAGGGTTATCAACAAATCACTTCAAAAGTTCTAAGAATATTTTATGTGTAAGATGCCTAATGTTGAAGAAAGATTACAAGTCCTCTAGATATGCCACCAAATTCCCTTATGTGACTTCAAAATATCATAACTTGGTCAATTTTTATTTTTCTTGAGCCCATTCTTTTTCCATAATGATTTTAAGTATGTGAACTTCAACTCCTCTTTTATGTTCAAAGCTTGAAAATGGATGGAAGACGCCCTAAGGATGCAAACGATTATAGGTCATCTCCTGAATTTTCACCAATTTTGCAAGACCATAACTTTTTCAATACTTGGTATTTTTGAGTGATTAAAGTTTCATAATTCTCTTTAGAAAGTCTACTTCAAGATAGCATCATTTATCAAAGCAATTTTTTAAGGAAGGCCTTTTTTGGAATTAAAACATTATAGGTCATTTTTGAAGAAAAAACTTAGAATTTTTCTAAGTACAAAAAGTCAGTATATTTTTCTCAACTTTGAGCATAAGCATACAATTGATCCCATTTTTTGAACATTGTAAAGTTTGTGACCTCATATTTCCAATGCATCAAGAATCAAATCCTAAGGTTCCCTAAATTGTGCACACCAAGGATTCAAATATGGTACCTTAAAACTAAAGTTTTCTCTAAAGTCGGAATTTAAAATTCACATTGTGGCTTCTAAACATCAATTTAACACACATTTTTTATTAAAACATATTTAACCAACTTGCCAAAGTGGATTAGAGCCTTGAAATGCAATGTTTGAGCGAGTTTTGATGCTAAACAGGTCATACACTTCTCATGCCACAGATTCACACGAATTCCCTCAAAACTTCATCATTCCACACGCTTGAGCATTCTATTAACTTCCATATATATAAAGTGTTATACCTCACTCATTTTCTCAAGCTTAGATAGCCAGAATCATCCTGCCAAACTTCTCTTGAACCCACTTTTCTGCAACTTCGAATTTGGATTTACAGCTTTCCCAACCCATTTTATTTGTCAATTCTTCATCCTTGAACACTAATGAAGCTAACAAAAGAAGAACCAAACTCTAATACTTCCTAAATCATGCTAGCCAAGTCAAGTTTCAGAGCTCTGAATTTGAACTTCAATAGGTAGATTCCTTCACCAATTCTCTCAAACTTTGGTATTGTAATGAGCTCCCATCGTTCTGATTTTAGTCGCAACATTTGTTTTCAACTGAAAGTGAGTTTTGACCATGAATTTTCAAATCCCTTTTCAAGTCTTTCCTTCCAAAATGACTGAGCTACACCTTACATAAATTTTTCGTGAGGGTACCATTGGAATCGTCTTGAAGAGACGAAGCGAATGGTACCGGTCTCGAGCTCTACTTTTTCCATTTTAGAGACCTGCAATTCGCGTGGCTGGAGGTTAAAGATGACCAACGTGTCATCTCTCAACCAATAATATCATGCCACTTGTTTTTTTAAATTATGATTTTAATAAATGATTCAATGTTTTATTCACTAATGTCCATGATATGCATAGCGCGCCAGATACCTTGGATCTGATTACTAACGCGTTTTGACATTGATCCAATGGTCTACATCTTTTTGGGTTTTATTTTATTTTTTATTTTTATATTTTATTTGTTTTAAACTTCAAAAATTCATTAAAAAAATTCATTTTAACTTCAAAAAATCTATAAAAAAATCTTAAAAATACTTTTGATTTTTCTCTTTCTGATTATTATTTTTTTCACAATTTTATTTTGTGTTTTGATATTTTTTATATTTTTTCACTTTATTTGAGTTATTTTAAATGTTTAAAAATATTTTTCTTAATTTTTAAATTCTGAAAATAATATGGAAGGATCCAATGACCTCTTGACAAATATTGGTGACCTCATTTTATTTTTATTACTGACTTTACTATTTTTCACAATTTTTGGTTTTTTGCCTATTTATTTTAATTAAAAAAATAGTTTCTGACTTTAAAAAAATTACCAAAATTTTTATAAAAATATTTGAGCTCATTTCTTATTTTTTTTATGGTCTCGTTGAATTTTTCTTGGATGTTTTGAACATAGTTTCTATTTTCCCCTTTTATTTTCATTTAAAACCATTTTAAAAATCTTTTCCTTTATTTTTTAAATACAATTTTATTTTTGTAAATATTCTGGCTGATCTTGAACTATGATATTTTGACCATGAGCTTCATTAACATCATTAGATCTTGGGTGTTGAGTTTAACTCCAGCAAAATGGATGAATGATTTTAATGATAGCTTGATTAAATTTTTGGTTCAAATGTGGTTTAATTCTTATCCCCTACCTATTCATCTTATCCCCTTCTTACTTGTACTACATGTTGTTGGAGAATAATTTACATATCATTTCTCTAAACATATGTTACATAGATTACTATTGACCGACCTCAAAATAGGTGCGACTTCTATATAAGTTCACTTACGAGTGCTTAACATAGCGGTAAATTTTGTCCCGATGTGACAAATGATCATTTGTGGCCGAAACCTATGTTTGCAAGTCCAAGTATGTTAATTTGAAACCTTTGATCCAATAATCTTGTGATTCATTGTTAGGAGGCTTTGATCTTATCAATCCCCTAATGAATCTTCATAAGCTTTGGTCAAAGTGAATCACTTAAACATCATTGATCATTTATTGTTGTCTTGAGATTTTGAAATGAATGATATACTTGACAAAAATCAAATGAAACTTGTTGTTGATAGGCTTTGGATTTATCAATCCTCTAATGAGTTTTGTTGTACCCCAATTTCTTCCCCCAAGATCCCTTCATCATACCATATTGATTCAATTACAACAAGATCACATTAGGGCTTTTAGTTCTCCTCCCTATATATGGCTTTGGTCTTTTAGGAATCACCAAGCACCTTGATTTGTTTTTCTTTTATGATTTTGCATGCTTTGTTTTAACTTTCATTTTAATTAAGAAAATGAAATGTTGGTTTGTCTTACTTGTTATTAATGTAGGTAAAGGCAATATGGCTTAGCAAGTTGATCTATGGGTTCATGAGTTTATTTCCATGTCCTAGTCAATGAAGCTTAAGAAATTCAAACCTCACCATTGAAGTTGTTTTGTAAGAAATGGCATGGCAAGGTTTTTTTTCCACCACATTTCAAAGTTATCAAGATTGATTCAAAAGTACAAGGGGTTGATTGAAGAAGTTGTCATGGTTGGACAAGGCCTTGTTCCCAATGGTCACAAGTGCATATTTCTCTCAATTCTCAAGATATGGAAGTGGTTTTGGTTGCTATGAGTTCTCATTATCATCCTCAATAACTTCTATCTACAAAGCAAGAGAGTTGGTACAAGAAGTTTGTTTAAAATTGTCAAAGTTCCTCAAAGCATTTTTCTTGAACTAGGAGCTAGGGTTTTGAACTTCAAAGAATTATATCTTGCTCATCTTTTGGTATTTTTGAGTGATTCCAAAAACATCCTTCTCTTAAAAGGGTTATTAACAAATCACTTCAAAAGTTTCAAGGAGTTTTCATGTGGAAGAAACTTGATGATGAAGAAAGATTACAAGTCCTTCAGATGAACCCCCCAATTTCCCATGTGTGACTTCAAATGATCATAACTTGGTCAATTTTTATCACCTTGATCCCACTCTTTTTCCATAATTATCTTGAGGATGTTAACTTTGTTCCTTCTGTTATATTAAAAGTGAGAAAATGGATGGAATATGCCCTAAGGATACAAAGGATTATAGGCCATTTCATGATTTTTTGCCAACTTCAACAATTCATAACTCTCTCAATTTTTGGATATTTTGAATGGTTCAAGTCTCAAAATGTCATTCAAGAGACCCATTTCATTCCATCTTTTTTGGTCAATAGCAAATTCCAAGAGGAAGGCCATGTTTGGATGCAAAACATTGTAGGTCACTTTTGAAGAAAAATTTGAAATATTTCTAAGTATGGAAAGTCAACTTCTTTTTCCCAACTTTGACTCGTTGCATCTTCCAGCTCAAACATCCTTTTGATTCCAATATTTTCCCATTTCAAATCTTCTAATCTCATCTTTCTAAAGCTTCAAGAATCATGCCCTAAGACCCCTTGAGCTGAGAATGCCATTGATTTGAACTTTGTAACTTGAAACTGAAGTTTCTTCAAAAGTCAGAATTTGAAATCCTTGATTTAGCTTCTAAACACATTTTTTCTGCGCGGTTTTACTTCTAAACATGTTTAGTGAACTTCCAGAAGTGATTAGCATACCAAAACGTGCATTTTGGATGAGTTTTTATCAAAATAGAAGTCACACTTTTCTTATTTGCAACTTCACCCGATTTCCCTACAAACTTCATCGTTTCACAGGCTTAAACATTCCATTTGATTCCCTATAAATTTAGGGTCATCCCTCATTCATTTACTCAAGCTTGAACAACAAAAATCACCCTGTCAAACTCATTCCATAACTCACTTTTCTGCAACTTCAAAATCAGTGTTCAAGCCTTTTTCAATCCAATTTTTCTATCAATTCACCTTCTTTGATCTTCCCTGAAGCTAACCATACAATTACCTTCAAGAATCGTGACCTATTTGATCCATAGAAGTCCAGTTTCAGAGCTCTGCAACTCAACTTCAATAGGTTGATTTCTCCATCAATTCTTCCAAACTTTGATATCATTGTGAAGCTCTCATTGCCCTGGTTCTAGTCGCAACACTTGCTTTTATCTGGAAATACGTTTTGACCATGAAATTTCATATTCCTTTTCAAAACTTTCCTTCCAAATTGCTTGAGCTAGAATTTATATAAATTTGTCGCGAAGGTGTGGTTGTCTTCGTCTTGAAGAGACGAAGCGAATGTCATAAGTTTGAGCTTCTGATTTTACAGTTTGAGAGACCTGCAATTCACGTTGGTTGGAGGTTTAAGATGACCAACGTGTCATCTTTCAACCAATTATGGCGTGCCATTTGTATTTTTTAAAAACTGATTTATATTTGATTTAGTGTTTTATTCAGTAATGACCATGACGTGCACATTGCGCCAGATCCCTTGGATTTGATTACTAACGCATTTAGACTCTCATCCACTGGTCCACATCTTTTTGGTTTTTATTTTATTTTCTGATTTTTATATTTAATTGTTTTAAACTTTAAAAAATCTTAGAAAATTCATTTTAAGTCCAAAAAATCTGAAAAAATTATGAAAAATATTTTTGATTTTTCTCTTTCTGATTTTTTATTTTTTCACAATTTTATTTTATGTTTTGATATTTTTTATAAATTTTCACTTTATTTGAATTGTTTTAAATGTTTAAAAATACTTTTATGCATTTTTAAAATTTGAAAAAATATGGAATGATCCAATGATATTGTGAAAAATATTGGTGACCTGATTTGTTTTTCATTTCTGAGTTTCTATCGTCTTACTTAATATTTCTTGATTAATTTGAGCATAGTTGATATTTTTTATATCTTATTTTTATTTTAAAACATTTTAAAACCCTTTTTAATATATATATTAAATATAATATTATTTTGTGATTATTTTCTGGCTGATCTTGGGTTGAATTTTTGATCATGAACTTTGTTAACATCATTGGATCCATGGTGTTGAGTCTAACTCCATAAAAATGGATGAATGATTTTAATAATAGTTCGATTAAATTTTAATTCAAATGAGGTTTGTATATTCTTTCCCACCCTTCTTCATCTCATCCCCTTATTATTGCACTAAGTGTTATTGGAGCATGATCTTTATATCATGTCTCAAAACAAATGGTGCATAGATTGCTATTGACCGGCCTTAAAATAGGTGCGACTTCTATATAAGTCCACTTACGATTGCTTAACATAGCGCTAAATTTTGTCCCAATTCGAATAAATGATCATTTGTGGCCCAAACCTATGTTTGCAAGCCCAAGTATGTTAATTTGATCTCTTTGATCCAATAAACTTGAGATTCATTTTGTCGAGGCTTTGGTTCTACCAATCCTCTAATGGATCCTCATCAATTTTAGTAAACGCATATCACTTAAACATCATTGATTTTTAAATGTTTTTTTTAGGATTCCAAAATGGATGATATACTTGACAAAAAGCAAATGAAACTTGTTGTGTGGAGGCTTTGGTTCTACCAATCCTCTAATGAGTTCCAAAAGCAAGTTTCAAGATGGTCATACAACTAACCACTAATTATTAACAATTGATTTTACTTTATGCTTTTATTTTTATGCTTTATGTACCATTTACTTTTAGCATTTACATTTCATCCTATTTTTCATATTTGCTCACTTAAGCCCCTTTATATTCCTGTCATTTTTTTATTTTGCTCACTTGAGCTTTTCTTTTCTTTTTAAGATACCTAATAATCAATATGAAACATAAAAACCTTTAATGATACTTGGTCTATTTGGTTACTATCCTTGGCATTATGGAGTATTGGACTTCTTGGACTTAGGATTATAAACCTTGGCCTATGTTGGAGACCTTGTGACCTTAATTGATATTTTGTCTGGAGTTCTTGAGGTTTACCTCAAGACATTGGGTTGTTTGTTTATTTTGCATGTAGGTTATTGTGATTACATTCTTTGTTTGTGATCTGGAATTCACTCGTATACAGTCATTACTCTGCCCAATTTTTGTGAAGAATTAATACATTTGAAGTTTGGTTCTCTCAAGAGGTCTAGTATCTTTGCTTGCTTGGTTTCAATCCAAACAATGGGAATTCTATCTTGACTCATAATGTCAAGTTTTGGCTTCTCTTTGGTTAAATGGTTATTATCTCTAGCTTTTACCTCATGCTTTAGGATAGTCTCTTCTTCTCCTCCCATCTTCTTTAATTTCAAAAATCTTCTCCCTCCTTTTGAAAACTCTTCTTGTCTTTAAACTTGAACTACTTTTATAATAAACTTGGACTTATGTCCATGCATTTTCAAAACCTTTTCATAAACAAACTTCAATCAGATTTATAATACCTTGACATTTTTGTGAGAATATTAAAAGTCAATCAATCTCATTTCAAACCATTTTGCCACTTTGGCTTTTTACTTTAAATTTTTTCTCAAAAAAGATTAGACTCTTGTCAATCCTTGTAGTGATGCAAACAACTATACTTCTATAATATGTAGTGAAGAGAGATATTTTCCATTTGGGTGTTGAGTGAGGCATTATTGATTTTAAAATCCAAGTCATATCCTCCACTTTGAGATGATGCAAATTCTCCTTTCTCATGATTATTGGTAGTAAGTATGTTTTCCACACGAATAATGACAATGATGACTTATCTCATAAAATTAACCAACACACTTGTGTTTTAAAATTTTCAAAAGAGGAACTACGTGTACCCTGATCCCCTATTGCACGGAAGGTGGTACGTAGGCACTAAAGGTTTGCAACCGCGACGGGTGAAAAAATCATAAAAAATATATTTCTTTTCTCACCTCCACAATCTATTTTACATACAACATTTTATAGCCAAAATATACAGATTTTACAAAGAGGTTCCTATGGAGTACCGTAGATGTTTAGGATGATAATACCTTCCCTTTGCATAACCAACCCCCTTACCTTGAATATTTCCCCCATCTTTTGGGTTATTCACTCTTTTCCCCTTCCTTTGGAAATAATAAAGCGCAACGGAAATTTTTATTTGATCTGTCTAAGTCTAGTCAATCTAATGGCTTAGTCTTAAACATTTCTACCACTACAGAAAAAATGTCGACTTCACAGGGGAAAGATTGAACTCTTGCTGGTCCATCCCTAAGTGGGATAAACCTATCTTTGTTTATATTTGTATATGTGTTATTGTTTGTTATATATTATATGTTGTATATCTTGCTTGTCTGGATTTTTCTGGTTTTCAGGGTGCTTGGTGATTACTCATAAGTCCTATGCCCAGACTTGGGCAAACTTTAAGATAGGACGGGAGGTACAGTTATGTTAACTATGAGGGAGTAATCCCAAAGAAGAAGGCATTATATCCCCCACTCAGTGGAGGCCCCTTTGAATGTAGTGTTGTTTACCGAGTAATCGGGAAGACGTGCTGCTTTTGTCCTGGGAGCCTGCTGAAATTGAGGACGGTAGAATACCTAACCCATCTTGGCCTTTTAGGTGTAGTGCAGAAGCTATGAAGGAGTAATCCGGAAATGGTTGTCACGCGATACTACGCTCGGATGAGTTTTTCTTGAGAAAATTACTAATTACCGAGTTAATCAGGAAGTTGGTAATATCCGAAGGAAGGATGTAGACTCTGGGAACCTCTAGAACCTTGTTCGACAGGTGATAACTTTTAGACCATACCTTATTGGTAGTACCTTTGACCTCATGCTCGTGATGTTGAACCTATGAACCCTATGTTTGTGATCTTGTGTGTGATTGTTACATCATGCATCCATGCACTCATAAGCATCTTTTGAAGAAATTTCATTTCAAGGGACTTGAAAGTTGACCATTTGTGAATATATCAGGTACCTTTTGACCATGGATTCTGGAAAAAGAAAGACCGAAAAATACAGTTTCCAAGATCCCAAGATAGATGAGTTGATCAGTCTAATTCCCGAGATTGAGTGTTCTACAGATTTTCGAAAGAAGTATGGATCCATCATTCCTCTCATGAAGCTTAAGATGAAGGAGGGTTTTCTATCGACCTTGGTCCAGTTCTATGATTCGATGTATCATTGCTTTACTTTCCCTGGAGCAGGGAGAAGACCATAAGGAAGCTAGGGAGCAGATTGCAAAGGCCTGGCGTCACATTCATAGGAAGAGTAGGAAAGACTTGGGACCTGGGGGTTGTTTCTTTGGAGCCTTATCTTTAGTGGGGCCAAACGAGAGCCATTCAGTTGAAGATGTCGTATTTCCGGGAATCATTTATGCCTGATTTGTTTGTGAAGACCACTCCTCCCTTATTGGATGATGTGGAAGAGCTACAACTTTCTTTAGTCAGGATGTAGCAGGAAAAGGAAGCTTAGAAGAATAAGTGTCAAACTTTAGATAGTTCCTATAGAGCAGACTTGAAGGAGAAAGACGACTTGATTGAGATCCTTGAGAGTTGGGCTGTAGAGATGATGGAGAGGCAAGGGGATTTATTTTCTCCTAAGCCTCGGTCAGATGCTAGTTGCTAACTTCCTCATTCAGATGATTGGAAGGAAGTCGCCACCAGATATGCGGAAGAAAACCAAAGGTTGAAGGCTCAGATTTCCAGGCTTACAGGGAAGCGCCTGCGTGTAGAGTAATCTCCATCAACTTTACTTCTTAGGGTTTTAGACTTTATCTTCATCTTGTACTTCGGATTATTGAAACTTGTAAACCATTTTGAAGTTATTATAAATAAAATTTTTCAGTATTTCAAATGTGTTATTACTTTGATATTTAAAACGAGTTTATAAATCTTTAAGTCCCTTGAAATATTAAAATAAATCATGTGAGTTATATATCATGAATCTTATTGCACATATTTCTTGAATTTGTTATGCATATCCAGGTGTCTTACCAAGCATCTTTACTTCGTTCAGTAAGTTGTCTCACCACTATAATACTCGAGCTAATTTCATAAGGAAGATGGATAACTTAGAACAAGAGAATCGCGAGCTGCGCGAGGAAGTTTCTGCTCAGAAGGCCGGCCTGGCCAATCTCACTACTCTGATGGAGTCTCTGGTGGCTACTCAGAATCAACCACCGAGTGTTCAACCTAAACAAACAAAGGCTACTACTGAAGCTCTGATTGTTCTTGTGTCTGCTACTCTAGCTGTTGTTCAGAATCACATGCCTCAAGGTTATCCATGGGGAATTCCAGAGAACTGTGTGCCTGGAAGTTTCAATATTGGTCCTCAAGACACTCCAGTTGTTTAGACTATTGTTACTCCCGCACCTCATGTGGTGCATATTGCTCCTGCTGCACCTCCTTCGGTGAATATGGTTCCATTTTCTAATGATGATATGTATCGTCCTTTTCCTCCAACAAGTGAAGGCTTGGGTCTCTATGATAGAATGGATGATTTTCAAGAGCAATTCGATAAGATGCAGAGGGAGATGAAGCCCCTAAGTGGAAAGGAATTATACGGGCAGAACATGAATGATTTATGCTTGGTCTCGAATGTCAAGATACCTGTGAATTTTAAAGTCCCAGAATTTGAGAAGTATAAGGGAAACACTTGTCCTCGTGCTCATCTTGTGATGTATGTAAGAAGAATGTCTACCCATACTGATGATCAACGTCTGTTGATTCACTTTTTTTCAGGATAGTTTGACTGGTGCTGCATTGAAGTGGTATATGAGCTTGGACAATGTCAATATCCATACTTTCAACGACTTGGGAGAAGCATTTATCAGACAATACAAATACAACATGGACATAGCGCCTGACCATGATCAACTCAGGGCTATGGTCCAAAAGGACAGGGAATCATTCAAAGAATATGCACAAAGATGGCATGAGGTAACCGCTCAAGTGATTCCTCCCATGGAAGAGAAGGAGATGACTAAGATTTTCTTTAAAACTCTGGGTGCTTTCTACTATTAGAGGATGGTAACGAGTGCGCCAAGTGACTTTACTGAAAAGGTAGGCATGGGTATCCGTTTAGAAGAGGCTGTAAGAGAGGGCCGTTTGACAAAAAGTGAAAGTTCTGGAAGTGCGAAGAAGCCATCCTATGGGTTTTCCAAAAATAAGGAAGGAGATACAAATGTTTTTATGCAAGAGAGGAGAGTTAATCCTCCTAGAAGAAATTATCAGCGTCATCAACAAGTCGCATCAGTAACCCCAGTCGTTGGTGTAGCTCCAACCACCAATGCTTATCAGAGACCATCCTATCAGGGGAATCAATGGTATAATCAGAGAAGGGAGACTTATGACCCTATCCCTATGAGCTATATAGAATTACTCCAGGCGTTAATTCAGAAGAAGTTGCTTCAGACCAAACCACTTCCTGTTGTACCATCACCATTGCCTTGGTATTACAAGGCAGGCCAAACATGTGCTTTTCATCAGGGAGCACCAGGGCACAATGTTGAGAACTGCTATCCTTTGAAAACTGAAGTATAAAAATTGGTGAAGTCTGACATCTTATCTTTCAAGGATGTTGTACCTAATGTGAAATATAATCCCTTGCCCAAGCATGGAGGAGCAAATAATGTAAACATGGTGGACGACTGTCCAGGCGACTTCCGAATTTTTGACATTAAGTTAGTTAGAGGAGATTTGGTAAAAATGCATGCGGACCTCTGTGAGTTTAGCTACTATACTCATGACCATGCCGGTTGTGCTATTTGCAGTACGACTATACAGGGTTGTGACAAGATAAAGGTTGATTTGCAGGAGATGATGGATGAGGGCCTCATCCACATAATCAGGCCTAGGGCAGAGTATGAAGAGGAAGCAAACATGGTTTCTGGATGTCCTAAAGAGTTCATAATCTTTGAAGTGGAACATATGAACGAGGATCTTGTACAATTGCATGCTACTTTCTGCCACATGGCTGGTCAAGTAGAACATTAGTATAGATCTTGCCGAATTTGTTGTCGGGACTCCCGAGGATGTTCAATTGTTAGGAAAGGTGTTCAATTGTTGTTGGATAATGGAACTATCAAGGTTACAGGCCAAAGGGATTATTACCATGAGGTTAATAAGATTGAGGTTTGTTTAGCTGAAGAAGAGACAGATGATGAGTATGCCTCTGTAGATGAGTTCTTCTCCTCAGATGAAGATATTTTTTCTAGAGATTACTCTGTAACGACTAAATGTGTTGAAGAGGAAGTAAATGTTATTGTGCCTTGTTTTGGTGCACCTACCCATTTTCAAGTTGAATATCATAGCAAGCCATCTATTACTCCATTGGTGATTAGTTTTCTGGGTCCTGTCCCCTATAAGTCAGACAAGGTTGTACCCTACAAATATAATGCTACGATTTTAGAGGATGGTGTGGAAGTTCCCATCCAACCAATGCCTAATGTTGGAAATATTGTTGAGACTAGCAGAGTGACCCACATCGGTCGTGTATTTGCACCAGTTGTTCGTGGAGAAGTTAGTACTGGAAAGAAAATTGTTGAAAATGTTAAACCCAAGAAGGCTACGGGTGAATCTAGTGGAGCTACGCTAGAAAAAGAAGTGGATTATATTTTGAAGATAATCAAGATGAGCGACTATAGAATTGTAGATCAGCTACTGCAGACTCCTTCAAAAATATCTATCTTGGCTTTATTGATGAACTCCTTTGCTCACAGAGAATCTTTGATGAGGGTATTGGACCAAGCTTTCGTGGAAAGTGATATTCCAGTAGACCAATTCAGAAGTGTGGTAGAGAACATTACATCATGTAATAACCTGAGTTTCTACAACAATGAACTACCCGATGAAGGAAGGAATCATAATCTGACCCTCCACATCTCTATGAACTGCAAGAATAATTCATTATCCAACGTGCTGATTGATAATGGATCCGCATTGAACATTATACCGAGGAGAATGCTTATGAAGATGAAATATCAAGGGACGCCCATGCACCCAAGTGGCATTTTTGTGAAAGTGTTTGATGGATCAAGGAAATGTATTATTGGTGATGTGGACTTGCCTATTCATATAGGCCCATATTTGTTTCAGATTACTTTCCAGGTCATGGATATTGTACCCGCTTATAGCTGTTTGCTAGGGCGGCCATGGGTACATGAGGCAGGGGCTGTCACTTCGACTCTACACCAGAAGTTGAAGTTTGTGCGTGAAGGAAAAGTGGTGATTATAAATGGATAACAGGCGTTATTGATATCTCATTTGTCCTCTTTCAGCATTGTGGAGGCGGATGAAGTTGTTGTGGGAACCCAGTTCCGAGCTTTATCCATTGATAATATAAGAGGAAATGGGAATTATATAGCTTCATTTAAGGATGCACAGCAGGTTATGCGTAATGGCCATAGTGAAGTATGGGGACAGATTGTTGATCCACCTATAAACAAGAATAGAGCTGGCTTGGGGTTCTCTGTGAAGAATGATAAAGGTAAGGGCATGAAGCCAAAGCCTACTGCAGGCAAGTATCAAGACATCTTTCACAGCGAGGGTTATCTTCATCCAACTGTTTCCGGGATTAATGCCATTATGGAAGATGAAGCAGAGCCAGAAATGCCAAATTATGTGACGCACAGAGTTAGGGTTCAGAACTGGATCACCATTGATGTTCCCTCTTGCATACATGTTTCAAAGTAATTTGTTTTTATTAATATTTTTGAAAAGCTTTCACTCTGCCCAAGGTGAAAGTATTAATATTGTATGGGCTTATCTATTTGCTTTGATTGTTAAAATCAATAATAAAAGTTGTCTTTGTTTTCCAAATTATGTTTTTCTTTTTTTCTTTTTTCTTGGAAAATGATAATCAGAAAAAACCTTTCAAAATAAATAATAACATAAATTCAATCTGCATGATCACTTGTTATGTGTGCCAGTTTCTAAAAGCAATCATAAATCATATGTGCAGATTAATTAAATAACCGGTTGAATAAAATGACCCTGCACCCTCTCCCAACTTTGAATGTCATGTGTATGGGGCCGGAGAAGAAGACTATGATGAGATTCCAGAATAGGTCTCACGGTTGCTTGAGCGTGATGAGAATGCCATTAAGCCATATAAAGAGCCGTTGGAAGTAATCAATTTGGGTTCAGAAGAAGATTCGAAGGAAGTCAAGATTGGAGCATTATTGCATCCTGATGTGAAGAGCATGTTGATTGAGATGTTGAAAGAGTATGTGGATATTTTTACTTGGTATTACCAAGATATGCCTGGTCTAGATACAGATATTGTAGAGCACCATTTGTTGCTGAAGCCAGAGTGCCCGTCAATCAAACAGAAGTTGCGAAGAACTCACCCAGATATGGCAGTGAAGATCAAAGAAGAAGTTCTAAAGCAGATTAATGCTAGTTTTCTTGTGACATCAGTTTACCCTTGGTGGATTGCCAATATTTTCCCAGTACCGAAGAAAGATGGAAAAGTTTGCATGTGCGTAGATTACAAAGATCTAAATATAGCTAGTCCAAAAGATGATTTTCCATTGCCACACATTGATATGTTAGTGGATAGCACAACAAAATTCAATGTTTTCTCGTTAATGGACGGATTTTACGGGTATAATCAAATAAGGATGGCTCCTGAGGACATGGAAAAAAACTTTTATCACACCCTGGGGAACATTCTGTTACAGAGTGATGCCCTTTGGGTTGAAGAACGCTGGTGCAATGTACCAGAGGGCTATGACAACCCTATTCCATTATCTAATGCACAAGGAAATTGAGGTATATGTTGATGATATGATTGCTAAATCCCAGACTAAAGAAGGGCATGTAGAAGATTTTTTAAAGTTGTTTCAGCGTTTGAGGATGTATCATCTCCGCTTGCATCCAAATAAATGTACCTTCGGTGTTTGGTCAAGGAAATTGCTGGGTTTCATTGTTATCCAGAGAGGGATTAAAGTTGACCCTGATAAAGTCAAAGCAATTCAAGAAATTCCAGCTCCGAGAACTGAAAAGCAAGTCAGAGGGTTACTCGGGAATTTGAATTATATTTCTAGATTCATTTCCCACATGACTGCAACGTGTGAACCGATCTTTAAGTTGTTAAAGAAAGTTCAAGGTTGTGTGTGGATGGATGACTGCCAAAGGGAATTTGAAAGTATTAAATAATATCTGCTTGAACCTCCTATCTTGCTCCCTCCTGTTGAAGAAAGACCATTGATTATGTATTTGACAGTGTTAGAT
Source organism: Vicia faba (assembly GCA_948472305.1). NCBI lineage: Eukaryota > Viridiplantae > Streptophyta > Magnoliopsida > Fabales > Fabaceae > Vicia > Vicia faba. Next base: position 1,417,774,656 of record OX451739.1, on the reverse strand, counting down.
AATTCCATGGGTTGTATTCTGGGACAAAATATGAAACATGGAAGAAAGAGTATGTCATTTATTATCTCAGTAAAAGAGTTTACTGATTATGATTCACGGTATTCCATGTTGGAAAAGACATGTTATGCTCTGGCCTGGGCGGCAAAACGTTTACGGTAGTATATGTTGAATCACACTACTTGGTTGATCTCCAAAATGGATCCGATCAAGTACATTTTTGAAAAGCTTGCTCTTACTGGGAGAATCGCCCATTGGTAGATGTTGTTATCTGAATATAACATCGAATACCACACTCAAAAAGCTATTAAAAGCAGCGTGTTGGCAGATTATCTTGCTCACCAACGAGTTGATAATCATCAGTTTGTGATGTATGATTCCCCAGTGAGGATGTGATGTTTCTGAAAATGAAAGATTGTGATGAACCATTGCCTGAGGAAGGTCTTGATCCTGAATCTCGCTGGAGCTTGATATTTAGTGGAGTTATGAATGCTTATGGTAAAGGAATTGGTGCAGTGATTTTCACTCCACATGGATCACACATCCCTTTTACTTCAAGGTTGACATTTGATTGTACTAATAATATGGCAGAATATGAGGCTTGCATCATGGGTCTCGAGGAAGCTATTGATCTCAGAGTTAAAATTCTGGATGTGTATGGCGATTCAGCTTTGGTAATAAATCAGATTAAAGGAGAGTGGGATACCCGTCACCCCGGCTTGATCCCTTACAATGATTATGCTAGAAGATTGTTACCCTTCTTTAATAAAGTTGAATTCCATCACATCCCTAGAGATGAAAATCAAATGGAAGATACTCTGGAAACTCTGGCTTCTATGTATCAAGTGAATACTTGGAATGATATACCTTGAATTATGGTTCGACGACTGGATATACCCGCTCATGTGTTTACAACGGAAGACGTAGCAGATGAGAAACCTTGGTATTATGATATCATGCATTTTATTCAGACTCAGGAATACCTGATTGGTGCTTCGAATAAAGATAGAAAGACATTGAGAAGATTGATTGGCAGCTTCTTCCTCAGTGAAAATGTGTTGTACAAGAGAAATTATGACATGATCTTGCTCAGATGCATGGATAGACACGAAGCAGACATGTTGATGCATGAGATTCATGAAGGTTCATTTGGCACTCATATCAATGGACATTCGATGGCTAAAAAGATGCTAAGGGCCGGTTACTATTGGCTGACAATGGAATCTGACTGTTACAAATTTGCAAAGAAGTGCCATAAATGCCAGATTTATGCGGATAAGATTCATGTGCCTCTGACGCTTCTCAATGTTATTTCTTCCCTGTGGCCTTTCTCTATATGGGGGTATTGACATGATTGTAATTATAGAACCCAAAGCTTCGAATGGACATCGTTTCATCTTGGTAGCAATTGATTACTTCACTAAATGGGTGGAAGCTTCTTCATATGCTAATGTTACTAAGCAGGTGGTAGTGCGCTTCATTAAGAATATTCTCATATATCAGTATGGTGTGTCGAGCAGAATTATCACCAATAATGCCTTGAATCTAAATAACAAGACGATGACAGAACTTTGTGAAGAATTCAATATTGTCTATCACAATTCATCTCCGTACAGGCCGGAGATGAACGGGGTTGTTGAAGCTGCTAATAAGAATATCAAGAAGATCAACTAGAAGATGGTTGTTACTTATAAAGATTGGCATGAAATGCTCCCTTTTCTTTACATGGATATCGGACATCTGTCTGCACTTCAACAGGAGCAACCCCGTTCTCCCTTATGTATGGAATGGAAGCAGTGCTCCCAATCGAGGTTGAGATTCCATCTTTGTGTGTGATAATGGAAACCAAGTTGTCAGAGGCTGAATGGATCCAGAACAAGTTTGAACAATTGAATTTGATCAAAGAGAAGAGAATGACAACTTTGTGTCATGGGAAGTTATATTAGAAGAGAATGAAGAAAGCTTTTGATAAGAAGGTCAAACCTCGTAAATTCAAAGAAGGTGACATCGTGCTCAGGAAGTGGACTCCCAATTTTGAAGGCCCATATGTTGTCAAGAAAGTCTTCCTTGGCGGTGCATTAATTCTTGAAACTATGGATGGCGAGGAGTTCCCACGTCCCATGAATGCTGATGCAGTCAAGAAATACTTCGCCTAAAGAAATAAAATAACAACTCACTAAGTTGAAAACCTGAAAGGGTGGCTTAGGAAAAAAGGAGCGTCTCGGTAGGCCGAAAACCCGAAAGGGCGGTCTAGGCAAAAATTAGAGACATAAAGAGAATAAAATTTCCCGCTAAGTTGAAAACCCGCAAGGGAAGCTTAGGAAAACGTTAGGGACTTTCTTGGAAATTAACTGCATCAGACAAGACTTGATCATTGAAGCAACAATCTTCTTGGGTCATCACGATATCTCAATAGAGGCTGCTGCTCAAAATTTCAAAGTTGTTAGAGGGAATAGTGGTCATTGTATCTCAATGTATCTTTTCCATTATATATTACCATTTTCCGAACTTTGTAATCGTCCGTGGAGTCTCGCCATTCGCAGACTACCATTCTATCAATAAAATTTGAGCTTTTACCCAATTCTTTGTAATTCTTATTTTATTTAGATTACAAAGACTCCATTATTGATAATAATTTTCAAAGCAAAAATATTAAATAACAAAATTGTTTTTCAAAAAGAATTTACAACTTACTTTTACTTTAGATTTTGTAATTCAAGAGGAAAACAAAAGTGGTGATCCCAAGAATGGATGAACTCCAGTAATTGTGGGAACTTTTGTTTCCCCCCAGGAAGGTTTTCTCAGGGTTTTTTCGCTGCTATGCACGTGATTTTTGTATATTGAAGACGATACCAATTTGTGTAAGGTGCAATATCTGGTTTGTGATCCCAGTATCCCTAGTCAAGTGTTGGTTCATTTTCTGATTTTTGGGTTTGCCTGGTTTGAGGCCTCTATCCCAGATTCCCCAGCGAAGTCTTCCTTCATATGACGAAAGGTATTTTTTCTTGGTGTACTAAGAGGGAACTATTTGCAAAATGTCGCTCTTTTTGGCAGTGTTGGCATTATTGTTGGTATTTATTTCCTAGGCAACTAGACCAGGGCAGTATATTTTCTAAGAAGTGTTGAGACAGTTGTCAACCCTTTCGGTTTTCACCCGCCAGGTGCTGGGTTTGATTTAAAATCCCCAGGAGTTTGACCTCTTTCTGTAATGTCTACTTCTTGATTCCCTAGGAAGGCTATCCCGGGGCATCTTTTTGTTGGAATGATTTTGCATGATATGAATACCCAATCCAAGATTCCCCAGTGAAGGCTTCATTATTCAATAAAAGTCTTTTCCCCCGTGCATGCTGAGTTGAACTCATTTGCGAAGCATCTCCCTTTCGGCATTATTTGCATTTTGTTTGATTGCCTGATAATCAAGCAAGGGCAATGTTTCATTTAAGAAGTGTTGAAATGGTTATAAACTTTTTGGGTTTTCTTCCGCCAGGTGTAGGGTTTGATTTAAAATCGCCATAATTTTGATTTCGTGCTGTTATGTTTGACTTCTTAACTCCCCAAGTTGTTATCCCCATGAGGTTTCATACTTTTTCCCCAGAGAAGTTGGTGCAATACTTACTCTCAATATTGAAGATATCTTAGTTTCCCCTCTTCGATATGGCGTTGGCCTCCCCAACAAAGTCAACACGAGGTCCCTAGTTGATGTCTCGATGATGAGGCATTATCTCCTCTAGTGAAGTCTGTATGATATTTCCCCAATGAAGTCAGCACGAGATCCTCAGTTGGTGTTTTGACGATATGGTTTCCATCTGCCTTATTTGAAATCAGTATTACAATCCCCAGTAGAAGTGCGGACCGTGAAACATTTTTTTCCCTATTGAAGTCTGTGTGTTATTCCCCGGTGGAGCCTGGATAAGGATGTTACATCCCTGTATCTGTACTGATTTGTTGCCATGATATGATTATCTTCCAGATTATGTTCCTTCCCAGTGAAATTAAGCCGCAAAATAGGATTTTGTTCCTCAGTTGGTGCTTATCTTTTTTATGGAATGTTCATCTTGGGTGTGATTTAGCCGAGTGTTGATTGTGCCCGAGTTGGTTTTGTTTGTTTATCCCCAGTGTTATGTGTCTGTTTTGTCAGCATATACATGATAACACTCATACACTCATACATACATCATGCATAGTTAAATTTAGCAAATCATTTCTCATTCACATTCGTTATTATTTTGTTGACATATTACCTTGTTTTGGAGAGTTGTGTTGTCCTCTCTCCAATAGAGTGTCGGCCTTAAGCAGAAAGTGTATATTCTTTCAATTTCCCCATTGAGTTATCCCTTGTGGAAGATTTTTTCTTTAGCCTTCCTGTACAGCTCTTTGTCTGGATAGATTGGGTTTCCCCTCTTAAGTTTATTTCTCAAAGGACGTATTTTGGTTGACTGTTTCACTCCTATTTATTTTTGGTTTGAATCTTTGTTTCCCAGCAATATTATTACTATGGATTTTTGCGAGCTTCGAGCTTTGGTTTGAAAATGTGCATTTATTTTGCACGAGAAGACTTTATCTCCTCAACAGGAATATATTGGCATCTCCCCAAGAAGTCATGATTCACTCCCCAGGAAGTCATGATTCATTCCCCAGGAAGTCATATCTCTTTCCCCAGGAAGCCATATTGTTTTCCTCAGAAAGTCATTTTTACAACCCTTCCTATAAACAACAAGTAGCAGGTCTCTTTATTTGAGCAACTTATACTTCCCCGTAAAAGTCGATGTTACTTTTTTTCTATCTTATTTATGAGTGGATAGTTTGCAGTTCGTTGTCAAATTACTCAAGTGGATGGAAAGTCTTTCAATATCGTAGAGACAATTCGTTGTGAAATATTTGCAAGTGGTAGTCTCTTTATTTGAGACAACTTATATATTACCCTTTTCTGGGAGGAGTACCTTGGTTAAAGAAGAAGTTGAGACCCGTTCTAGGTGAAACGCCAGAATTTTGGGGAAACTTATTATCTTTTTTCTACCTTCAGTAAACGTTGGTAGTTCACCGTCAGTGAACGTCGGTTCTATGATATTTTCTCTCTACCTTCAGTGGAAGTTGGTAGTTCATCGTCAGTGAATGTCGATGATATTTTCTCTCTACCTTTAGTGAAAGTTTGTAGGTCACCATCAGTGAAAGTTGGTGATTATTATCTTTTTTCTACCTTCAGTGAATGTTGGTAGTTCACCGTCAGTGCACGTCAGTGCTATGATATTTTCTCTCTACCTTCAGTGAAAGTTGGTAGTTCATCGTCAGCGAACATCAATGATATTTTCTCTCTAGCTTCAGTGAAAGTTGGTAGGTCACCATCAGTGAAAGTTGGTGATTATTATCTTTTTGCTACCTTCAGTGAATGTTGGTAGTTCACCATCAGTAAATGGCGGTGCTATGATATTTCTTTTCTCTCTACCTTCAGTGAAAGTTGGTAGTTCATTGTCAGTGAACTTCGATGATTATTATCTTTTTGCCAACTTTAGTGAACGTTGGTAGTTCACCGTCAGTGAACGTCGATGCTATGATATTTTCGCTCTACCTTCAGTGAAAGTTGGTAGTTCACCTTCAGTGAACGTTGGTAGTTCACCGTCAGTGAACGTCGGTGCTATGATATTTTCACTCTACTTTCAGTGAAAGTTGGTAGTTCACCGTCAATGAATGTCGGTGTTGTTATTATTTTCTCTTTCTACCTTCAGTGAACGTTGGTAGTTTCTCCTTCGATAAATGTTGGTGTATCCTTTGATATTTTACCATCCTCTATGAGTCGGGTCTTTTTTATTCACTAGTGATTTATTTTCCTGGTCAAATTTCTCTTTTGATCTTTATTTCCTTTGTTGTATACCCAATGGTATTTTGCGTCCCTTTGAAGTTGTTCATATGTATTCATACTCATAAGCATTGCATGGAATCTTAGGGCCAAAAATAGGGTTTGTTTTATATTTAAGTATCTTCGATCACGTCGACACGAAGATTTTTAACCTTCGTATCTCTGAATAGAAGAAACTTAAATAAGGGCAGCTGTTGTACCCTAATTTTTGCCCTTAAGATCCCTTCATCATACCATATTGATTCAATCACAACAAGGTCACATTAGGGCTTTTGGTTCTCCTCCCTATCTATAGCTTTGCTCTTTCAGTAATCACCAAGCACCTTGACTTTTTTTTCTTTTGTGATTATGCATGCTTTTTTTTACTTCCTTTTAATTAACAAAATGCAATGTTGGTTTGTCTTACTTGTTAATAGTGTAGGTAAAGGCAATGTGGCTTAGCAAGTTGATCCATGGGTTCATGAGTTTATTTCCATGCTCTAGTCAATGAAGCTTGAGAAATTCAAACCTCACCATTGAAGTTGTTTTGGAAGAAATTTCATGGCAAGGTTTATTTTGTTTCACCATATTTCAAAGTTATCAAGATTGATTCAAAAGTACAAGGGGTTGATTGAAGAAGTTGTCATGGTTGGACAAGGCCTTGTTCCCATTGGTTACAAGTGCATATTTATCTCAATTCTCAAGATATGGAAGTGGTTTTGGTTGCTATGGGTTCTCATTATCATCCTCATCAACATCTATCTACAAAGAAAAAGAGTTGGTACAAGAAGTTTGTTTAAAATTGTCAAAGTTCCTCAAAGCATTTTTCTTGATCTAGGATCTAGGGTTTTGAACTTCAAAGAAGTATATCTTGCTCATCTTTTTGTATTTTTGAGTGATTATAAAAACATCCTTCTCTTCAAAGGGTTATTAACAAATCTCTTTAAAAGTTTCAATGAGTTTTCATGTGGAAGAAACTTGATGATGAAGAAAGATTACAAGTCCTCCAGATGAACCCCCAATTTCCCATGTGTGACTTCAAATGATCATAACTTGGACAATTTGTATCACCTTGAGCCCACTCTTTTTCCATAATCATCTTGAGGGTGTGAACTGTATTCCTTATTTTATATGCAAAGTGAGAAAATGGATGGAAGATGCCCTAAGGATACAAAAGATTATAGGTCATTTCATGATTTTTTGCCAACTTCAACAATTCATAACTCTCTCAATATTTGGTGATTTTGAAAGGTTCAAGTCTCAAAATGTCATTCAAAAGGTCTATTTCATGCCATCTTTTTTGGTCAAGAGAAAATTCAAAGAGGAAGGCCATGTTTGGATGCAAAACATTATAGGTCACTTTTGAAGAAAAATTTGAAATATTTCTAAGTATGGAAAGTCAACTTATTTTTCCCAAATTTGACTCATTTCAACATCCAGCTCAAACATCCATTTGATTCCATTCTTTTCCCATTGCAAAGCTTGTAATCTCATCTTTCTAAAGCTTCAAGAATCATGCCCTAAGACCCTTGAGCTGAGAATGCCATTGATTTGAACTTTGTAACTTGAAACTGAAGTTTTTTCAAAAGTCAGAATTTGAAATCCTTGATTTAGCTTCTAAACACATTTTTTCTGTGCGGTTTTACTTCTAAACATGTTTAGTGAACTTCCAGAAGTGATTAGCATAGCAAAATACGCGTTTTAGATGAGTTTTGATCAAAATATAAGTCACCCTTTTCTTGTTTGCAACTTCATATGATTTCCCTCCAAACTTCATCATTTCACACGCTTGAATATTCCATTTGATTCCCTATAAATAGAGAGTATCCCTCATTCATTTCCTCAAGCTTGAACAGCCAAAATCACCCTGCCAAACTCATTCCATAACTCACTTTTCTGCAACTTCGAAATCAGTGTTCAAGCCCTTTTCAATCCAATTTTTCTATCAATTCACCTTCCTTGATCTTCCCTGAAACTAACCATACAATTACCTTCAAGAATCGTGACCTATATTGATCCATAGAAGTCCAGTTTCAGAGCTCTGCAACTCAATTTCAATAGGTAGATTTCTCCATCAATTCTTCCAAACTTTGATATCATTGTGAAGCTCTCATTGCCATGGTTCTAGTCGCAACACTTGCTTTTATCTGAAAATACATTTTGACCATGAAATTTCAAATTCCTTTTCAAAACTTTCCTTCCAAATTGCATGAGCTACAATTTATATAAATTTGTCGCGAAGGTGTGGTTGTCTTCGTCTTCAAGAGACAAGGTGAATGGAATAGGTATGAGCTTTTGATTTTACAATTTGAGAGACCTGCAATTCACGTTGGCTGGAGGTTAAAGATGACCAATGTGTCATCTTCCAACCAATGATGGCGTTCCATTTGTATTTTTTGAAAATCTTATTTATATATGATTTAGTGTTTTATTCAGTAATGAACATGATATGCACAACGCGTCAGATCCCTTGGATTTGATTACTAACGAGTTTTGACTCTCATCCATTGGTCCACATCTTTTTGGTTTTTATTTTATTTTCTGATTTTATATTTAATTATTTTAAACTTCAAAAAATCCTAGAAAATTAATTTTAAGTCCAAAAAATCTGAAAAAATTATGAAAAATATTTTTGATTTTTCTCTTTCTGATTTTTATATTTTCACAATTTTATTTTGTGTTTTGATATTTTTTATAAATTTTCACTTTATTTGAATTGTTCTAAATGTTTAAAAATATTTTTATGCATTTTTAAATTCTGGAAAAAAATATGGAATGATCCAATGATATTGTGATAAATATTTGTGACCTCATTTTTTTTTCTTCTGAATTTGTTATTTTTTATCATTTTTGGTTTATTTTACTCATTTCTTTTAATTTAAAAATAGTTTCTGACTTTAAAAAATTACCAAAAATTTTATAAAAATATTGAGTTCATTTCTGATTTTTCTATGGTCTTACTTAATATCTCTTAATTAATTTGAGCATAGTTGATATTTTTATCTCTTATTTTTATTTTCACATTTTAAAACCCTTTTAATGTATATATTAAATATAATATTATTTTGTGATTATTTTCTGGATGATCTTGGGTTAAATTTTTGATCATGAACTTTGTTAACATCATTGGATCCATTGTGTTGAGTCTAATTCCATAAAAATGGATGAATGATTTTAATAATAGTTCGATTAAAGTTTAATTCAAATGTGATTTGTATATTCTTTCCCACCCTTCTTCATCTCATCCCCTTCTTATTGCACTAAGTGTTATTAGAGCATGATCTTTATATCATGTCTCAAAATAAATGGTGCATAAATTGCTATTGATCGGCCTCATAATAGGTGCGACTTCTATATAAGTCCACTTACGATTGCTTAACATATCGCTAAATTTTGTCCCGATTCAAATAAATGATCATTTGTGGCTCAAACCTATGTTTGCAAGCCCAAGTATATTAATTTGATCTCTTTGATCCAATAACCTTGAGATTCACTGTGTGGAGGCTTTGGTTATACCAATCCTCTAATGGATCCTCATCAATTTTGGTCAACACGGATCACTTAAACATCGTTGATTATTAAATGTTATGTTTTTTTTAGGATTCTAAAATGGATGATAAACTTGACAAAAAGAAAATTCAACTTGTTGTGTGGAAGCTTTGGTTCTACCAATCCTTTAATGAGTTCCAAAGCTTTGGAACTCATTATTAACAATTGATTTTACTTTATGCTTTTATTTTTATGCTTTATATTATTGTCATTTTTTTATTTTGCTCACTTGAGTTTTTCTTCTCTTTTTAAGATACCTAATAATCAACATGAACCATAAAAAGCTTTAATGATACTTGGACTATTTGGTTACTATCCTTGGCATTATGGAGTATTGGACTTCTTGGACTTAGGATTAGAAACCTTGGCCTATATTGGAGACCTTGTGACCTTAATTGATATTTTGTCTGGAGTTCTTGAGGCTTACCTCAAGACATTGGGTTGTTTGTTTGTTTTGTATGCAGGTTATTGTGATTACATTCTTTGCATGTAATATGGAATTCACCCGTATACAGCCGTTATTCTGCCCAATTTTTGTGAAGACTTAATACATTTAAAGTTTGGTTCTCTCAAGAGGTCTAGTATCTTTGCTTGCTTTGTTTCAATCCAAACAATGAGAATTCTATCTTGACTCATAATATCAAGTTTTGGCTTCTTGTTGGTTAGATGGTTCTTATCCCTATCTTTTACCTCATGCTTTAGGATAGTCTCTTCTTCTCCTCCCATCTTCTTTAATTTCAAAAATATTCTCCCTCCTTTGGAAAACTCTTATTGTTTTTAAAGTTGAACTACTTTCATAATAAACTAGGACTTATGTCCATGCATTTTCAAAACCTTTTCATAAACAAACTTCAATCAAATTTATAATACCTTGAAATTTTTTGTTAGAAAACTAAAAGTCAATCAATCTCATTTCAAACCATTTTACTACTTTGGCTTTTTAATTTAAATTTTTTCTCAAAAAAGATTGGACTCTTGTCAATCCTTGTAGAGATGCAAACAACTATACTTCTACAATATATAGTGAAGAGAGATATTTTCCACTTGGGTGTTGAGTGAGGCATTGTTGATTTTAAAATCCAAGCCATATCCTCCACTTTGAGATGATGCAAATTCTCCTTTCTCATGATTCTGGGTAGTAAGTATGTTTTCCACACGAATAATGATGATGATGACTTATCTCATAAAATTAACCAACACACTTGTGTTTTAAAATTTTCAAAAGAGGAACTATGTGTACCCTGATCCCCTATTGCACGGAAGGTGGTACGTAGGCAATAAAGGTTCGCAACTGCGGTGGGTGCAAAAATCATAAAAAAATATATTTCTTTTCTCACCTCCACCATCTATTTTACATACAACATTTTATAGCCAAAATATACAGATTTTACAAAGAGGTTCCTGCGGAGTACCGTAGATGTTTAAGGTGCTAATACCTTCCCTTTGCATAACCAACCCCCTTACCTTGAATCTTTCCCCCATCTTTTGGGTTATTCGCTCTTTTCCCATTCCTTTGGAAACAATAAAGCGCGGTGGTGATTTTTATTTGATTTGTATAAGTCTAGTCAATCCAATGGCTTAGTTTTAAACATTTCTACCGCTACAAGTTTCAAATGCAAGTTTCAAGATGGTCATTCAACTAAACTATAATTTCTAATTCATTAAAACTTGACTTTTATCTTATGCCTTTATTTTATGCTTTTATTTTATGTATTTACTTTATGCACCATTTTACTCTAGCGTTTACATTTCATGCTATTTTCATCTTTGCTCACTTGAGAATTTACTTTTATGTCATTTTTATTTTTCTCACTTGAGCTTTTCATTTCTTTTTGAAGATACCTAATAATCAATTTGAACCATAAAAAACATTAATGTTACTTGGACTACTTGGTCATTATCCTTCGCATTATGGAGTGATAGACTTCTTGGACTTAGGATTAGAGACCATGACCTACCTTGAGACCTTGTGACTTCAACTTTTATTTTATCTAGAATTCTTGGGGTTTACCCCGAGACATTGAGTTGTTTGTTTTCTTTGTGTGCAGGTTATTCTGATTATATGCTTTGTCAGTGATTGGGAACTCATCTGTATACAACTGTTACTCTTCCCAATTTTTGTTAAGACTTAGTGCAATTGAAGCTTGGTTTTCTTAAGAGGTTTGTTATCTTTTCTTGTTTGGTTTTAACCCAAAGGATGAGAATTCTACATTGAGTCATCGTGTCAAATGTTGGCTTCTTGTTGGTTAGACGGTTCTTTTCTCTAGCTCTTACCTTATGCTTTAGGGTAGCCCCTTTATCTCCTCCCATCTTCTTTAATTTCAAAAATAGGCTCCCTCCTTTTGAAAACTCTTCTTATTTTTAAACTTCAACTGCTTTCATAATAAACTTGGACTTATGTCCATGCATTTTCAAAAAAAAATTCTTAATCAAATTTTAACCAGCTTAATCATACATTGACATTTTTGTGAGAAGACTAAAAGTCAATCAATCTCATTCAAATTATTTTTCCACTTTGGCTTTTTAATTTAAAATTTTCTAAAAAAAATAGACTCTTGTCAATCCTTGAGGTGATGTGAGCTACTATACTTCTATGATGTATAGTAAAGCGAGATATTTTCCACTTGGGTGTTGAGCGATGCTTTGTTGATTATACAATCCAAGCCATATCCTCCACTTTGAGATGACACAAATTCTCCTTTCTCATAATCATGGGTAGTAAGTATGTTTTTCCACTCGGATAAGACGATGATGTCTCGTCTCTTAAAATTAACCAACACACTTGTGTTTTAAAATTTTTAAAGGTGAACTACGAGTACCCTGATCCCCTATTACACGGAAGGTGGTACGTAGGCACTAAAGGTTTGAAACTGCGGCAGGTGCAAAAATTGTGAAAATATATTTCTTTTCTCATCTCCACCTTCCATTTTTTGTATACAACACTTATAGCCAAAATACACAGATTTTCAAAGAGGTTCCTGCTGAGTACCGAAGATGTTTAGGGTGCTAATACCACCAACCCCCTTACCTAGATTCTCTCCCCCTCTTTTTTAGGTTATTAACTCTTTTCCCATTCCTCTGGAAACAATAAAGCGCCGTGGCGATTTTTATTTTGATTTGTGTGAGTCAAGTCAATCCAATGGCTTATTCTAAACATTTCTACCGCTACACCCATCTACTTCACGAGAAAAGCCTTACAAGGCCCCAAAGTAAGGTACCAACAAATAGAGAATGTAGCCTTAGTGCTTATCAATGTGGCAAGAAGACTGAGAATTATTTCTTGGCCCACACAATTATTGTCGGGACAGAGCAACCAATGAAGCAGTTTCTCAGACGACCCGACATGGCGGGAAGAATGCTTTAATGGTTATTGGAACTCGCCGAGTTAGACATCAAATACGAAATCATGAAATCCATCAAACCCTAAGTATTGGCCGACTTCGTGACTGAGATTACTTCGCCCTCCTCCCCGATCGGGACGTGCAAGTGGACCATCTTCGTCAACGGAACTTCTAGTTTGAAAAGAAGCGGAGCAAGAATTATACTGGAAAACAAAGAGGGAATTCTAATCAAAGTCTCCCTCACACTGTCCTTCTTGAATTCAAACAACCAAATCGGATACAAAGCATTCCTAGCAGGGCTGCACCTAGCCGAAGATTTAGGTGCCGAGGAGGTGAGAACCTTCACAGACTCCCAGCTCGTTGCATCTCAGGTACGGGGAGAATACCAGGTCAAAAATGACCATGTGACCGAGTATTAGACTTTGGTCCAAGAAATAATAAAGCAATTTGAGTTTTTATATGTGTATCACGTTCCCCACGAACATAACACACGAGTAGATATCCTGTAAAAAATAGAATGCACGAAGAAGAAAGAGGGAAACAAATCGGTATAGGAAATTCTTCCTCGTCCGAGCATTGAAAAAACCCTCCTTGCCATATGAGAAAATAACTACTGAATGACCCTGGTATACAACTACCTTATAAAAGGAGAATTACCAAAAGATTAAAAGGAGGCTAGCATGGTGAAGTGAAGAGCCTGCTCCTAAATCCTGGTCGAAGGTAGATTATACAGGAGGGGATTTTCCTCCCCCTCCTTAAATGCATTGATCAAAACAAAGTAACTCACGTCTTACATGAAATCCACGAAGGGATCAACGACCAACACTTGGGAAGAAGATCCCCTGCCATAAAATTATTATGGGCAGGATATTACTAACCCACCATACATCACGGCACCCAAGAGCACATGAAGAAGTGTGATAAATGCCAACTCCACATGGACATGCATTTAGCACCTCCAAACGAACTCAAATCTCTATCTTCCCCATGGGACTTCGCCTGGTGGGGCTTGGACATCCTCGGACCATTCTGTAATAATCAGTTTTAAAATGAGAGTCGTCGCCCTTAATTTTTATCTTTAGGAAGGGAATATAATGGATAACCCTAATTTGACCAGAGATTCTAAGTGGTTTGACTCGTTTTTAGACGAAGGAAAGGTGTTAGGCACCCCTCATCTACCTTGTTCATCAGGATACTAAGGTTTAGATTTACAATTCATGAAATAGGGTTTTAATTTTTATTAGAAGAACTTACCACGATTTTAAGTCATATGCCTATGTATCCTCTTATGAGGAATCAGAGTCTCAATTTGTAGTTCGCAGTTGTTGGTTGGTGTTTTTTATGGATTACGAAAATATCTCATATTAATCCTTGAACCAAGTCCGGGTTTGTAAATTGTGGAGTTGTTAGACGAAGTTCACAATTAATGAGAAATATATCCATAATCCTTTTTGAAAATAATATGAGGTTTGAATTAGGTTAGTGAAAATTGTCAGTAGTTTGATTGGTTAGACATTTTCAAATATGTTAAAAATATATAAGAAAAATAGTTTTTAACGCATGAGAAAAAATATTTTTAATATAATTAAAATATTGAATGAGTTAGTAAAAGAATTTGTATTAATAAAATAAATAAATTTAGAGTTTATTATAAATATAAATATTAATTGTGAAAATGTAAGAAAATAAATAAATGAATAACAATTAAAAATAAATAAATAAATTAATTAATTAAAAATGCAGGGGGTGTATTTTTAGTTAGTTAGTAAAAGGCTGTGGGTATGAAGAGTAAGACCCTAAATTCAGATATTTAATTTGGGCCCAAAAACGCAGGGGGTGTGGTTTTGAACATGATAGCAAAATTGGGTGGTTGGTTTAGCAAGGCCCAAGTTCAAATATTGAATTGGGCCCAATAGTACAGGGGGTACGTTTCTTTGTTAAGGAAGTGATTTAAGGGTGCTAAAAGAAAAGGGTCTGGCCCAAAACAAATTATCAAGTCTGCTGCACAGAGTGTGGATGCACGCATGTACTTTCTGGTGGGCATGTGGTTATGAAACTTTTGATGATGATCAAAGGGTTTGGGAGTGAGGGTACACGATATGAGCAACGCATGGGAACAACGGGTGTCATATAAACAAAATCATAGGCCGGAGGCCCATTTTTCTTTTCTTTCCCTCTCTCTACACCTAAAACACAAACATGCTATACTTTTAAAGAGAGAAGCTCTGGCTTCTCTCTAGGCAGTCAGAAATCGCCCCACCGGCCAAAAATCGCTTCCGTCGATGGCTCAAACCTTTAGCCACTGTAGGGCACCTGTCTCCCCAGATCTCTTGTTGAAGTTCAACCGGGATATTCATGTGCTTATCTGCTCCTCCATGAGGTAACCTAGAAGCGTTGAATATATTCAACTCAATCTTAGAACCCTAAGAACCCTAGTTGAACCAAAACCTATAAACCCCAAACCTAATGAACCCTAACCCTAAACCCGATGAGCCCTAATCCTAAACATGAACCCTAACCCTAAACCTGATGAACCTTAATCCTAAACATGAACCCCAATGAACCCTAACCCCTTCAGAAACCCATAAATACAAAACCAAACATAAATCACAGATTCAAATAACAACAAACCATAAGCTAAGTGAATCGGCTTATCACCCCTGCAGTGATTCTTCTTGTAAATCTCATTATGGCTCTTTGTCGATTCTCCCTTCTAATCTTCTTCTCCTTCTTTTCTGTTTGACAGGTGTATGAGATAATGGTGCGTGATAGAGATTTGAAGCACAAATATAGGTTTTCATAAATTGAAACCTAAATCTCAGGGAGGCGGTTGACTCTCGGATTCTGTTTCTCTATTATAATTTCTTCTCTTACAATTTTGTTGTTTTTCTTCAAATAGTTATATGGTTTTTATTTATAGTTTTTAGAATTATATTGATTAGGAAATTATGTTTGATGGCTGTTATTTTTTAGATTGATTGTAAACTAAGGTTGCAATTAGAAATCAAGGATTTTATTTTTTGTTCATTAGAGATTTAATTGAGATTCTATTTTATGCAAGATTTGATTCTGTAATGTATTTGGACAGTAACTTGTATACAGATTCAAAATCAATAAAAGATCTAATTTGCAATCTATTTTAGTTTTAATTTGATTCATAGCAAACTCTAGATTTGGGCTCCTAGGGTTAATTGGCAAAGGAAATGGAACCTTGTGTGCCACTGCAGATTTAGGGTTTCAAAACCCTTTGGTTGACTTGGTCAACAATAATCAAAATAAAAACAAGAAATACTACATATTATAATATTAATAATAAATATTCACTAATAATATTAATTAGTAAATAACAATTATAATAATAAAAGTAATAATATTACTAAAAATAATGTTGACTTAATCAATAATTAAGATGGGCTCTAAACCCTCTTAGTCGGATGAAAATTTAAACAAAAAAAATACACCCCTCTTTTTTTATTTAAACACACCTCAATGGGCTTGAATATCAACAATACACCTTTTCTAATTGTAAGTAAAATTTAATGGGCCATCAGATTTTGATGATCCATTTTTAAAACAATACACCCCCTCTATAAACTTAAACCCTAAACTACATATATGAATTTGACTATAATATTAAAAAGAATATGATAATACTGGAAATTAAAAACAATAAGGAATAAATTGATTAGAAACCAATAAGAACAAATTTGGGGTATGACAGCTACCCTTATTTAATTACTCTTCGATTGAAGGGTGCGAGAATACACGGGTTTCGCACATTCGAATCAGAGGGTTATTAAATAATGAAAGACCCTAGAATTTGTCCGAAAGATTATAAGGATACACTGTACAGTGTTCCCAAGAGTATGAAACATAGGCATAAATGATGATGTATCATCCTTACCTGATTTTTGAACAAATTTTTCGATCTGACTTAGATACGACGACGCGGATAACCCGTCAATATAAAAAATGAACGTAGATTTTTGCATATTTACCATAACCTAGGAGGTAAATAGTACAATTTTGGAAATTGATTTACCAATGCTTTGAGACTAATATAGTAAGCTTAATACGTAGACTTTGTCTATTCATCACAACCTATGGGATGAATAAAACAGAGCTTGATAACACGTTAACGCATAGAGACTGACACAATGAATCATATTGCAAATTTCGTTATGTTTACTACAACCTAGAGAGTAAACAATACAAGGATGAAATTAGGCATTTATCACGACCTATGGGATAAATGACATAGGGATGGGTTCATGTATCCATAAAGACCTAGAGGATGAATATTATAAGCCTAGAATTCTCTTACCTACCGCAACCTAGAGGATAGATATTTGAAAAGTTTATGTGTTTATCACGACCTAGAGGATAAACAACATGGAGATAGAATTATGTATTCATTACGACCTAGAGAATGAACAACATAAAATCTGATAATTCACACACCTACCATAACCTAGAGGATATATGATTGAAAAGTTTGTGCGTTTATCATAACCTAGAGGATAAATAACGCGAGGGTAGTCTTACGTATTTATCACGACCTAGAGGATAAATAACGTAATCTAGATAATTCGCATATCAATCACAACCTAGAGGATAGATGCTTGAAGAGTGTTTTGGTAATAAAATCTTAGGTAGATAGACCAAAGATAAGGTTGAAGTCTCACCGGTTGTGTCTGTTCTCAAGCAAGGTATTTATTTGTTTTGTGGACCAAATGATCTAATGATGAGCCCCAAGAAAGTTCATAGTTTTAACCAAAGATGTATTCTGGACATGCCATGCATAATGCCCTAAGTTGATATGGAACCCAAAATGTATATGCATCGAGTATTTATATATGCCCCAAATGTAATGTTTTTGTATGCCCCAAATGCAGGTCGTGGATTTTTTTTTTGTGTTCTCTCCTTTTAAACCATTGTACTTGTGTTACCAACTCCTTAACGTTGTATGTTGTATTATCCTGGCATTTAGAATTGATCAAGATGAATGGTGTCAGCAGAATTTTAATGTTTGTATCGCGGGGTAGGCGTGGACGTAGTTGCAGATGTTGGCGTGGATATAGCTATGGACGTAGGCGTTGATTTTCTTTCGATGTTTTTCTAACCAAAATTATTTTTGATTTCATATCAAATTGTTTTATTTGTCCAATCTCCAAGGTGGTTTCAACGTAGTATTCATAAGAAATAATTGTAGTATTTGCAAACAAGTCCAAAAATGGAAAAACACAATTGAATGATTGAAAAAGTAAATATTTTATTAATAAATATGCCTTTGAATAGGCGAGAGTACAAGATGCAATTCCTTAAAAGTGGTAATTACAGAAAGTTTTAAAACTAAAAATAGCAATAAAAATGACAATTGCTACTGCTGTTTCTCCCATGTCCTTTTGATAGCTCCAATCTCCTTTGCTTGTGAGTCAAATGATTTAGATCAATCTCTCTCCTTCGTAGTCGTGGTCGTGGTTCTTAGATCGTAGTATTTTTGTTTTTAATTTATGAGTAAGATCCCTAACTTTTTCCAGGACCGCCCTTTTAGGTTTTCAATCCACCGGGATAATAATTTTTGTGTATGTCCTTAATTTTTGCCTGGATCGCCCTTTAGGGTTTTCAATCCATCGGAACGCTCCTTTTTGCCTAAGTAATCCACTTAAGGTTCGAACTTAACAAGCTTTTTATACATAGTGTTTTTTGATTGCATTTGAATTTGTCGAATGTGGAAGTTCTTCCCCATCCATTATTGTGAGGATAAGACTGCCACCCGAGAATATTGTTTTTACCACATATAGACCTTCATAGTTGGGTGTCCATTTACCACGTGAATCATGGCGAGGTAGTAGAATACTCGAGGGCGGACCTTTTTGTCAAATTCTTTCTTCATCCACTTTTGATACAATTGACCATGGCACAAAGCTGTCAAGCATTTTTCTTCAATGAGGTTGAGTTGATCAAGCCGTGTCTGGATCCATTCTATTTCTTCAAGCTTTGTCTCCATTAGAACTCGTAGTGATGGGATCTCTACTTCAACAGGGAGTACTGCCTCCATGCTATATACGAGAGATAAAGGGGTTGCACCTGTTGAAGTACGTACAGAAGTACGATAGCCATGTAGAGCGAAAGGGAGCATTTCATGCCAGTCTTTGTATGTCTTCACCATTTTTATGAATGATTTTCTTGATGTTATTATTGGTAGTTTTAACGGCCCCGTTCATCTTGGTTGATATGTTGAGGAATTATGATGCTCGATCTTGAAATCATCGCATAGCTCTTTCATTATTTTGTTGTTCAAATTGGACCCGTTGTCTGTAATGATTCTTCTAGGAACCCCATACCTATTGTAATACTGTGGGAGAACTAAATTGGTTTTGCGTTTTGTCGCAAATGTTACAGATAGCAAGATTCGTCACCAATTATTTTATCCAATAAAGAAAGGGTGGAAAGAACAGGAAAGACTTTTTTCGATTTTGAGTTCAGGGGGGTAGGTTATGAAAAGGGAAGGTGTTACCACCCTTTTCATCCGTAGTTATCTACGGGCTCTTAATCTCTATCTCACTTTGTTTTCAAAATTCTTTATGTCGGGTGTTTGAAAAATATTTTGAAATGCTAATGTGAGGTAAAACTTTGTAATGATTCATGTACCTGTCCTCGAGAATGCATACAAAGTGTTTGTTTGAAAATATTTATTGAAAAGTGTTTGTGAAAAGATGTTTTTGTTTTGAAATGTTTGTGAGCAAGCAATTACGAGAATTCTACCTTATTGTACCCCAAAATTTGCCCTCTCATTTTCTCAAGATTTCTCTCACAAGATGTCCATTGGTTCAAGAAGGCACAAGGATGGATCAGCTCAATACACCTCCTCAAGCACTAATGACTCAAAATTAGGGTTTGAGTTAGAACAAGTGCAATTGGAATTTTAAGGCCCCATATGACCTTCATGGATCATTTTTTACTCTCAAGATTGCCCATGTCAAGTTTCAAGCTTTGGATCACATTTTTGCTTAGTCAATTGATCAGTTGACCTAAAATCAACTACATTGGGTAAAAAGTCAATTGTGGTTAATTTACAGTCAAACTTCATAATTTTTTATCCATATCAACATTTTGAACTCATATATGTCAATTGGTCAAGTTTGGATCACAATTCCTAAAGAAATTTAATCAGAACACCAAAAGGGAAAAATAGTCAAAATTAGGGTTTTGACTCAAAAGGCTCAATTTTTTACTTTTGATCAAATACATGACTTATTGGCTTGAGACAAGATATCAAGGATTCAAATGCATCATATTGACCTGATGGCATAGTTCAAAACACTTCTCAATATCAATTGATTGATAGTTGAAATTTGGTCAACTGATAAAAAAGTCAATTGTACACTGAAAAGTCAAACTTTGACTTTTTGATCAAAATCAAGTTTCAAAAATCACATTTCATCAAGACATGTCAAAATATGAAGATTGTTCATCAAGAAATCAAAAATTCAAAATTATCTTTGAAAAGTCAAAATTCTAAGACATAGAAATTTTTCTAAGTGTTAGAAATTTAACTTTTTTTCATGACTTTGTGCCAAATTTTAACTATGATGCATGATGATTCAAAGGAAGCTTTCAACATGAAAGTTGTAGATCTTTATGAATTATACAAATTTTTATTAGAGATTTGATGTCCAAAAAATGCTTAGATTTGAAGATATAAGCCCATGAAGCCATGACATTTTCATCTAACACTTAGAGAAATTTCTAACAGATTTTGGTCATGATTTTATCCCAACTTCTTGGCACTTTTTCACATAGTTCCAAGATGATTTTGTCAAAATGGCCAACATGAAAGGTATAGAGGATGATTCAAGCTTTCCAAAACATCCAAGACCATGAATTTATCATACTTGAGCTAGGAGATTCAAGGGCCTGAAGATGGACATCCATTCTTGATTGTAAGTCATTTTGTTGAAGAAAAAATAATCCAATTTGCATGATGTGCTGCATAATATTACTTTGCAGGCCTTGTGACCTGCAAATCTATCCATAATCAGATGTTTACACAATTGATTGAACCATTATCCAAGTGATTGAAGCATTGTCCATTGCATCATTCCATTTATAGCACAAAGGCACCATTGCCATTCACATAAAGCAAGCTTTATGCAATTGTCAACTCCTTGATCCTCTTAATTTTTTTTCTCTGCACATACATAATGTCAAATCAAGAATCAACATGCCTAAAAGCCTTTAGCAACTTTAGACCATGCTTGTATCATGCATTGGAACACTAATTTTCACATAACTTGGTTGTTTCATCTCAACCAAACCAGAATTTTGACAATTTGTAGAAAAAACTCTCTCATTCTCTCAAACCTCCTCTATAAATAGAGAGGCCATTTGCAAGAAAAAAGGCCAAATTTTTTTGTTGTTGTTGTGTTGACAAGTTCTCAAAATCCCCTCCTACTCTCAAAAACCATAATTGTCCATAAACCTTCCACTCTTGAGCTTTGAAGTCCAAATCTTTGAAACTCATACCTTACAAGTTTTCCCCAAACAAACCATCTAAATACTTCACATACACGATATAGAAGTTGTTCAAACATAAGAATAACTTCTGTAACATCATTATCATCACCTTCCAAACTCAAAAACATTGTCTTGCAAGTTGACTTGGTTGGAGACATTCGAACACTTTCAATACAAAGTAAGGATTGGAACAACTTTAAAAGGGTCCGAAGGAGCTCAATAAATCATCACATTGTAGTTGGAAACATCCATACACGTTTTGAGTTTTCACTTCAAGAGGTAAGTTTTCTCAAACTGTGATATCCTTGTTCATACATCAATTTACTTTCATTTTCAAAAGATTAAAATAGGACAAATCAGCATAGAAGAGTTGAAAACACTAAAAATCACAAAAAAAGTGCTTCTAGAAGTCTGACATGGGCCGTGTCACGAAGAAAATAGGAAAAATGGCAAGACAGGGCTCTGACACGGATGCTCGTGTCACATGACTCTGCCCGTGTCCCGCTTATTGGAATTAAAACTTGACAAAATGGCAGGACAGGGTCCTGACACGGGTGCCCGTGTCACAGGACACTGCCTGTGTCAGCTCAGTTGGGACTAAGAAAGACATGCATATTTATTACAGGGTCCTGACACGGGTTCCCGTGTCACAGGATACGGCCCGTGTCAGCTTCAACACTAAAAATTCTAATTTTTTGAGACTCTTTTGCTATTATTTTCATTCAATTTGGTTGTAATAGTAATTAGGTTTTAATTGCTTTCATTCCCCATTCATAAATTTTTACCCCATCCCCTAAGAGATGTAATAGCGTAGGATATTTACTTTCCACAATTTATCATTTTCAAATATAAATGCTAGTAATTAGGGTTTGTATGGAAAGATAAAATCAATACTAGAAAACCCTAATCGAAGATAAATCAAGAATGAAATAAAAACACTTGCCCACTTGCACCTCTAGGGTTAACTCCAATTTGTTTCCTTAAATAAATGGTCATGATAGGCATGTGAGAAACTTTAGCAAAAACAATCAAAAATACAAGATCATAGTCCCTCGATGACGCTTCAAATGTTTCTTTATAAATGATCTTAGACCCTTAAGGAAATGCTAAGGTATCTCACAATATTGCTACTTATAACTATACGATGACCCACGCCCGTCCCTTCACATCCAATGATAGGGCTTCTTACCAATCTATGGTAAGATAGCAATGTCAAAGGAAGAGAGAAATGAACAAAAGACTTTTTGAGTAGGTAGAGCGTTCTTAGTTTCTTGCTCACAATCCATCTTCAAAAACATCTTTTAAAATACACCAAACACTTTCAATACATGAAATATTTTCAAAAAGTCCAACACTTTGTATGCATTCTTATAGAGACGATAATCATTACAAAGTGCGCCTAAACGAAGACACTTTTCAAGAATACTTTCAAAAACCACCACAAACACATTTCAAACAAAGAAATTTCAAAAGTGAGCTAGCAAGCAACTAAGAGCCCGTAGATAACTACGAATGAAAAGGGTGCTAACACCTTTCCTTTTCATAAGCTACCCCCCAAACTTAAGAAAATATATCAAAGTTATTTCCTGTTCTTTTCACCCTTTTCTTTATTAGATAAAAGAAAAATCGGTGGTGACTCTTGCTATCTGCAATAATTGTGATAAAATGCAAAACATCCAAGTCAGTTCTCCCACCGTATGACAGAACTGGGGACTCTGCTGGGGAATTATAATTAAAAGTGGGGTTACCTTAGAGCTAGATCACATTTAATTGCTTTCATTGTTTGATTTGTTTGCTTTATATTTATGGATCCTTGTTTGGGTTTGTATTGATCCTCTACCCGAATCTGGGAACATCATTAGGTAAGTAGCAATAAATCGTGGGGACTGTGTGGGGTATACTGACATGGTTGAAGTAATGGCTACGTTAGTGTGATATATTTGTTGGTACCGGTAGCCCTTGAGTCTAGTCAAGGAGAATACGGGGCCGTTGTATGGTGTCATGAAGCACTAACTGACCTTAGAACCTTTAATTGAACAACTTGGCCAATAGGAAGTAGTGAGATAGTCGGCTTTGGTGCAGTCCGAAGTTGGTTGATAATCGATACTATGCTCATTGATATTGGACTTTCGGGATATTTCCGTCACCAATAAAGAGGCTTGCACTAAGACAATTCCCGATGAAGAAAGATCAGTGATATTAAGATTCCCTAGAACTCGGTTACTTTCTAGGACAAGTTGAGCCAACTAAACTTCAAGAGGGTACTTACCAATGAAAAATCATGCAAGCCTAAACCTAGGGACTTCTTTGCTTTGCTTGTGTATATACTTTTACATAACATCATGAAATCATACCATGCCATTTTGTACTAACCATTGCAAGGACCTAGAGATTTATCTTTGTCTTGTTTTGTAGGGCATGACTTCCACTCGCAGGAATACTATCCAAATTAACCTTGTAAGAGTGCCTCCTCAACTCAAAGAGTTAGTGGCAAGGGTTCTTGAGAATTCTATGTTGACCAAAAGATATGGTCGACTTCTCAATCTGGTTACCTCAAGCCTTGATGAAAACATGATGAAGGTGCTCTTTCAGTTCTTTGACCCTTTACACCATTGCTTTACCTTTCCTGATTACCAACTTGTACCTACTATGGAAGAATTATCTCAACTCTTGGGAATTACTATTCTTGATCAACTACCCTTCAACGGTATTGAAAGAGACCCAAGACCTGAGGAGATTGCTCGAGATCTACATTTGAAACGATCCGACATTGTGGCAAATTGGGAA
Source organism: Vicia faba (assembly GCA_948472305.1). Classification (NCBI taxonomy): domain Eukaryota; kingdom Viridiplantae; phylum Streptophyta; class Magnoliopsida; order Fabales; family Fabaceae; genus Vicia; species Vicia faba. Next base: position 1,417,750,629 of record OX451739.1, on the reverse strand, counting down.
ACAAGAAGTGGTGTCAAAGGGTTTCTAGCCAAGTTTTTGTTGGAGAAGGCTCAAGATTTTCGGGATACTCTAGATTTACAAGCCTTTGAAGAAGTGTTGGCTCTTCTCATCTATGAGATGGTTCTGTTTCCCAATCCTGACCAACTCATAGATGTGAACGCAGTCAAAAAATTTCTATCTCGTAACCCAGTGCCTACCTTGCTTGGAGATATCCTACATTCTCTTCACACTCGCACCATGAAGAGAAGAGGACTTCTTATGTATTGCACTCCTCTGTTTGCTAGGTGGTATATTCCGCACCTACCTCGATTTGTTGTGAAGAATGAGCAAGGCTTAAGATGGTCTTATAGGTTGATGTCACTCATACATTCTGATATTTATTGGTGTGCTCGATCTATGAAGGACATTACTAATATTGACTGTTGTGGGGAATTACATAATGTCACTTTACTTGGCATTAGGGGAGGTATTATCTATAATCCTTGTTTGGCTTTGCGACAGTTTGGGTATGCTAGGAGGGGTGGCCTTCATGATGCACTTGTCCAAGGAATTGCATTCGACTACGAGAAAGATGTCCAAGGTTATCGTCAGAGATTCGTACGAGCTTGGGGCATGGTTAACAAGGTTAATAGAAAGACGTTGGCGCATAAGAACTCCATTCCTTTGGAGCCTTATCTCAAGTGGGTGCAAACTCGCGCCCAAAATCTCATGATGCCTTATGTAGTCATCCTACCTATCATCATAGGGTCTGTTGCCGAAGGAGATGTTCCATATACTGTCCTTTATCCTGATACGCTTACTTCTCTTGAAGATTTGCAACGAGCTTAGATTCAGCTAAAGGGCGAGCGAGACACCTTCGAAGCCCAGTTTTATGCAAGCGAGAAGAGGACATTGGAGCTCACGAGACAACTTCAGGAGGAGAGGATCTTGAATGCCTATATTGCTCCAAAGAGGAAGCATCCATAGGAAACTTGAGCCATTTTTATTGTATTTTAGTTCATTTTGTTTCTTTTGTTTAAATGTAAGCCCAAGAGGCATGTTGTAATCAATTTGAACTTATTAATACAATTAATGTTTTTTCCCTTTTGTCTAAACAAATTGAAATCTTCTAAGTCCTTGAAATAATTTGCATACGCAATTTCATGCATCATAACATAAACAAGTTTTCCACAACACGTTTCCTTATCTTTCTACTATTTATTTCAGTAAGATGGATATCGAACAAACAGTGAAGGACTTGCAAGCACATAATTCCCAGTTCCAAGAAACCTTGATGACCCTGGCCAAGGGACAACAAGAGCTGATGACACTGTTGGCGGCTAAAAAGAAGACTAAGAAGAAGGCCCTTATCAACATGGGGAAAAGGTTTAAAGGCCCAGTCCGTCAAGTGCAGATAGTTGAAGAGTCATCAGAGGAAGACGAGAACTAGATGGAAGAGGCAAATAGCACCCGTGTTGGGAGTGAAAACGATCAAGCTTCTGAGGAAGAAGATTATTTTGATGAGCAATATCCTCCGGCTGAGGATAAATACAAGCAGTTTAAGGATAGACTAAAGGCTGTTGAAATTCAATCCATGCCTGGCTTGGATTTTCGTGTGTTGGGTTTAGTACTTTGGGTTGTCATTCCCAATAAGTTCAAAATACCGGTCTTCGCCAAGTATGACGGGATTTCCTACATGAAACTTCATCTAAGGTCTTACGTGTGCAAGATACAGCTGCACACTACTGAAAAAAAGATCTGAGTCCATTTCTTCCAAGAGAGTCTGGCTTGGACTCAACTAGAATGGTTGTATCAATTGGAGGGTTTCCGCATCCACACATGGGAAGATCTAGCCACTGCTTTTTATCATCAATATCAATACAATGCCAATCTGGCACCAACCAGAGTCCAACTTCAAGGTATGACAATGGGTACTAATGAGGGGTTTAAAGAGTACGCACAAAAATGGAGGGATCTTGCTGGTAGGGTCCAACCACCAATAACTTACAGAGAACTAGTTGACTTGTTCATAGATAGATAAAATGGCCCATTTTTCAACCTATTGATTGGGAGTTCTTCATCTAGTTTCACCGAGTTGATACTAACTAGTGAAAAGGTAGAAAGTGGAATTAAGAGTGGGAAAATTCCCATGACATCTGCTTCCGCATCCAAGACTGTAAAGAAGCCCTTCATTGGAAAGAAGGAAACAAATATTGTGTATGGGGCAATGGCCCATACCAAGAAGGATCCCTGATCCTCTGTTAATGTTTTGCTAATCTCCAACCCTCCATTTTCTCAAAGACAATTATCCAACAATCAACGATTTGAAGTTCCTCGAAGACAGTTCACGAGAATAAGCATGTCACTATCCCAAGCCTTACAACATCTGTTGAAGGCCAACTTAGTGACATTGCACAATCCACCATCCAATCCAGACATTTCATCACCTAAGTACAATCCAAATGCCAAGTGCGTGTATCATTCCAACAACCCTGGGCATGAAACTAATCAATGTTGGGCTCTGAAGAATAAAATTCAAGATATGATAGAAAATAAAACAATTGAATTTGATCCACATGCTACTCCAAATCTGATAACTGCAAGAATGTCAAACCATGGAAAACGTGTTAATGCAATTGATGATACTACTTTTGTTTCCTCCATTGAAGATTTAACAACTCCATTAACTACTGTGAAGGGTAATTTTCTGAGATCCGGGGTGTTCCCTGGTTGTTCTAAAGATTGTGTTTGTTGTGATCAACAAGTAAATGGGTGCAAGCGGCTGAAGGAAGTTGTGTAACGCCTGATAAATAATCGTGAGATTCTGTTTGAAAATATTCCTACCATCAAAAGTTTAACCAACCAAGCTGAAGACTTGTCCATAATAACCATCTCCAACAAGCCTCTTAGGATCCCCTCAAGGGTCCTATTAGGATTTCAAATCAACCAACCATTTCTCCTTTAATAATCACTACCGCTGAGCCTATTCCCTACTCCTCTGACAAAGCGGTTCCATGGAACTATGGTGTCGAGGTTTATTATCATGGGATAAAACAAGATTCTTGGATCAATGAAAACGAAGCCGATGTTACTAATATTGCAGATTCTAGTAAAGTAACAACAACAGGGAGGATCTTTTCCCCTAGTATTTCACCACCCACTACTACAACAACTCTCGTTCGCATAAATAATGACAAGTCTAGTGTCAACACTAGAGGAAAATAGAAAGAAGGTGAGCCTGCTAGGATAGAAGCGCCTACCAAAGATACTGATGCTGAAGAACCCTCCAATCGAGAGATGGAGGAAATCCTGAAAATCATAAAGAAGAGTGACTTCAAAATAGTTGAGCAACTGGGATAAACCCCCTCCAAAATCTCCATGCTATCATTGTTACTCAGTTCGGACGCTCATGCCCAGGCTCTAATAAATTTCTTGAAGAAATCCCATGTGCCCCAAGAAACCACAGTTGAACAGTTTGATAACTGTGTAGAAAGTTGAACGGCTGACAATGGATTAGGGTTATTTGACGCTAATTTGATACCTATGGGAAGGAACCACAATAAAGTCTTGCATGTATCTATTGAATGCAAGGGAACCACCCCGACACATGTCTTAATTGATACTGGCTCATCTCTAAAAGTGATACCCAAAGGTGCTTTGGACCGGCTAGATTGTAAAGGACTGGTATTGAAGCCAAGCAATATTGTTATAAGGGCTTTCGATGGGTCTAAAAGGATGGTTCATGGAGAGGTGGATCTCCTAATTAAAGTTGGCTCACATATTTTCAACTCTATATTTTATATAATGGATATACGTCCCACCTACTCTTGTTTGCTTGGAGGCCCTTGGATCCATGGGGCAGGGGCAGTAACATTCACCCTTCATCAAAAATTAAAATATCCAGTCAAAGGGAAGATTGTTACTGTTTGCAGTGAAGAAGAATTTATGGTAAGCCACCTCAATTGCTTCAAATATGTGGAAATGGATGGTGAATTCATAGAAACTTCGTGCCAGGCTTTCCAAATTGTTCCTCCTATGGTTTCCGCCACCAAAATCGCCTCCGATGTATCAAAATATGACAAAGTTATACTAAGAATGGTCTCACTTAAAGATGCTTGTGATGTGGTCAAAGATGGAGGTTGTACTATCTGGGGATAACTCCCTGATATTCTGTTTAAAGCAGATAAATTCATATCAGGTTTCACCATCAAAGCTCAGAAAGAAGTCATGCACGCTCGCATGGGAAAGCCACCTCTCTGCATTGGAAGTCGTGAAACAACTTCCATGCAGAGGATTTCACTCCCATCTCCTTCATTAAGGTGTAACTACTGTTTACTATTTTCTGTCATTTCAAGAACTTTTATTTGTAATCTTAATTCTAAACAATGACTTTTAAGCCATGTGCCTTGCCCGGGGCACTATGGTCCATTTGTTAAGGGTTTTGTTCATGTTCATTTATCATATGATCATTTAATATAAACCATTGGACCTTTTGCTTTCAAATTTTGTGTTCATTGTATTTCTTTTTCTTTATTGCATCTTTTTCAATAGACATGTATCTTACATGCACACACACACACACACACACACACACACACACACTTGCAGATCTCCATCCACTCCAGATCTCATTGCCAACGACTATACTATTGCTAGTTATGACTTCGAACATCCAATTAACCAAGCCGAAGAAGAAGGAGAGGATGATTGTGAAATACTAGGGGAACTAGTCATACTTCTGATGCAAGAGGAGAATGTTATTCAACCTCATGAAGAGCCAGTCGAAATTATCAACCAAGGAACCGAGACAAACAGGAAAGAAGTCAAGATCAGCGCCAACCTAGAAGATGATATCAAAAGCATATTGGTTTAGATGTTACATGACAATGTTGAAGTGTTTGCTTGGTCATCTGAAGATATGCCCGAGTTGGATACCTACATTGTGGTTCATCGCCTGCCAACAAAGGAAGACCGTCCTCCTATTAAGCAAAAAGTTCGTTGCATGCGGCCTGACATGTCTGAAAAGATAAAAGCTGAAGTGATGAAACAATTTGATGCGAGTTTCTTAGCTGTGACATCTTATCCTCAATGGGTTGCAAACGTGGTCCCCGTACCGAAGAAACATGGGAAGGTTCGTATGTGTGTAGACTATAGGGATTTAAATAGGGCAAGCCCTAAAGATGATTTCCCTCTACCTCATATCGACGTCTTGGTTTACAACACCTCTCAACATAATGTCTTCTCCTTCATGGATGGATTTTCTGGCTACAACCAAATCAAGATGGCTCCCGAAGACATGGAAAAGACCACCTTTGTTACACAATGGGGAACATTTTATTACAAGGTCATGTCGTTCGGATTGAAGAATGTAGAGGAAACATATCAAAGAGCTATGATAACTTTATTTCATGATATGGTTCATCATGAAATAGAGGTCTATATGGATGATATGATTGCAAGATCGTAGACTGAAGAAGAACACCTCGATCACCTACACAAGCTGTTTGAGAGGTTGAAGAAGTACAAATTAAGGTTGAATCCTAACAAGTGCACCTTCGGGGTAAGTTATCAAAAACTTCTAGGTTTTGTGGTCAGTGGTAAAGGCATCGAAGTTGATCCTGCACAGGTTAAAGCCATTCAAGAAATGCCTATTGCCCATTCAAAGAAATAAGTTAGAGGGTTCTTAGGCCGACTTAACTACATTGCTCGCTTCATATCTCACCTAACTGCTACTTCTGAGCCAATCTTCAAGCTCTTGAAGAAAGATCAAGTAGTCAAATGGAACAACGACTTCCAAACAGACTTTGACAAGATCAAGGAATACTTACAAGAACCTCCCATCCTGATGCCTCCAGTGGAAGGAAGACCTTTGATTATGTGCTTGACTATATTAGAGAATTCAATAGGGTGTGTGTTGGGCCAACATGAGGAGTTTGGCCGAAAAGAGCATGCGATATACTGCCTGAGCAAAAAGTTTACCGACTGTGAAACCAGATATTCACTACTCGAGAAAACTTGATGCGCTCTAGAATGGGCTGCTCGCCGGCTAAGACAGTATATGTTGACTCACACCACTATATTGATTTCTAAGATGGAACCTATTAAGTACATCTTTGAGAAGCCCTCCCTCTCTAGACGGGTAGCTAGATGGCAAATGATTCTGACTGAATACAATATTCAATATACAACACAAAAGGACATTAAAGGAAGCGTATTGGCAGATCATTTGGCTCATTAAGCTGTTAATGATTACCAGTATATGAACTTTGACTTCTCGAATGAGAATATTATGCTAGTAGCTGACTGCGAAGAACCTAGACCGTATGACGGACCTGAATAAGGATCCTGATGGACTATGGTTTTTGATGGGGCTTCCAACGCTTTGGGCAATGGAATTGGTACTGTGATTATTTCTCCTGAGGGTTTCCATACTCCTTTCACTGCTAGATTGTGCTTCGATTGTACGAACAATATGGCTGAGTACGAAGCATGCATCTTGGGTCTAAAGGCTTCCATTGACTTAAGGATCAAATTCTTGAACGTATTTGGAGATTCTGCTCTAGTGATCAGTCAAGTCAAAGGAGAATGGGACACTAAACATCCTAACCTTATTCCTTACAAGGAGCTCGTGTTAACCCTGATACCATACTTTGAGGAGATCACCTTTGAACATTTCCCTAGAGAAGAAAATCAGTTGGATGGTGCCTTGGCAACAATGTCTTCCATGTTCAAGGTCAAATGGGACAACGAAGCTCCTATAATTACAATCGAAAGATTTGACGAACCTGCATAATGCTATGAGCTTGACACTAACAAAGAGAAACCATGGGACCATGAATTAAGGAGATATCTTGAAGCACAAGAGTATCCTGAAGGAGCTTCCATCAATGAAAAGAAATTCTTACGAAGATTATCATCCAAAATTTTCCTAAGAAATGGAATCCTGTATAAGCGAAATCATGATTCTACTCTACTCCGGTGTATGGACAAGAAGGAGGCAGAGAAAATTATGGACGACATGCATGATATAATCTTTGGGACCCATTCTAGTGGGCACACTATGGCCAAGAAAATCCTGAGGGATGGTTACTATTGGTCCACAATGGAGACTGATTGTCATCATCACTCAAGAACTTGTCACAAGTGTCAAATTTATGCTGACAAGGTCCATGTACCCAAAATTCCTCAGAATATCATGACTGCTCCATGGCCGTTTGGAATGTGGGGCATTAACATGATTGGAGAGATCAAACCTACTGTTCCAATGGACACCGTTTCATCCTTGTTGCCATTGATTACTTTACCAAGTGGGTCGAAACTGCCTCATATGCCTTAGTTACCAAGAACAATGTAGCCGGGTTTATCAATCATAACCTCATATGTCGTTACGGTATCCCCGAAAGGATCATCATTAACAATGGAACCAACCTTAACAATGCTATGATTACGGAAATCTGCATGCAGTTCAAAATCAAGCATCATAACTCTTCTCTGTACAGGCCTAAGATGAATGCCACAGTGGAAGCTGCCAATAAAAATATCAAGAAGATTGTGCAAAAGATGGTGGTAACATATAAAGATTGGCATGAGATACTACCATTTTTTCTTCATGGATATCGTACTTTGGCTCGAACTTCAACTGGGGTAACCCCTTTCTCTTTAGTTTATGGCATGAAAGTTGTCTTGCCTATAGAAGTTCAAATTCCTTCACCAAGGATTATGAAAGAGGCAGGTCTGAGCGAAGACGAATAGGTGTAGACTAGGTTGGATCAGCTAAACTTGATCGATGAGAAGTGACTGTCTGTTGTTTGTCATGGTCAGATATATCAAAGACGTATGATCAAGGCGTTCAATAAAAAGATCAAGCCTCGAGTGTATCACACTGGTGACTTGGTAATAAAGCGCATCATTCTCCCACAAGGTGACCCCAGGGGAAAATAGACTCCCACTTATGAAGGACCATTTGTTGTAAAGAAAATTTTCTCAGGTGGAGCCATGATGCTGACTATTATGGATGGCGAAGACTTCCCACATCCTATGAATGCAGACATAGATAAAAAATATTATGCATAAAATGACCCGCTAGGTTGACACACCTAGTAAAAAATAAAGGAATCCCAGCGAACCAAAAAGGTTTGGGAAAAAGTTATGGATATATGCAAAAGATTGTACACCCGGGAAGTTGAAAACCTGAAAGGGAGACTTGGGAAAGAAAGGGTATCCTGGTGGGCTGAAAATCAGAAAGGGCAGTCCAGGAAAAAGTTAAAGATTAAAGCGTATAACTAAGTCCCATGAAGTCTCTACAGCCCGCCTTATTACCAAAGTCCATGTTCAAAAGGTCCAAGATCAATCCAATCAACTTCTATTTAACGACAAGGGATAATGTTCGAAGACATAGGGGCAATAGTGGGGTTGGAACACAATGAGATCACTTTCACATGGCTATTATTTTTTGTTTTCACTTTTTATTCTTTCCATTATTTCGACGATTTCCTCTTACTAGGATCTCGGTCTTTTTGTACAAAAATGCCTATTCATGGGCAAAAGATCAATACAAATATGCTTTGAAGTGCAAACTTTCTGTTTTGAGTGCAAAAGTGTCCAATGCCTAAAATTGAATTAACATATGCATATGAACATGATTAAACTTTTAACAAATGTATGCTTAAAAAACAGTGATAAGCATCTACTTAAATGCATTTGAGATATCCCCACAGAGTTATTTCATTAACATTATCCCCTCAGAGTTGGATTCATGAAATCCCCAGCCAGAGTTTCAATCTCTTGAAAACCCTCTCCCCACCCGAGTTGGTCTCAAGAAACAAGCCTTGTGGAGTTTCTTCCTGTTGCACCCCAAAATTTTCCCTTATTTTCTCAAGATTTCTCGCGCATGTGTGATTACAAAAACCTGTTTAAAGAAATAAAGAAAATGTAAAATTTTGAAGATGTTAATGTGCCTTTCGATTAAGTAAAAAAAAGAAACAAGTTGGCTTCGATTTAACAGGTTTCAAACATGCCATATGGTTTCCTTTGAAGTAACCCCCTTTGATCCACAAGCTGGGCAGCCTCCTTTGATTTACAAGCTAGGCAGCCTCCTTCGATTTACAAGTTGGGCAGCTTCCTTCGATCCACAAGATGGGAAGCTTCCTTCGATTTACAAGATGGGCAGCCTCTTTCGATTTACAAATGGGGCAATTAAACCATTCAAAGAAACATACTTAGATTACACCTCTAAAACTCTTCACTATGGATCATAGTTGGGGGATTTGAAGGACCTATAAAGGGTCCACTCGAAGAGCACATATTGTTGGAAATGAACGTTGTTGTATGATGATAAGTCTGGTCGAAGTGATTAAAACAAAAGGGTGGAGTATTCAAGGTGTTTGTTGACTAAAGTCTTATATACCTCCAAACCCAAGCCAGTTGTGCTGCTATTAAACAGTCATGCACCAACCTGCCACAACACTCCAAATATTGTTAAGCCTGCATTGTCGCAGTCCCATACTTACACAGAAAGGGTATATAAGAGTTGAATCAGAGAAAACAAGGGGACAGTATACCCAAACAGTTCAAATGTTATTTGATTTCCCCCCAAAACCACATCAAAGATCCTCTATAAAGAAACCTTTCTTCACAACATCAAAGGGGGATGGGGACGCTGGGAGGAGAGAAAAGGGAGCTGGGAAACAAAACAGAAACCTTTTTATTTTTTTTATCATTCAAAAATCAACTCTAGTTTCACCTAAAAACACAAAATCAAAATCCATTATCTCATCTTTCCAACTCTCATAAACCAACTATCCAGAACACCCCACACATAGAAGTTTTTGTTCAAACTCAAATAGAACCTTCTGTGATAACTCTTCGAACCAAAAGCAAACCCTTTGTGACAACTCTTTGAATTCAAGAAGCATCCAGGAAGCAGCTCAAGTTCGAAAGCCACACACCACCTTTGAGGAAATAATTTATATAGACCCTAAAAATGTTGGAATAAAAATATGCATGTTTCGATGCACACACATGCTTCGACACAGACATGTTCATCACACACACACTTGCTTCGAACACACTGACCTGAAGGCCCAGAAGAAAGGCATACCATGCTAACTTCCAGGCCCAGATGAAAGGAAATCCCCCACTGCTTTCAACCCCCAATCGAAGGAGGCAGAAAGGCAGGTTACATCTTGCACTGGTTCCAAGATCAGTCGAAAGGCACAACATGATGGCCTCCAGGCCCTAATCGGAAGGCACAACATGCTGGCCTCCAGGCCCCAGTCGAAATGCACAACATGCTGACCCCCAGGCCTCGGTCGAAAGCCACGCCTTCACCCCTTTCAGGCCAAATCGAAGAGAGCCAGAAAGTGCAGAATCGAAGGGTCTTCTGCCTCAATCGAAAGACCCTCATTTTTATTATTTTTTATTTTATTTTTGCCTTTATATTTTCATGCAATTAAATATGTTGTAATAGTGTAAGATTTTATCTTTCTGCATTTTATTACTTTTGTATGATTGCTAGTAAAATAGGGCATGTATAGCAAGATAAAAACAACAAGTAGAAAACCCTAATCAAAGACAAAATGCGTGCAAATCAAACACACTATTCACACATGCACCCCTAGGGTAATTCCACTTGTTGCCTGGGAAAAATAGTTATGTCCCTCGAATATGCGTGTTTTAGCCAAGACCCTTGATAAAGGATCGTAGTCCCTCGATGACCTTCAATGTTGCCTTCGATAAACGATCTAGTACCTAAACGACATTGCTAAAACGTCCCATAGGTTGCCATATATGACTATACAAATGTCCCACGCTTGTCCCTTCACATCCAATGATGGGGTTTCTTACCAAATAAACGGTAAGATAGCGACATCTAAAGGAAAAGGAAAAGAACGTTTAAGACCTTTTGACTAGGTAGGATGCTCATAGTCGCTCGCTTGCTCACAACAAAAACATTTTATACACGAACGTTCTCATTTTGAAACATTTTCAAAAGACAACACTTTGTACGCATTCTTATAGAAACAAGAACCATTACAAAGACATTTTCAAAATGCTTTCAAAAACACATTCCACAAACACCTCTTTGAATTATTTTCAAAACAACACTTTGTACGCGTTCTTATAGAAACGATAACCATTAGAAAGACGTTTTCAAAATACTTTCAAAAAACACACCACAAGCACATTTTCAAATAAAAGCAAGTGATCTAGCAAGTAACTAAGAGCCCGTAGATAACTACAGATGAAAAGGGTGCTAACACCTTCCCTTTTCATAACCTACCCCGCGAACTCAAGAAAACATCTCTAAAGGTCTTTCCTGTTCTTTTCACCCTTTCCTTTATTGGATAAAAGAAAATTCGGTGGCGACTCTTGCTATCCGCGACAATTGTAATCAAATGCAAAACACCCAAGTCAGTTCTCCCACCGTGTTACAGAACTGGCATCTCTGCTGGGGAGTTCATAAAAAGTGGGGTTACCTTAGGGCTAGATCACCTTTACTTGCTTTCCTTGTTTGACTTGTTTGCTTTACATTATGGTTCCTTGTTTGGGATTGTTTTGATCCTCCACCAGGATTTGGGGCACCTTTTAGGTAAGTAGCAATAGAATATGGAAATTGTACCGCATACACCGATATGGTTGAAACAATGGCTACGTTAGTGTGACGCATTTGTTGGTACCAATATCCCTTGTGTTGAATCGACGAGAATACGGGGCCGCTGAGCGGCGCCATAAAGCACTAACTAACTTTAGAACCTTAATTGAACAACTTGGCCATTAGGAAGTAGTGAGATAACCGATTTTGGTGGAAAGCTGAAAATTGGTTGATACTCAATGCTACACTCATTGAGACCAGACTTTTGGGATATCTCGGCCGCAAGAAAAGATTGATTGTGCTGAGACAATGCCTAAAAGAAAGGTCAGTGATATTGAGATCCCCTAGAACCCGGTTACTTTCTAGGACAGGTTGAGCCAACTAAATTTCAAGAGGGTACTTACCTAAAAACTCCATGCAAGCCTAAACCTAAGGACTTGTCTGCTTTGTGTGTATATAACTATTTGCACATAACAACTTGCTTGCTTTGCATACTTGTACATAACATCATGACATCATACCATAGAATTTTCAATAACCATTTCAAGGATCTCAAGGGCCTATGATGCAGGGTCATGTTGAACTAAACGCCTATCAAGGGGCAAAAGGATTCACTCTCTAATCAAACACTGTCAAAGACCAAAGCACGGTAACTTGAGTCAAGGGCTATGACCCACTTGACATGGTGAGCTTGATTCTCGTGAAAAGACATCCACTAGTACGAAGTTCTTCAATCAAAGTTGCTGATCAAAATTCAACTTCTAACATATTCTTGTGTTTACCCTGAGAGATCCTTGAAAACATCGCATCCACATAACATGCATCATACCATGACAGGTTTTCCCCACACAAGTCTCTCATCTGCTTACTGTTTATTTCAGTAGAGATGGCTCTAGAATAGACTATCAAGGACATTCAGACAAAATGATTAACTTCAGGAATTGTTCTTGAACCTGTCCAAGGGACAAGAAGAGGTGAAAGCACTCCTTACTAGGGGCATGATCATGGGGAATCCTGAGGACAACAAGGATGACCGGTTGGAACGGCTACAAACTGAAATGGAAACAATGAGAGTCCAGATGATGGGACAACTGGTGGTCCATATGGCTCTTATCTAAAACTTAGCTCGGGGACAAGAGGAGCTAAGGACCCTTGTCAACAAACTTCATCAAGACAGTTGCAACCGTATGAAACAAACCGTCGAGATTGGGGATCAAGTAATCATTCAGCCTCCCATGAGACATGCAGCCGGTTTGGTGGAAAGTAGACATTTCTAGTTTGTTGCCACGTCACGAGCCCAACAACCACCTCGTCAACAAGGACAAGGAAATCAGCATAAACGGAATGCACCCAATAGGCAATACACCAAACTCAACATGCCAATGTCGCAAGTGTTGCTACACATGTTGAATATGAATTTGGTCACACTGAAGGATCCTCCTCGGAATCCTAACACTGTTGCTCCTAGTTATCATCCCAATGAAAGATGTGCATATCACTCCAATAGTCTGGGGCACGATACTGATAGTTATTAGACGTTGAAAAACAAGATTCAAAGCCTGATAAAAAAAGGGGCATTGGAATTCGCACAAGACAGGCAACTAGACCTCTTCTATCACCCCTCAAGGGCATCCACATGAAGCGACAGTCTGAGCAAGGAAATTTTCTGTTTATTCGAATTCTCAGTTGTAATTTCTTTGTTTGCCTAAACACTTATCTTTATGTCAAACTTTGGTTACTCTCATTAATGCATTAAATATGTTTGTCTTGAATCAATCCATTCATTTTCATTATATTTAAACTATGCTTTTTACTCCCTTTATGATATTCAACTCTTGTTTCAAAAACTTGCAAGCCTTTAGAGGGAGGATGACAAAAACAATGCCATAATCTCATACAATATGCTTTTGAACAGATCTTGCTGACGATGTACAGGCGTTTCTTTCAATTCCTAAACACCGGAGTTATAAGGAGGATAATCCTTAGTCAACCCCTTTGAGCCAAAGAAGTAGGAGTTTTCTTTTTACATAAATTGAAACCCATAATTAAAACCTGGGGGAGGGTAGTCTCTCAGTTAATTCAAACGTGTGTTTAGTCACAAACTTTCATTTCGTACACAACGAATGACATCAAAAACATTCCTTCTGAACCAAAAGATGGTGATGGTTCCCTATCAAATAGGAAGTCATTATCTCTCAAAAGAAAATCCCACTAAGTCAAAACCTACGAAGGAGACTTAAGAAAAAATTAGCCATCCCGCTGACTATAATCTCAAAAACAAGAACAATCAGGCAAAATCAAGGATAATAAATCCAAAAGAGTTCACTACAAATCCTCGACAACATGAAAAGTGTTGCAAAAATGACTTCCTTCCAACAAACTTAACTTGTCTGAACCATCACCAAAACGCCATTCCAGACTCAATTGGAGTTCAAACGCACAATTAACTGAGTTTAGAATTGGAGAACATTATGAAGAACAAGCGGGTACAAATACACGTTGAGCCTTATCCTTTGTTTCTTAAACCATGAACCAGACCATGATACAACCTTTCAAAGTCCTAATTGAAGCATGTGTTAGTTCGAAAGCATATTGTTACAAAAAGGTATCGTGAATCCTGTAAGGCTTACTCTAAATCCTGATTTGAATTCACGTACTTGCAAAATTCTTTTATCTGCTAAAACACATTTTCAAAACTTCAAGACAAGCATAAACTTTGCATTATTCGAATATCGTTGTTTGCATATGGCTATTTGTTTGACAGCGGAGAAATTCACACGACGAATATCCAGCGAACAAAAACTCTCTGAGTGAACAAAATCACTTCAAATAGGATGACACTTCCAATGAAAAATCTCCTATAAACAAAGGGGCATGATATGTCACTGTCCAACTCGTTTGGGGGAAGTCAAGGAAAGATTCCAAGAAATCTCCCATGAAATGCCAAGTAACCTGGGGCAGGTATTTATCTGAGTCACTTGGGGCATTGAACGTGAATTACAACAAAAGGGTTATGTACGATCAAGAAAACATTTCCTGGAAATACTACAAACACTTGCTACTAGGGGCAGTGACAAATCTCCCACAAAATCCTTTTCATAGGGTGATCCCCAGCCAGAGTTTCAATATTTGAAAACTTCTCCCCAACTGAGTTGATCTCAAGAATTTTAGAGGAGTTCTGCCAAAGGAAAACACCTCTCCAGCAAATTGGCAACATGGTTTATTTCCCCAACAAACTACAGGTTCTCCAACTTGAGTTTGCCTCTCCGACTACTATAAATCAAGGGACCACAACTCCTCTTCCCTAGTAGGTTTTCCTATAATCCCCAGTAAGTTGTTGTAAAACCTGGAAGATAACCATATAATAGTTAGTAAGTTGTTAACTTCCTTTCTCTTTCATCAAGAGATAACTCTCTAGTAAAGCAACGGATAACTAAGACTCCTGAGCTCTTTTCCCCAAGCAGAAGTCAACACTCTCCATAGAGTTTTCTTCTCAAGCAGAATCAACTTTCCCCAACGGAGTTCTCCTCAAACAACAAAACAGGATTCCCCAGCGGAAACATTCTAAACAAGGTTTGAAGATGTGCATGAACTTCATCCCCAACAACGGTTCGGGATTCAGTTCCCCAAAGCTCCCCAGCACTTGTCAAGGGTTTATTTTCCAAAGACAAAATTACATTCCAACAACATTTCATGCATCATGTTTCCATGTATGATAAATGCATACAGCATAATCTCATTTATTTTGAGAAACATCATTACGCCATGCTTTTCATACATCATGACATTGCATACAATTGACTCTTTACCTTTTCATGAAAAATCAAACAACAGATGATTATCATCAACAATTTTCAATAGTTCTAGATTAATACATGTAACAAGACAGGACAACTATCTGTGGATGACCGATTGTAGATTGATACCTGAAACAAGCCAGGACAACTATCTACACGACTAGATGAAGTAACCCTACCCAGGTTCCTTTCCAGACATTTCCAGATGAAGTTTTACACAGACTCATCATGAAGCAACCCTACCCAGGTTCCTTCTCAAAAATTTCCAGATGAAGTTTTGCACGGACCCATCATCAAGTAACCTTACCCAGGTTCCTTCTCAGACATTTCCAGATGAAGTTTAACACGGACTCATCACGAAGTAACCCTACCCAAGTTCCTTCTCAAACATATCCAGATGAATTTTTACATGGACTCATCATGAAGCAACCCTACCCAGGTTCCTCCTCATTTCCATATGCAGTTTTACCTGGACTCATCATAAAGTAACCCTACCCAGGTTCCTTCTCATTTCTAGATGCAGTTTTTCCCGGACTCATCATGAAGTAACTCTACCCAGGTTCCTTCTCAGACATTTCCAGATGAAGTTTAACATTGACTCACCGTGAAGAAATCCTACCCAGGTTCCTTCTCAGACATTTCCAAATGTAGTTTTTCCCTGAATCATCATGAAGTAACCCTACCCAGGTTCCTTCTCATTTCCAGATGCAGTTTTTCCCGGACTCATCATGAAGTAACTCTACCCAGGTTCCTTCTCAGACATTTCCGATGAAGTTTAACACTGACTCATCATGAAGCAATCCTACCCAGGTTCCTTCTCATTTCTAGATACAGTTTTACACATACTCGTCTAGAAGCCACCTTACCCAGACCTCCCTCTCATATGTCTCCTATAGCAGCCCTACACAGGCCCACCATAAATTAAAGGATATTTAAGACCTCTATTGTTTCAGTTTAAATCTCTCAATGGTTTACCCAGATTCTTTCCCGTAGACATTTTCTCTGGTTCAAATAAATTGCTCCAAGATTTATTCTGATTTTTTTCCAATTAAAGAATACTCAAGACTTCTACTGGTTCAGTTTAAATATCTCAACGCTTTATCCTGATTCTTTCCCATAGACAACTTCTCTAGTTCAGATAAATCACTCCAAGATTTATTCCGATTCTTTCTAGTAAAAGAATATTCAAGGCCTCTGCTGTTTCAGTTTAAATCTCTCAATGGTTTATCCTGATTCTTTCATGTAGACACTTTCTCTGGTTTAGATAAATCGCTCCAAGATTTATTATGATTCTTTTCCAGACCTCTGCTGGTTCAGTTTAAATCTCCCAACAGTTTATCTTGATTCTTTCTTGTAGACACTTTCTCTGGTTCAGATAAATCTCCCCAAGATTTATTTTGATTCTTTTCCAGATCTCTGCTGGTTCAGTTTAAATATCTCAACAGTTTATCCTGATTCTTTCCTGTAGACACTTTCTCTGTTTCAGATAAATTGCTCCAAGATTTATTCTGATTCTTTTCCATACCTCTGTTGGTTCAATTTAAATCTCTCAATGGTTTATCCTGATTCTTTCATATAGACACTTTCTCTGGTTCAGATAAATCGCTCCAAGATTTATTCTGATTCTTTTCCAGACCTCTGTTAGTTCAGTTTAAACCTCTCAATGGTTTATCCTGATTCTTCCCCATAGACATTTTCTCTGGTTCAGATAAATTACTCCAAGATTTATTCTGATTCTTTCCAGTTAAAGAATATTCAAGACTTCTGCTGATGTAGTTTAAATCTCTCAATGGTTTATCCTGATTCTTTCTCGTAGACATCTTCTCTGGTTTAGATAAATCACTCCAAGATTTATTCTGATTATTTCCAGTTAAAGAATATTCAAGACTTCTGCTGGTTCAGTTTAAATCTCTCAACGGTTTATCCTAATTTTTTCTCGTAGACATCTTCTTTGGTTCAGATAAATCGCTCCAAGATTTATTCTGATTCTTTCCAGTTAAAGAATATTCAAGACCTCTACTGGTTTAATTTAAATCTCTCAACGGTTTATTCTGATTCTTTCCTGTAGACACTTTCTCTGGTTCAAATAAATCGCTCCAAGATTTATTGTGATTCTGTTCCAGACCTCTATTGGTTCAGTTTAAATCTCTCAACGATTTATCATGATTCTTTCTTGTAGACACTTTCTCTGGTTCATATAAATCGCTCCAAGATTTATTCTGATTCTTTTCCAGACCTCTGCTGGTTCAGTTTAAATCTCTCAATGGTTTATCCTGATTCTTTCCTGTAGACACTTTCTCTGGTTAAGATAAATCACTCCAAGATTTATTCTAATTCTTTTCCAGACCTCTGTTGGTTCAATTTAAATCTCTCAACGGTTTATACTGATTCTTTCCTATAGACACTTTCTCTGTTTCACATAAATTGCTCCAAGATTTATTCTGATTCTTTTCCAGACCTCTGCTGGTTCATTTTAAACCTCTCAATGGTTTATCCTAATTCTTCCCCGTAGAAATTTTCTCTGGTTTAGTTTAGATCTCTCAATGGTTTATCATGATGCTTTCCTAGTAGACGCTTTCCTTAGTTCAATGTTAAATCGACCAAAGATTTATTCTGATTATTTCCAGTTAAAGATTGTTCAAGACTCCTGCTAGGTTAAGTTTTAAATCGACCAAAGATATATTTTGATTCTTTTCCCAGTTAAAGTCAAGCTTAGACTTAGTCTAATTTATGCCAACAATCACCTTTGGATGTCATTTATACGTCCATCTCCGGCTGCTCTCCATTATTTCTCCAAATGGCATCTTTAAGCCCATTCCTCACACCTCAACCATAATATCAAGTGCAAATTTTTAGGCACTCTAGTGCTCAATCATCTTCCACCTTTAAGACACGAATGGCAGATTCTCCAATCTAACTATTCAGGTTTAAGAAGATTGAACAGGGGCAGCTGTTGCACCCCAAAATTTTCCCTCTCATTTTCTCAATATTTCTCGCGCATGTGTGATTACAAAAACATGTTTAAAGAAATAAAGAAAATGTAAAATTTTGAAGATGTTAATGTGCCTTTCGCTTAGGTAAAAAAAAAAAGAATCAAGTAGGCTTCGATTTAACAAGTTTCAAATTGGCCATATGGTTTCCTTCGAAGTAACCCCCTTCGATCCATAAGTTAGGAAGCCTCCTTCGATTTACAAGCTGGGAAGCCTCCTTCAATTTACAAGTTGGGAAGCTTCCTTCGATCCACAAGCTGGGAAGCTTCCTTTGATTTACAACTTGGGTAGCCTCCTTCGATTTACAAGTGGGGCAATTAAACCCTTCGAAGCAACGTACTTATATAACACCTCTAAAACTCTTCAACACTATGGATCATAGTTGGTGGATTTGAAGGACCTATAATGGGTCCATTTGAAGAGCATATATTATTGGAAACGAACATTGTTGTATGATGATAATTCTGGTCAAAGTGATCAAAATGAAAGGGTGGAGTATTCAAGGTGTTTGTTGACCAAAGTCCTATATACTTCCAAACCCAAGCCAGTTGTGCTACTATGCAACAGTCCTGCACCAACCTGCCACAACACTTCAAATACTAATGAGGTTGTTCTTCTTCCGTTTGTGAACGGGCTATCATGTCATCTAGTAGACCTCCATCTCATGATTTATCATATCATGAAACAAAGCTACCATGGCACACTGATAGGTTGCCCCGACATTCTTCAGTCTGAATGGCATCACTTTGTAGCAGAACATACCCCACTGTGTAAAAAAAGTAGTTTTCTCCATGTCCTCAGGTGCCATTTTTTGATCTGGTTATAGCCTGAGAATCCGTCCATGAAAGAAAATACCTTGTGCTGAGTTGTATTGTCAACCAAGATGTCGATGTGCGGAAGTGGAAAATCATCTTTAGGGCTAGCCCTGTTTAAGTCTCTATCATCCACGCACATTCTCACTTTGCTGTTCTTTTTAGGCACGGGCACAATGTTAGCAACCCATTATGGATAAGAAGTGACAACAAGAAATCCAGCATTGAATTGCTTCATAACTTCTGCTTTGATCTTTTCAGACATGTCAGGTCTCATGCGGCGGACCTTTTGTTTAACTGGTGGACAGTCTTCTCTTGTGGGAAGACGGTGTACCACAATGTCTGTATCGAGTCCCGGCATGTCTTCGTATGACCAGGCAAAGATCTCAACATATTCATGCAACAGCTGAATTAAGCGCTCCTTGACACTTGGCTCTAGGTTGGCACCCACTCTGATCTTCTTCTTGTCTTCCTCAATACCCAAGTTGATTGTCTCTAACAACTCCTCATGAGGAAAAATTGCTCTTTCTTCTTGTTGTAATAATCTGGCCAATTCCCCTTGCACCTCACAATCTTCCTCACCTTCGTATTCGGCTTGGTTGGTCAGATCTTCAGAGTCACTAAAGGCTATAGCAGAATTGTTACCCATGGGTTCTGGAGTGGAAGGGTACCTACATTTGTGAGTGTGGGTGTGTGTAAGGGCATAGCCATCTTAAAATAACAAAATGTAAAAGAAAGACAATGAGCACAAATGTTTTAAATATGAAAAGCGTCCATGATTCATTAAAATGACATATGAAAATGAAATAAGAACCCTTACAAATGGACATATGTGCCTCGGGTAAGACACAAGGTTGAAAAAGTACGAATTGTTTGTGAATTATTAAAGATCCAACATAAATGGAAAAGATAAATTACTGCGGTATGAAAGTAATTGGAATAAAGTCTTTTGCTTCCCAATTGCACAGTCCTCCGCCAACAGTAGGAAAAATCCAGTCTTCTAAGCAGCCTTCTTCATCACTGTCCTCTAGAGCTTTAACCCCTTGATGGCTGATCTTCACAGGTGGCCCTCCGGCACGGGAGCGACGCACGACTTTCTGAGCTGTCGAAGTAAATCCCAGGCCAAATTTGTCTGATTTGAAAGGAAAGTCGGGAAGCTGCCCCCAGATAGTGGATCCAACTTCTTCCACTACTGCCCTTGCATCTTTTAGAGAATACATCCGACGTACAAGTTTTGTGATCACAGGAGCTGAGGAAACTGCTTTAGTCGCCACTATTTCTTCAGAAACTTCTCAAAAGTGTTGGAAAGGGGTCTCTATGAATTCGCCATCTAACTCCATATAACGAAAGGAATTCAGATGACTAATCATATATTCCTCTTCCCCATCGACAATTATAATTTTCCCTTGGACGGGGTACTTGAGCATCTGGTGCAAGGTGGAAGTGACTGCTCCGGCATTGTGAATCCAGGGGCGTCCCAACAGGCAAGAGTAGGAAGGACGGATGTCCATCACGTAGAATGTTGAGCCGAACGTCTGGGTACCGACCTTGATCGGGATGTCCACCTCCCCATGGACCATCCTTTTAGAGCCGTCAAATTCTCTCACAATGATATTACTGGGCTTCAGGGTTAGGCCTTCGCAGTCCAATCTATCCAAGGCTTTCTTCGGCAAGACATTTAAAGACGATCCAGTATCAACTAAAACATGAGCTAGGGTGGTTCCCCTACACTCCACCGAGACATGTAGTGCATCGTTATGTTTTCTCCCCTTGGAGGTCAAGTCGGCATCGGAGAAACCCAGGCCATTGTCAGATGTCAGACTGGCTACACACTCCTGGAATTGATCAGCCGAAGTCTCTTGCGGCACATGCGCTGTCTTCAAAAACTTGACCAAAGCTTTAGCATGTGCCTCAGAGCATAGCAATAGGGATAACATAGAAATTTTGGAAGGGGTCTGCCCCAGTTGTTCAACAACATCATAATCACTTTTCTTAATGATCCTCAGAATCTCTTCCATCTCTTTCTGGGATATTTTAGGAATGATTAGTGACTGAGCCTTCGTCGAGACAGGCTCCTCTTGAACATTCTTTCCTTTTTTCTCAGCAGCAGAAATAGGGATGGGAATTGCATTGTCATTGTTGGCGGGTACACATGCAGGTGTAATCACTGGTACGGCTGTAATCTTTGGAATGGCCACAGGTCCAGAGACTTCCTTTGGTGGCACAATCTCTGGAGAGAAAATCCTCCCACTACGAGTAATTTTTCTTGTTCCAGCAATGTTACTGATGTTAGGATTGTATTCTTCAGAGCTTTCGTCTTCGGCAGTCTGTTCAATCTGTTTGACACCATGGTAGTAGATTTCTCCACCATAGTTCCATGGTACCATTTTATCTGATTTGTAAGGGGCTGGCCCGGGCATTGTTATCTTCAATGGAGTAGTCATAGGAGTGGATGTAATCCTAATGGGTTTTTTAGGAACCCTGGAAGGATTGGCGTATATGGTTATTATTGAAACTTCTGGAATTGGAATGGGTGAAGCAGGAGCTTTCTCAAACAAAATTTCCTGGTTATCAATCAATTATTAGATTCCTTTCTTCAACAAAGGACAATCAAATGGGGAGGATAGGCAAGCATGGCAATCTTGTTCACAACCTGGGAACACCCCAACTTTCAACAAATTTAGCTTGATGGTTAGGAGAGGAGTTAACAGTTCATCAACAGTAGAAACAAACAGATCTTCTTCCACAACACTAGCATTGTGTCCATGTCTTGGCATTGGAGAAGAGATAACATTAGGCTTTTCAGGAGCTTCAAACTCAACTTCCTTTGCGTCAATCAGATCTTGGATCTTGTTCTTCAGAGCCTAACAGTTGTTGGTGTCATGCCCTGGACTTTCTGAGTGGTAAGCACACCTGACATTCAGATGGTAGTGTGGAGATGAAGTATTAGGATTTTTAGGGGCCTCCTTCAGCATGGCCAAATTTAACTTCAAGAGATGTGGTAAGACTTGAGCAGGAGTCATGTTTATCTTGGTGAATTGCCTTACAGGCCTTTCCACCCTTTGCTGGTTATTCCTCGGCTGATCATTTCTAGGCTGATTGTTTCTCGGCTGGTCTGAGGCAGACTTTTGAATCATAACGGCCCCCACAATTGGTCGTCGTTTGGTTTTTCCCTAATTTCTCTGAGCATAGACAGTAGACACTTCCTTTTTACCAGTGAAACGCTTCTTTACAGCAGTAGACGTAGACGCATCTTTCTAGATTTTCCCGCTTCTAATAACGGCTTCAACCCTCTCGCCAGTTAGAATCAACTCAGTGAAACCTGTAGAGGAGCTTCCAATCAGGTGATTAAAAAAGGACCTGACAGAATCCCCAAGAACATGTCCACTAGCTCCCTTTCAGATAATGGTGGTTGCACCCTTCCGGCTAATTCCCTCCACTTTTGGGCATAATCTTTGAAGCCCTCATTGGACACCATGGCCATACTCTGTAGCTGAGTACGGGTTGGTGCCAAGTCGGCGTTGTATTGATATTATTTATAGAATGCGACCGCTAAGTCTTCCCAATTATGCACATCAGACCTCTCCAACTGGTAGAACCAATCCAGCTGCGTCCCCGATAAACTGTCTTGGAAAAAGTGGACCCATAAATCTTTGTCAGAAGAATGTGGTTGAATTTTCCTGACATAAGATCGTAGGTGCATCTTGGGACAAGACAACCCATCATACTTGGAAAATAGAGGTACTTTAAACTTAGGAGGGATTACAATTCCAGATACCAATCCTAACTCTTCAAAGTCCATCCCAAGCACTCTCTGTATCTCCATAGCAACTAGACATTCTTCCAAGTTTTTGTATTTGTCATTGGCCGGAGGGTATTGTTGTTCTGAGTAGTCCTCATCTTCTTCTTCTTCAGCTTCAGATTCATATGGTACTGCAGTCTCTTTACCTTTTCTCTCCCCTTCCTCAGAGGTTGATGGAAAATCCAAAGTCCGTCTGGCTTGACCTTCAAACCTTCTGCCTAAGATAGCCACACCGACTCGCTTCTTTTTCTTTTTCTCTTTCTCTTTCTCTAGCATAGTTTTGAGCTCCTCCTGCCCCTTGGCCAAGGTCAGGAGTAGTTGTTGAAATTGTGAATTCTGAGCTTGTAAGTCTTTGATCATTTGTTCAATATCCATCTTGCTGAAATAAACAGTAGAGAGATGAGGAACCTTGGTGTGAAGACCTGTTTATTCATATGATGAATGATATATATTCATGTAATGCTTTTAAGGATTCAGAAAAATTCAAATTTGTGTTAAACCAAAAGGAACAAACGTTATATTAATAAAATAGAATTTGTTTACATCAATGATCCTAGGGAAAAATAGTACAAAATTCTAAGATAAGAAGACGTAGCGCATGCTCTTTGGTGCAATGTAAGTGTTAAGAGTCTGCTCTTCATGAAGTAACAGAGTAAGTTCCAAAACCTTCTTCTCACTAGCGTAGAATTAGGCTTCAAAAGTATCGCGTTATCCCTTGAGTTGTATCCAACTCCTTTGTAGATCTTCGAGTGATGTTGGCATGTCAGGATGTAGGAGGGTGTATGGAACCTCTCCTTCCGTAGCAGGCTCTATAATCACTGGGAGAATAGAGGGGTAAGGCATCATAAGACTTTGGGCGCGGGTTCGTACCCACTTGAGGTAAGGCTCAAGGGGGATGGAATTCTTGTGTCCCAAGGTCTTATTGTCTACCTTGTTTGGCATCCTCCAAGCTCGGATAAACCTTTGTCGAAGTCCTTGATCATCGTTGTCGAAGTCAAAAACCAAGTCTGGAATCAGCATGTCATGTGGGCCATCCCTTCGGGCATAACCAAACTGTATCAGAGCTAAGAAGGGGTTGTAGGTAATGCCTCCCCTAATGCCAAGTAGAGGGACATTAGGGAATTCCCCACAACAATCAATGATGATAACATTTTCTCTGGATCGAGAACACCAATGAACATCTGAATGTGTAAGAGTCATCAATCGTTGTGACCACCTCAAACCTTGCTCATTCCTCAGGACTGATTGGGGAATATGAGAAATAAACCATCTTTCCAGTAGAGGAGTGCAACACATGATAACACCTCTTTTCCTCATTGTTCGAGTGTGAAAAGAGTGTAAGATATCTCCAAGCAAAGTAGGCACCGGGTTGCGAGCCATGAAGATTTTGACAGCACTCACATCTATGAGTTGATCAGGATTTGGGAATAAGACCATCCCATAGATGAGAAGAGCTATAATCTCCTCAAAAGCTTGTAAGTCCAATGAATTCCAGCAGCTTTGGGCCTTCTCAAACAAGAACTTTGCCAAGAAGCCTTTGACACCACTTCTGGTTTCCCAATGGGTTGTGACATCAGATGATTGCAAGTGTAAGGCTTGAGCAATCTCTTCTGGCTTTGGATCTCTTTCCGTATCTTTGAAGGGTAGTTGATTGAGAATAGGGATCCTCAAGAGTTGAGAAAATTCCTCCAAAGTGGGCATAAGCTGATAATCAGGAAATGTGAAGCAGTGATGCAAAGGGTCAAAGAACTGGAAAAGAACTTTCATCATGTCTTCCTCTGTGTTGGAAGTGACTAAGTTGAGAAGACGACCATGCCTCTCGATGAACGGAGAATTATCAGGAATCTTTGAAGCTAGCTCCTTGAGTTGCGGAGGAATTCTTACAAGGTTGACTTGGATGGTTTTCCTGCGAAGTGATTCCATAACCTATAAAACAGGAACAAAGATGAAATTCCAAAATCCTTGAAATGGTTAGTGGATGCATAGTTGGTCAAGTAAAGGTTCTAAAAGTTCGTTAGTGCTTCATGACATCACTCAGCGGCCCCGTATTCTCTTTGATTGAATCAAAGGCTACCGGTACCCACAAATATGTCACACTAACATAGCTATTTCTTAGACCGTGTCGGTATACCCCACATAGTTTCCACAACGTATTGTTATTTACCTATGAATGTTTCCCAAATCCGGGTAAAGGATTCAAACCCAAACAATAGAACCAAAGTGTAAAGCATACAAGTCAAACAAGATAAGCATGTAAAGGTGATCTAAAACCCTAAGGTAACCCCACTTTTATAATTTTCCCCAACAGAGTCTCCAGTTCTCTGATACGGTGGGAGAACTGACTTGAGGTTTTGCATTTTGTCGCAAATGTTTCGGTTTAGCAAGAGTCGCCATCGACTTTTATTTTATCCAAAAGGAAAGGTAAAAAATCACAGGAAAGACCTTTGAGATGTTTTCTTGAGTTCGGGGGGTAGATTATGAAAAGGGAAGGTGCTAGCACCCTTTTCATCCATGGTTATCCATGGGCTCTTAGTTACTTGTTTAGATCACTTGCTTTGCTTTTCCAATTGTTTGAAATGGTGCTTTGTGTGGTTTTGAAAGTATTTTGAAAAGAAGCCATCGTTTAGGAAATCTTTGTAATGATTCTTGTTTGTAAGAATGTATACAAAGATGTTTGTCTTTTGAAAAATCTTTCAATGTTTTGAAAGTTGTTTGGAAATGTTTTTGAAATGTATTGAAACGTGTTGTGTGTTTTTGAAAATAGCAAGGATGGTTTGCAAATTGATCAAGTAACTAGAAGCATATCTACCTACTCAAAAGTCTTTCTTGTATATTTTTATTCCTTTGACATTGTTGTTTCACCATTGCATTGGTAAACAAACCTATCTTTGAAAATTAAACGGGAAAGGCATGGGTCATCGTATGACCCTGATAGCAATATTGCCAAGTATTGTAGAAAGTTTTGAGGGACTAAGATCATTTGTTTAGGCAACCTTTTGATAGCGTCATCGAGGGACTATGATCTTTTGTTTTGTTTTATTTTGCCAAGATACCTAGCATGCATACCATAGCCATTTTTAAGGAAACAAGTGGGTGAAACCCTAGAGGTGTTTGTGTGCAATGTGTTGTCTTTTTCATGCATTTTTGTCTTGTATTAGGTCATGCTATTTGTTTTGATTTTTTGTCTTATCATACAAACCCTAATTTACTAAACATGTATATAATGTGATAACTTGCGTAAAGTAAATCTAAGCTATTACCACAATATTATCGGAGGGGGGATACAAGTTTTGAATGGGGAATATTGCACAAAATAAAACCCTAATTCACTATTACAACCCAATTGAATTTATTGTACAAATAAATAAATAAACAAACAATTATTTAAATGTGCAAATAAAATGTATGGATGCAAAGTGTTTTGTAATTGTTTTATGTATGTGAAAAATAAATTATTTAAGTCCTAAAATAAGAAAAAATATTGTGATTATTTTTGAAAGGGTGAAAAACCCTAATTTTGTTTAAAAGAAAATATATTCTATATTATTCATTTTTTTTTAAAGAAAAATAATAACAATATGTATAAAATGTTAGAAAATTGAAATATGTATGAAAATAATATTTTAAATGTGAAAAAATAATAAAATAAAAATGTATGATATTTTTATATTATTTACAAGCTATTTTAAGAAAATGATTTCTATTTATTAAAATAAAACTATTTTTATATAAAAAAAATAAGATAAAAAATAAAATAAAATGCAAAAAACTAAGAAAATATTTTTGGGATTTTTTAATGTTCAGAAAAAAAATAATAAAGTCAAAAATATAAAATATGCCAGAAAATACAAAAATATAAAAATAATAAGTCAGGAGGGTGCAAAAGTAAAACGGGGGGTGTGAAAAGTAGCAAGCCCAAGGCGCCAGGCCCAGGACAGCTTCGTCCCTGTCCTTCAGCTCCCTTCTGCGCGCGTTTCTGAGCCAAACCTGTATCTTGCTCTAGCTTGCATGAAATCAAAAACTCATAACATAAAAAGTGTAGCTTGTGAACTCACGATTCCAATGATATAAAATTCATGACCTAACTCTTAAGGATCAGGGAGAATTTTAATGGCCCTAATTTTTGACCTAGTTTTTTCAGCATGGTCAACAACCAAATACTCTTAGCTCAGTTAATATAAATGGAAACTATGCATATGTACAGCTTAAGCAAGTTAAGGACTACATTTTTGCTTCATAAATCAAAGCTTGAGGATGCCTAAATAAGGAGATAGAACTTTGAAGAATACCTTGTTCAGTTGAGTTTGGATATGGCAATGTGGGAACTTTGAGTGAGGCATGAGGATCGTGTGAGCTTCCTTGAATTTCTCTCAAGCTTCTCCAATGCTCAGCTGGCCTTGTAGATGCTTGAATCTCCCTACACGAGTAAACCTGCAAACCTCCAAAATGAAAATGGTGAAGCTTGAAACAGGGCACACATTTGCAAGACAAGGGCCTGGATAGCTTGAATGTGATGTAAGGAATATGTTTCAAGGGTTGGAAGGCAAAACGCACGAGCAAGTTTCAAGTTGGCAAGTGTTCTGCAGATGATGCCTTGTTTGGGCAGAAAAGTGTGATTTTGGTGTTTGAGAGTGTTTGGGATGTTAGCAATTCATGTATTGGCTTATTACAAAGTTCTAAGGTTGTTTGAAATGATACCAAGTCCTCTCTTTAACAGATGCCCAAGTTGTCTTGACTTTTGCAAGTTTGCTTGCTTTTGAAGAAAGTTTGAGGTGACAATGCCAAAGGCCTGTACAGGATAGCTTATGGACTGCATAGAGTTGGTGTACTTTTCCTGATGTTTGTGGATCTTGTTTGCAACAAAAGATCAGGTCCATGGCTCAAGATTTGCAAAGTTGCAAAAAGCATGCTTTATCAAAGTAATATTGTGACCTTTATGCCATTTTTTAATTAAACTCTTGTACAATGCTCCATAGGTCAGAATAAAGCCAATATACAATGAATTTGCATTTAATTATGGAGTTTAGAAAGGATTAGGACCTTTAATGCAAGGTACAAGCATGCTAGGACAGATTTGCAACTTGAACCATTGTGAAAATGCCTTGAACAAAAGTGATAAATTGCCATTTTCCTTTCTTCGATTCTCCCTAACCATAAATGATCTTGGAGAGTTCTTGGACATTTTGGAAAGCTTGTAACATTATCTACAATAAATATTTGAAATGAAACTTGAGATACCTCTTGGAACTAGGTGAAAAGTTGCCATGAAGTTAGGTAAAAAATCTGCCTAAACTAGGGCAAAATTTCACTAAGTTAAAACGTTTTTGGACCCTTATTCACAAAATCATAACTTGAGATCCAAGCATCTTTTGGGGAAACTTTGTGATGAAAAGTTGTAGATTTTGTGGAGGACTACAACTTTCATGTTGGAAGTTTTGTTTGAATCCAATTGCATCATGGTGAAAAAGTTATGGAAAGTTGGGAAAAAATAAGAAAATTTCCATACTTAGAAATTTTCTAAGTTATGAAAAATTTTCAAATTAAACCCTAATTTTCAAAATTAGGTTTCTTGGTCAACAAGTTTCACATTTTGACTCTTGACCAAAAAGTCAAAGTTTGACTTTTCAGTGTATCGTTGATTTTTGATCAGTTGACTGCAAAATTCATCTGTCAATCCTATGCATTTGAGATATTTTAAACTATGTGATTAGGTCAAGATGATGCTATTTAGTCCTTTAAATCATGCTTGAACCCAATTGGTCATTGGCTAGGTTAAAAATCAGAAATTGCCCTTTCTCAGTCAAAACCCTAATTTTGATCATTTTGCCCTTTTGATGATCTGATCAAATTTCTTGAGGAGTTGTGATCCAAACTTGATCAAATGGTACATAGGAACCTAGAATGTTGTTGTGGATAAAAAATTATGATGTTTGACTGTAAATTGGCCATGGTTGACTTTTTCCCCAATACAACTAATTTTTAGGTCAATTGTCCAATTGACTAGGCAAAAATGTGATTCAAGGCTTGAAACTTGGTATGAGCAATCTTAGGGGTCCAAGATGGTGTATTAAAGTCACATGAAGCATTGATGGTCCAAAAATCCTTGTGCAAACTCAAACCCTAATTTCAGGTTATCAGTGCAAAGAGATGTCTTGAGCTGAACAAATCCTAATCCTGCTTGAAGTTCTTGAAGTCTTGTGAAGAAAATATTGATAAAATGAGAGGGCAAATTTTGGGGTACAACAGTTGCCCCTGTTCAATCTTTTTGAACCTGAAGAGTTAGATTGGCGAGATTTTCCATTCGTAACTCGAAGGTAAAAGATGATTAGACACTAGAGTGCCCGTAAAGTTGCACTCGTCAAATTGTAGTTGATGGAATGGGCTTAAAGATGCCATTTGGAGATATGACAGAATCTTGTCGGAGATGGGCTTGTAGATGCCATCCAAGAATGTTTGTTGAGTTGTAAATTGTAATTCAAAAGAATAAGTATCAGAATGGTATCCGTGTCTAGAACGTATCTGAACTGTATCTGGAGACTGAAACTGTATGAGCAATGGAATGGCGTCCATGTCTGGAATGTCTTCGAGTTGTAAATACACTTGAATATGAATGAACAACAGAATGACTTCCGTGTCTGGAGTGTATCTGTATTGTATCTGAATCTGAAATTTGAATAAGCGACAGAATGGCATCCGCGTCTGGAACGTCTCTGGGCTGGGGAAAAAGTCAGAATAAGTGACAGAATGGCAACCGTGTCTAGAGCGTATATGGACTAAAATCTGAATAAGAGATCTAAATAAGTGACAGAATGGCTTCCGTGTCTGGAGCGTATTTGAACTGTATCTTGATCTGAAACTAAATAAGAGCCAGAGTGGCACCCGTGTCTGGAGCGTATCTGGACTAGAATCTGAATGAGTAACAAAATGACTTTTGTGCCTGGAGTGTATCTGTACTGTTTCATGATTTTGAATTCTGAATGAGTAATAGAATGACTTCCGCATCTGGAGTGTATCTTTACTGTATCTGAAATCTTTGAATATTGTTAATGATAGCTGTTAATCTTATCCTGAAAAGGGAAAAATGTTAGCTGAAACACAGAGTTATGTTGCATGAAATGTATGATGCAATAAATGTGCTTTATCAATGTTTATGATATATGAATGTAATGTATGCGCATGTAAGCTGATTTGCTCTATTGTTGAGTGTGATACGGTGGGAAGAACTGACTGTTTTTGGAATGCTGGTTCACGTTTTGCGTTTATTTTCGCAAAATGTCGCGGTAAGCAAGAGTCGCCATCGTCTTTTATTTTATCCAACAAGGAAAGGAAAAAAGCATAGAAAAATTCCTTTTTCGAGATATTTCTCGGGTCCGGGGGGTAGATTATAGAAAAGGAAGGTGTTAGCACCCTTTCTATCCGTGGTTATCCACGGGCTCTTAGGTACTTGCTCAAAGTGTTTTCAAAATTTGCTTTCTTTGTGTTTGTGGGTTTGAAAAGAGTTCTTTTATTTTGAAAAGGAGTGTAAGTGTGAAAATTTGTTTGATTTTTGAAGGAGCAGGTACTTAAGAACCATCTACCTACTCGAAAAAGGAATCGTTCTATGTTATGTTACTTTAGACAATGTTATCCCACTATTGATTAGTAGATAGCATCATTGTTGGAGTTTAAGGGTCAATTCGAATAAGGGACATGCGGTCACTAAAGCAATGTTAGGACGCCTTAGCGGTAACCCTAATGTCTTAGATCATTTTTCCGAGGCAACCGTTTCGAGGCAACTATGATCTTTGGACAAGAGGGCGACCTCTAAAACTTCCTATACTCAATGACCATGTTTGAAGGCAACCAAGTGAGGTGTACCCTAGGAGTGCGCATGTGCGAGTGTGTTGTTTCAGTTAATTTGTCTTTGTACATGTCAATGGTTATCTATGTTGATTTTAGGTTAAACATTCGATCTTGTCATGCATACCCTATTATCAAACATCTAACAGTTTATAGATTGCGGAATTTAAATTGCGGAAATTAAATCTAACTATTACAAGGCCTCGGGTATTTACATCGCCAAAAGCAACCCTTGAAATTAAAATGAAGAAAGTAAATAAAGCGATAAAATAATTAAAGTCCTATTAAACTATTATATTCCGGAAGCAGATACAATAATATGGAAATGGATCGTGTGCGAGAAAATTTAATCGGGCACATTTTTTAGGGTTTTGACCTTTTTTTGAAAGAAAGTGTTTTTTGGTTTATTTTGGATTAAAAAGGAATTAAGTTAAGTTAATTAAATAAATAAATTAATTAAAAAATTATATTTTTGGATTTTTTGATATTTAAAGAAATAAAATAAATTTGATTTAAAGTTAGTAAAACCTAATTATCTACATTGATTTTAAATATTGCAAAAATATTAAAAGTTAAACCTAATTATAACTAGATTAATTGAATTAATATTTATTTACAAAAATAAAATGCTGAATTTAATTATAATAAATAAAATATATTTTTTTGGTTTTTGATTTTTATGAGAAAAATAATTTAATTGGTTAGTGATAATAAAAATAATTAATAAAACAAATAAATAAATAAAATGAAAAGAAAGAAATATAATACTCAAGGGGGGTTTGGGCCCAGATCAGGGAGTAAGACTAGCAGTTTCAAGGCCCATTTATGCAAGCCTGCTTTGACTTTTGCAATTCCACGCGTGTGCATTGACTTTGGTATATGGTGCACATTCAATCTTGGCCACCAGATCTGGCCTGGGGCCATTTGGCAAGCATCAGGATGAGGATGTATGATGTGTTGCGCAACAGAATCATCACTGGATCACCTGAAGAGAAAAAATACAAAGCATTTGGGGGGACCTAGGATTCGAACCCAGGTCCCATTGGATTTTGTACTAGCGCCTGGCCACTGAGCCAATGTGTCTCTTTTGTTAGTGGAATAAGAATCAACTATAATATTGAAAAAACAACAAATGCCAGAATTATAAAAAATAAAAGCGCGAAATTATGAATGGACAAATTGGAAAGGGACGCGTCATCGTCTTCCCCACTCAGCCCTGGTTTTTTTTACCTGCGGATTCTTATCCATAGCTAAATCCGTATGGCCCTTCTAAAATATTCTCTAGGCCATGGAAATTAATTCCAAACACATGGTTGTGTTCGTCTCCTTCCACTGATTACGTCCATGTCCATTATTAGCGTCAATTTTTCCTGCAATTAAAATGCCCAAAAACGAGAACCAAGAACCCTAAAATCAGCTAGGGGGTTACAGGCCATGAAAATGCAATTCAATAATGCAAAAAGCTTCTAAATGGAACGATAAGCATGATTGTGTAAAGATTTTGCCAAGAAAATGCAGGAATATGAGTATGCAATTTCAAATACAGGGCGAGTTTTAGAGAGACTTACATCACGTTTGAGAGGGTCTGGGACCTTGCTTTTGATTGCTACTGACTCAGTGGATGTCCAGCAAGGGGTCTACGTTGAGTTTTTGCTTTGAATCAGCCTCTAGAAAGGATTTCAGTTTCAAGCTTTTTCATGTTTTTTTCCATGTTTGGTTCTTGTGATTTAGCAGCCTCTAGGTCTCCAATTCGTGCCTCCTGCCTTATATATGTATAATTCATTAGATCTGGTCAAGTTTTGGACTTTGAATCTTTATGCATTGATGTTTGAGGATTTGATTTGATCCTCCATTGAAAGGTTTCCAAATTTGCCAAAAATCCAACTTTTTGTTCATGATATGGTGAGATACGAGTTTGATCATGTCCATGATGACAATTAAGGCCTTTATCAATAAAAAAGATACCAAGTGATCAATATTTAGATTTTATTTGGATTTAAATTGATTTAAAATGAATTAATTCAATAAAAATCAAATAAAATAGAAAAATTAATAAATGGACACAAAACTGAAGATAGGACACGTGTGTAGTGTGACAAGATCAAATCAAGTGGAAAAAAGTGGACCCATTTGACAAAATTTGAAGTTTTGGGGATAGTTGACCTTTGGCAATTTTAGAAAAATGCCTAACTTCGGCAATGCATAACTTCTTCCATTTTGAGCTTTTGGAAGTGTTCTTGGACTTTTTAGAAAGCTTGAGATGTCCTCTAACGAAACCTTTTGGTCTCATCGTATTTTGATATTCCATGCTCAAGTTACAAGCTTTGGAAAAAAATGTGTTTTTGTTGACTTTCAAAAATGACCTATAATGTCCAAATTTGTAACTCTTTGTGAGTGCATTTCTTGATCTTGGGGAATGAAGATGGATTGTAGTAAATTTCACCCTCTTAAAAATGAGATTTGGATGGGTCACTTATCATAAAGTATGAGAAAGTTATGCTTCATCAAAGTTGAGTTGACTTTTCCTACAAAACCCTAATTTAGCAACTTTTGAATCTTGATGAATTTTGAGCAATCCTTGATGAATCATGATCAACCCTTGATCAAATGATGAAATATCCTTAAAAATGAGAATGTTGACAAAAAATATTTAAGTTTGAATATTTATAGGTCACAGTTGACTTTGGCCCTAGCACAGTCGATTTTGGGACCCTTTGAGCAATTGACTGACCAAACTTCCTCTGCAAGGCTTGAAATTTGACATGGATGAACTTGAGAAAATATTAGGACATTGGGGAGCACTTGAGGTCATTTGGATGCAAGGACCTTGATGCAAAACAAAACCCTAATTTGAGATTGACTGCCTTAAGAGATGTTTTGACTGTCCAACTCCTGAGCAATCTTGAGCAACTTGGAGATTATTCTTGACATGTCTTGGGAAATATGAGAGGGAAAATTTTGGAGTAAAACAGCTGCCCCTGTTCAATTTTCTTAAACCTGAGGATATAGATTGGCTTTCGAGCCTTTCATGATCCGAAGGTGGAAGATGATTGAACACTAGAGTGCCCAGAAACTTGCACTCGCATGAAGTGGTATCAGCCTTGTGATATCGGGAATGGGCTTACATATGCCATTTGGAGATTGTTGGTAGGTGATCTGAACTTCGACTGGAATACGAATCAGGGAGATCTTATCGGTGATCTGACTGAACCAGAGGAGGTCTTGGATTAATTTTGACTGGACCGGTATCAGAAAAATCTTTAGGAATCGATTCAAATGGACCAGGCAAGGTCTTGGGACAACTTCTACTGGATCAGCCTCAGAAAAATCTTTAGGAATCGATTTGACTGGACCATAGAAGGCCTTTGGCTGGATCGACATCATAAAAATCTTTAGGAATCGATTTAACTAGACCAGATAAGGTCTTGGAATAACTTCAACTAGATCAACATCATAAAAATATTTAGGAATCGATTTGACTGGACCAGAGAAGGCCTTTGACTGGATCGACATTATAAAAATATTTAGGAATCGATTTAACTGGACCAGACAAGGTCTTGGAATAACTTCAACTGGATCGGCATCAGAAAAATATTTAGGAATCAATTTGACTAGACCAGAGAAGGCCTTTGACTGGATCGGCATCAGAAAAATCTTTAGGAATCGATTTAACTGGACCAGACAAGGTCTTGGAATAACTTCAACTGGATCGGCATCAGGAAAATCTTTAGGAATCAATTTGACTGGACCAGAGAAGGCCTTTGACTGGATCGGCATCAGAAAAATCTTTAGGAATCGATTCAATTGGACCAGGCAAGGTCTTGGGATAACTTCTACTAGATCGGCATCAGAAAAATCTTTAGGAATCGATTTGACTGGACCAGAGAAGGCCTTTGGCTGGATCGGCATCAGAAAAATCTTTAGGAATCGATTTAACTGGACCAGACAAGGTCTTGGAATAACTTCAACTGGATCGGCATCAGAAAAATCTTTAGGAATCGATTTGACTGGACCAGAGAAGGCCTTTGGCTAGATCGGCATCAGAAAAATCTTTAGGAATCGATTTAACTGGAGCAGACAAGGTCTTAGAATAACTTCAACTGGATCGACATCAGAAAAATCTTTAGGAATCGATTTGACTGGACCAGAGAAGGCCTTTGACTGGATCGACATCAGAAAAATCTTTAGGAATCGATTTAACTAGACAAGACAAGGTCTTGGAATAACTTCAACTAGATCGACATCAGGAAAATCTTTAGGAATCGATTTGACTGGACCAGAGAAGGCCTTTGACTGGATCGACATCAGAAAAATCTTTAGGAATCGATTCAACTGGACCAGACAAGGTCTTGGAATAACTTCAACTGGATCGACATCAGAAAAATCTTTAGGAATCGATTTAACTGGACCAGAGAAGGCCTTTGACTGGATCGGCATTAGAAAAATCTTTAGGAATCGATTTAACTGGACCAGACAAGGTCTTGAAATAACTTCAACTGGATCGGCATCAGAAAAATCTTTAGGAATCGATTTAACTGGACCAGAGAAGGTCTTGGATTAACTTTTGACTGGATCGACATTAGAAAAATCTTTAGGAATCGATTTAACTGGACCATACAAGGTCTTCCATTGAGATTTTAACTGCATCATTCCTGAAAGGTAAAGGTCAGCCATATGCAATGCATGATATGGATCAAGCAATGATGTTCTCAATATAAATGAGATTGTATGGTATGATGCGTATATGCATGTACCATGATGTATGGAAATGTAATGTTTTAGCTGGGGAAAATAAATCTCGGATAGCTGCTGAAGAATAGAGTTGAATTCTTCGTTTCCGCTGGGGATGGTGAACGAAGGTGATTGAACCTGCAGGAGAGGATGATTCCGTTGGGGAATAAACTGACGAGGAGATTACCCTGTGGGGAGGAGATACTCTGCTGAGAATTCCACTGATAAACTCCGTTGGGGATGGATTACCGTTGCTGGTGATACCGAATCTGTTGAGGATTAAACTCTTGTTTGTGAAAGGAAAGAACTTCGCTGGGGATGATCTTTCAGTTGCAACTTGTTGGGGATAACCCTGTTAGACTCTTGTGTGGATAAATCTCCTGAATTCTGCTGGGAATGATCCTTTGAACTTGGTTGGGGAGATTTATTTTGTACTCCGTTGGGGATAGACTTCCAGAGTCTACTGGGGATGATGATTCAACTCCGTTAGGGAAGCTTTTTCAGACTGTGCTGGGGCAATATTGACTCCACTGGGGGTATCTTGTATTCTGTCGGGGAACATTCTTATACGCTGTTGGGGAATATTAAGACTGCAGGGGATATCAAGCCTTCTTAGTGCTGATGGTAGACCAAATCTGCTTGGGGAGAGCATTGCTGATTCGTTCATAGTTGCAAGTCTCAGCTGGGAGAGAGCTACCATTACTGTCTTACTCTGCAGGGAGTGAAGGTATCTTAGTCATATTCTTTAGAAGAATTTACCCAGTACCTGGTGGACAGAGAAACTATACAGCTTGGACAATTCTATTTCCCCTGTTTCTGATATTACCAGTAATTCGTCTTTTCATTTCGCATGTAAATATTTATGAGCAGCAATCAATGTCAAATGCATATATCAAAAATGAACCTTGGATGTTCTTTGCAAATCAAAACAGATAAAGAAAAAAACAGTTTGAAATTTGTTTGAAAATGAATTTGTATTGATTTTTGAAGTTTGGCCTGTAAATAGGCGTTTTTGTACAAGAGGTTGATGTCCTAGTAAGAGAACGCCGCCGAATAATAGAATTTACACAATTTGTGAAAAACTAAGAAAAACAGCTATGTGAATAATCCCATTGGGTCCCAACTCTGCTATTGCCTTTATGTCCTCGAGCATCTTATCACTTTGCTACTTGTTGAAGGTGAATCAGATTGATTAGTGTCGTCCGGGCTTGATAGTTGATACCGAAGTCTGGATGCAAAGTGATCCAATGAGACATAGTGTTACGCTTTGATCCCTAATTTTTTCCTGGACCTCCCTCTCGGGTTTTCAGTTCACCGGGATACCCATTTTTGCCCAAGCCGCCTTTTCAGGTTTTCGACTTGCCGGGTGTACAGATTTTTTCATTTTCATCCCTTATTTTTGCTCGAACCCTTTTGGTTCGCTGGGAAGCCCTTATTTTTTGCCTAGGCCAGTCAACCTAGCGGGTCTTTGATTATGCGTAGTATCTTTTCACTATGTCTGCATTGACGGGGTGAGGAAGGTCGTCACCATCCATGGTGGTTAGAATCATAGCTCCTCCTGAGAAAATGTTCTTAACCACAAATGGCCCTTCGTAAGTAGGGGTCTATTTGCCCCTGGGATCACCTTGAGGTAAGATAATGCGCTTAATTACTAGATCCCTAACTTGATACTCTTATCGTCTGACTTTCTTGTTAAATGCCTTGATCATCCGTTTTTGGTACGTCTGACCATGAAAAATAGCAGTAAGTCTCTTTTGATCGATTAAGTTCAGCTGATCAAGCCGGGTCTGAATCCAGTCATCTTCACTCAAACCTGCATCCTTCATGATTCGGAGAGAGTTTATCTGAACTTCAATTGGCAAGACTGCCTCCATGCCATATACCAAGGAATAAGGTGTTTCCCCTATTGACGTCCGTGCTGAGGTACGGTACCCATGAAGAGCAAATGGTAACATCTCGTGCTAGTCTTTGTAGGTCACTGTCATCTTCTGCACAATCTTCTTAATGTTCTTATTAGCCGCTTCAACAGCCCCATTCATCTTTGGCTGGTAGGGAGAAGAGTTGTAACGTTGTATCTTGAATTGCTCGCAGAGCTCAGTGATCATCTTGTTGTTGAGATTGGTACCATTGTCTGTAATGATCCTCTCAGGTACACCATATCGACAGATCAGATTGTGCTGAATGAACCGTGCCACGGCGTTCTTGGTTACAGTAGCAAAGGAAGCTGCTTCAACCCACTTCGTAAAGTAATCAATTGCCACCAGGATGAAACGATGCCCGTTGGATGCCGTAGGTCTGATCTCGCCGATCATATCAATGACCCACATTGCAAAAGGCCAAGGTGTCGTCAAGAAGTTCAGAGGAACTGGAGGTACGTGCACCTTATCAGCATAGACTTGGCACTTGTGACATGTCCGGGAATGCTGATAACAGTCGGCTTCCATGGTGGACCAATAATATCCTTCCCGAAGGATTTTCTTTTCCATGGTGTGTCCACTGGAATAAGTTCCGAAAGTACCTTCATGTAACTCTGCCATGATCCTTTCTGCTTCATTCTTATCCACACAACGCAGTAATGTCGAATCATGGTTACGCTTGTAAAGGATGCCATTGCTGATGAAGAACTTCGCCGCGAACCTCCTCAAAAACTTCTTGTCATTAACAGATGCACCCTCGGGGTATTCCTGAGCCTCAAGGTATCTCTTCACCTCATGAAACCGGGGTTTATCTGCCACCTCTTCAGTCTCAAGATCACAACAATGTGCAGGTTCATCCAATCTTTCAATGATAATCCGGGGAGCTTCGTTGTCCCAATTGACTCTGAACATAGAAGACATCATAGCCAGCGCGTCCGCTAACTGATTCTCCTCTCTAGGGAAGTGTTCAAAGGTTATATCCTCAAAATGGGGAAGCAACGTCAATACATACTCCTTGTAAGGAATAAGATTTGGGTGTTTCGTATCCCACTCGCCTTTGATCTGACTGATCACAAGAGTGAAATCTCCGAAGACACTCAGAAACTTAATCCTTAAGTCAATTGCTGCTCGAAGACCCATGATGCACGCTTCATACTCCACCATGTTATTGGTGCAGTTGAAAAAAAGTCGGGCGGTGAATGGAGTATGAGAGCCTTTAGGAGATATGATCACGGCGCCAATGCCATTACCCAAAGCGTTCGAAGCTCCATCAAAGTACATAGACCATCGGGATCCTTCCTCAGGTCCTTCATCTGGTCCAGGTGTCTCACAATCAGTTACCAACATGATATTCTCGTCCGGGAATTCAAAGTTCATAGACTGGTAATCATCCACTGCCTGATGTGCCAAATGGTCTGCCAACAGACTTCCCTTAATTGCCTTTTAGGTCGTATATTGGATTTCATACTCAGTCAAGATCATCTGCCATCTTGCTATTCTTCCGGACAAAGCAGGCTTCTCGAAGATATACTTGATTTGATCCATCTTTGATATCAACAGAGTAGTGTGAGTCAGCATATACTGTCTCAGCCGGTGAGCAGCCCATGCCAAAGCGCAGCAAGTTTTCTCGAGCAGTGAGTATCAGGTCTCACAGTCGGTAAACTTTTTTCTAAGGTAGTAAATTGCATGCTCTTTTCGGCCAGACTCGTCATGTTAACCCAGCACACACCCATTGAGTTGTCGAGCACTGTTAAGTATAAGATTAGAGGTATCCCTTCAACTGGAGGCATCAGAATAGGTAGCTCTTGGAGATACTCTTTAATCCTTTCAAAAGCGGCTTGACATTCATCATTCCAACGTACCACTTGATCTTTCTTCAGTAGCTTGAAGATTGGCTCACAAGTAGGAGTCAGGTGTGAGATGAATCGGGCAATGTAATTCAGATGTCCCAGAAAGCCTCTGACTTCATTCTCTGTTCTGGGAGCTAGCATCTCTTGTATGGCTTTCACCTTAGCCGGATCCACTTGAATACATTTGTCGCTTACGACAAAACCCAGCAGTTTACCAGACCTCACCCCGAAGGTGCACTTGTTCGGGTTTAACCTCAGCTTGTACAACTTCAGCCTGTCAAACAACTTCTGCAGATGGTCAAGGTGTTCCTCCTCAGTTTGGGACCTTGCAATCATATCGTCAACGTATACTTCAATCTCATGATGGATCATGTCATGAAATAAAGCAACCATGGCATGTTGATATGTTTCCCCAACATTCTTCAATCCAAAAGGCATGACTTTGTAGAAAAAGGTACCCCACTGAGTAACAAAGGTCGTCTTCTCCATGTCTTCGGGAGACATTTTAATCTGATTATAACTAGAGAAACCATCCATGAAGGAGAATACTTTATGCTGCACGGTGTTGTCAACCAGAACATCGATATGAGGTAGAGGGAAATCATCTTTGGGGCTCACCCTATTCAAATCCCTGTAGTCAACACACATTCGAACCTTACCATCCTTCTTTGGCACAGGAACCACATTGGCAACCCACTGTGGGTAAGAAGTCACTGCTAGAAAACCGGCGTCAAACTGTTTCATAACTTCAGCCTTGATTTTCTCATACATCTCTGGGCGCATTCGGCGGATCTTCTGTTTTACTGGAGGACAGTCTTCCTTGCTAGGTAGGCTATGAACCATAATATCGGTATCCAAACCAGGCATATCTTCATAAGACCAGGCGAAGATCTCAACATAGTCACGCATTATCTGAACCAACTGTTGTTTCACACTAAGCTCCAGATTTGCACCGACCTTAACTTCCTTCTTGTCTATCTCAGTACCCAAATTCACTGTTTCCACCGTCTCTTCATGCGGCTGAATAGACCTCTCTTCTTGGAGTAGCAGTCTTGCAAGTTCACCAGGCACTTTGCAATCATCCTCACCTTCGTCTTCGGCTAAGTTGATCGGATTTTCGAAGTCATAACTGGCAGTAGCAGAGTCATTACCAGTGATATCCAGAGTGGATGTAGACCTGTATATGTGAGTGTGTGTAAATAGCTGTTTTGCAATATATAATAAAAGAAAAACAAGGAGCGCAAGATTTGAAATGCAAAAAACGTCCAATGCTTTTATTAATGATATATGAAAATGACACACATAAAGCCCTCACAAATGAAGCCACGGTGCCCCGGGTAAGACACTGGGCCATAAAGTTTGAAACATTGTCTGTTACATATTCAAAACGAAAAGTTTCATTACTGGGTGATAATAGAAACGGGCATTGAATCCTTTGCTGTCCAGTTGCTTAATCCACCATCGGTAGTAGGATAGATCCAACTGTCAATGTCAAACTCTTCATCATTGTCATCTATGATAACATTCACCCCTGCATCTTGTTTAGGCTTTTCTAGTGCTCCAAACTCAATCTCTTTCGCATCAATCAAGTCTTGTACCTTGTTCTTCAAAACCTAACAATCATCTGTATTATGCCCCGGGCTATCAGAGTGAAAAGCACAGCGGGCATTAAGGTTGTACTTCGGTGATGTGATATTTGGATTCTTTGGGGCTTCCTTCGGAATCACTAGGTTGGTCTTCAGCAACTGTGTCAGAATCTGAGATAAGGTCATGTTGAGACTGGTGAATTTCCTTTGAGGTCTCTCATCCTTTTGTTGATTGTTATGCTGAGGAGCACCAGCAGGTTTTGAAATAACAACCGCATTAACAGCTTGGTGGTGTTCGGGTCTATTCTGTCTTCTCGCACTGTAGACAACACTTGACTCTTTCTTAAAGGGCTTCTTCTCGGTGCTTGATGGAGAACCCTTCTGTATCTTACCAGCCTTAATACCAGCCTCAATCCTCTCACCGGTCAAAATAAGCTTTGTAAACCCAGACGAAGAGCTTCCAATCAGGTGGTTGAAAAATGGACCAGACAGGGTCCCCAGAAACATATCCACAAGCTCCCGATCAGCCAAGGGTGGTTGTACTCTTCCGGCGAGGTCCCTCCACTTCTGAGCATAATCTTTGAATCCTTCACCCGTTCCCATTGACATACCCTGGAGTTGGGTACGCGTGGGAGTGAGCTCGGAGTTGTATTGATACTGCCTGTAGAAAGCAGTAGCCAAATCTTCCCAACTGCGGATACTGACTCCGTCCAACTGGTAGAACCATTCAAGCTGAGTCCCTGAGAGACTGTCTTGAAAGAAATGGATCCATAGGTTCTTATCAGCGGTGTGCGGCTGAATCTTCCTCACATATGACCGGAGGTGCAGCTTCGGACAAGAAACTCCGTCATACTTAACAAATGCTGGTGCCTTGAACTTGTGGGGAATCACTACCCCAGATGATAGACCCAGATCACCAAAGTCCAGACCAGGCACTTTCTGAACTTCCATAGCACTCAAACGTTCTTCCAGTTGCTTGTATCTATCCTCGGCAGGAGGATACTGTTCTTCGTCGAAATCCGTGTCGTTGTCGGAGACCACGGGGCTAGGAGCCCTCCTTTCTTCCTGACTATCTTTCCCTCCATATGAGGTGGTCAAATCAACTTCATTCTGTAGCCTATTTCCAAACCTGTGCCCTATGTTAAACAGGATTGTCCTCTTCTTCTTCTTCTTCTTCTCTTTCAGAATTAGGGTCTTCAGATCTTGCTGACCCTTAGCTAGATTCATGAACAACTCTTGAAATTGGGCATTCTGGGCCTGGAGGGCCTTGATGGCTTTCTCAGTTGAAGGTTCAGTAGACATGATGAGTGCTGAAATAAACAGTGAAGAAGATAAGAGAC
This sequence comes from Vicia faba, assembly GCA_948472305.1. Classification (NCBI taxonomy): domain Eukaryota; kingdom Viridiplantae; phylum Streptophyta; class Magnoliopsida; order Fabales; family Fabaceae; genus Vicia; species Vicia faba. The sequence continues at coordinate 1,417,708,394 of OX451739.1, read as the reverse complement.
CTGTAACGGGTACCTGTTATGGAGTGCATGGGATGCAATGCAAATGACATGATTTCAAAGACAATCGAAAGATTCAAATTTGTAAACCAGAAAGGAAACACACTTTATTAGATAAACTTTGGAGTTCAAATTGTTCAACTGATGCCCTTAAGGCGTTACATGAAAGGAAATACTGAGAAGTAAATAAAAACAGGAAAGGAAATAATCCAAGGACAATCAGTGCTCCCATGGCCTCTTCTTGTCGGTGCGGACGTAGTCGTTGAGAATCCGCTCGTTCTCCAACTGCCTAGTCAACCTCTGGATCTTCTGCTCTTGCTCGTTGAACTTCTCTAGGTAAGCATCTCGTTCCTCTCTCAGCTACATCCAAGACCTTTTCAGTGCCCCAATGTCAGTGGGCATGTAAGGGTGGAGGATGGTCGGAAGAACCCCTTCTTCATTAGCAACCTCGACAATGATGGGAAGGACGGCTTCATATGGCATACCCAGCTTCTGGGCACGGATGCGGACCCATCTGAGATATGGCTCCATTGGAAGGGAAGTCTTTGGGCCCAGCTCATGTGGATCAGATCTGTGAACTCTATCCCAAGCCCTTATGAATCTCTGGCGTTGTTCGTCGCTATCTCCTTGAAAGTCAAAGATGATACTAGGCATTAGCATCTCATGAGGTCCTTCTCTTCTGGCTCTGCCAAACTGACGTAAGGCCAAGCATGGGTTGTAAGAAATTCCTCTATGGGTTCCTAACAGTGGAACATTGGGATACTCCTCACAGCAATCAATGATAGCCACCTCATCCATACCCTTAAGAGTCCAAATGATATCATTATGAGAGAGAGACATAACCCTATAGGCCCAGCCCATGCCTTCTTTGTTCTTCAGCACTGATTTGGGGAGATGTGAAATAAACCACCTCGCCAATAACGGAGCACAGCACATCAAGGTTCCTCGCTTTCGTGCAGTACGAGCATAAAGCTGATGAAGGATGTCACCCAAGAGAGTGGGTACATGATTGCGAGAGATGAAGATTTTTACCGCATTAACATCAACAAAGGAGTCAGAATTTGGAAACAATACCAAGCCATATATCAAAAGAGCCAGAATATCCTCGAAGGCCTTGAAATCTAGACTATCCCAAAAATAGTTAGCCTTACCAACCAAAAACTTAGTCAGAAAGCCCTTTGCTCCACTTCTAGTCTCCCAATTAGCCATTACCTCCTCTTTGGTCATATGAAGGGCTGCAGCAATCTCTTCGGGCCTAAGGATCTTTTCCCAACCAGTAAACAGGGTCTGCTCTAGAATGGAGATACCGAGCAGATCAGAGAATTCTTCTAAGGTGGGGACCAACTGGTAGTCCTGGAAGGTAAAGCAATGGTACAGCGGATCATAGAATTGGACCAAAACACTCATCATCTGCTCGTCCAATTTGGAGGTGACCAAACTGAGAAGATAACCATGTATCCTGAGGAAGGAAGTAGTATCAGGAATCTATGCAATCAACTCTTTAAGCAAGGTGGGAACTTGGACAAAGTTGATCCGGATGGTATTCCTACGCATGGGCATCATGATGACCTACAAAACAGAACAAAGATGAATCCCTCCTGTCTTTGAAATGGGTTAGTCCAATGCAAGATGTATGCAATGTTATGATGTCATGATGTCATGATAGAAATCACACCACAAGTATCCACAAATAGCAAACATGGTGAAGGCACACAAGTCACACAGAGAGCCCTTAGATTTCAGGCTGGCAAGGAGCTTAGGTACTACCCTCTTTCAGTTTAGTTGGTTTAAACCTGTCCTAGAAATAGTAACCGGGTTCTAGAGGATCTCAATATCACTGACTACCCTCGATCGGTCATAATTCCAGTTTAGCAACCTTTTCTTGCGGCCGGAATCATCGCGAGAGTTTAGTCTCAATGAGTGTAGCATACTGCTACTGTTCTATGGCCAAGTTGGTCAATTTAAAGGTTCTAAGGTCAGTTGGTGCTTAATGACCCCTTAGATGACCCATATTCTCCTTGTTCCAACACAAGGGATATCGGTACAATCTAAAGTGCCACACCAACGTAGCTACTGCTTCAACCGTATCGGTCTACGCCGTACAATTCCCTTACAGTTTATTGCTACTTACCTAAAGGGTATCCCCAGATCCAGGTTAGGATCTATAGTAACTCCGATACAAGCCCACAAATATAAATCATACAGAGCAAACAATTGAAAACACAGTGATCTAATCCTAAGGTATACCCCACTTATAATAACCCCAGCAGAGTCGCCAGTTCTGTGATATGGTGGGAAGAACTTACTGTTTTTGGAATGTTGGTTCGCGTTTTGCGTTTTTTTTCGCAAAATGTCGCGGTAAGCAAGAGTCGCCACCATCTTTTATTTTATCCAACAAGGAAAGGAAAAAAGCACAAAAAAATTCCTTTTTCGAGATGTTTCTCGGGTCCGGGGGGTAGATAATAGAAAGGGAAGGTGTTAGCACCCTTTCTATCTGTGGTTATCCACGGGCTCTTAGGTACTTGCTCAAAGTATTTTCAAAATTTTCTTTCTTTGTGTTTGTGGGTTTGAAAAGAGTTCTTTTGTTTTGAAAAGGAGTGTAAGTGTGAAAATTTGTTTGATTTTTGAAGGAGCAAGTACTTAAGAACCATCTACCTACTCGAAAAAGGAATCGTTCTATGTTATCTTCCTTTAGACAATACTATCCCACTATTGATTAGTAGATAGCATCATGGTTGGAGTTTAAGGGTCAATTCGAATAAGGGACATGCGGTCACTAAAGCAATGTTAGGACGCCTTAGCGGTAACCCTAATGTCTTAGATCATTTTTCCGAGGCAACCGTTTCGAAGCAACTATGATCTTTGGACAAGAGGGCAACCTCTAAAACTTCCTATACTCAATGACCACGTTCGAAGGCAACCAAGTGAGGTGTACCCTAGGAGTGCGCATGTGCGAGTTTGTTGCTTCAGTTAATTTGTCTTTGTACATGTCAATGGTTATCTATGTTGATTTTAGGTTAGACATTCGATCTTGTCATGCATACCCTATTATCAAACATCTAACAGTTTATAGATTGCGGAATTTAAATTGCGGAAATTAAATCTAACAATTACAAGGCGTCGGGCATTTACATCGCCAAAAGCTACCCTTGAAATTAAAATGCGGAAAGTAAATAAAGCGATAAAATAATTAAAGTCCTATTAAACTATTACATTCTGGAAGCAGATACAATAATATGGAAATGGATCGCGTGCAAGAAAATTAAATCGGGCGCATTTTTTAGGGTTTTGACCCTTTTTTGAAAGAAAGCATTTTTTGGTTTATTTTGGATTAAAAAGGAATTAAGTTAAGTTAATTAAATAAATAAATTAATTAAAAAAAGATATTTTTGGATTTTTTGATATTTAAAGAAATAAAATAAATTTGATTTAAAGTTAGTAAAACCTAATTATCTACATTGATTTTAAATATTGCAAAAATATTAAAAGTTAAACCTAATTAAAACTAGATTAATTGAATTAATATTTATTTACAAAAATAAAATGCTGAATTTAATTATAATAAATAAAATATATTTTTTTGGTTTTTGATTTTTATGAGAAAAATAATTTAATTGGTTAGTGATAATAAAAATAATTAATAAAACAAATAAATAAATAAAATGAAAAGAAAGAAATATAATACTCAAGGGGGGTTTGGGCCCAAATCAGGGAGTAAGACTAGCATTTTCAAGGCCCATTTATGCAAGCCTGCTTTGACTTTTGCAATTCCACGCGTGTGCATTGACTTTGGTATATGGTGCACATTCAATCTTGGCCACCAGATCTGGCCTGGGGCCATCTGGCAAGCATCAGGATGAGGATGTATGATGTGCTGCGCAATGGAATCATCACTGGATCACCTGAAGAGAAAAAATACAAAGCATTTGAGGGAACCTGGGATTCGAACCCAGGTCCCATTGGATTTTGTACTAGCGCCTGGCCACTGAGCCAATGTGTCTCTTTTGTTAGTGGAATAAGAATCAACTATAATATTGAAAAAACAACAAATGCCAGAATTATAAAAAATAAAAGCGCGAAATTATGAATGGACGAATTGGAAAGGGACGCGTCATCGTCTTACCCACTCAGCCCTAGTTTTTTTTACCTGCGGATTCTTATCCGCAGCTAAATCCGTATGGCCATCCTAAAATCTTCTCTAGGCCATGGAAATTAATTCCAAACACATGGTTGTATTCGTCTCCTTCCACTGATTACGTCCATGTCCATTATTAGCGTCAATTTTTCCTGCAATTAAAATGCCCAAAAACGAGAACCAAGAACCTTAGAATCGGCTAGGGGGTTACAGGCCATGAAAATGCAATTCAATAATGCAAAAAGCTTCTAAATGGAACGATAAGCATGATTGTGTAAAGATTTTGCCAAGAAAATGCAGGAATATGAGTATGCGATTTTAAATACAGGGCGAGGTTTAGAGAGACTTACAGTGCATTTGAGAGGGTCTGGGACCTTGCTTTTGATTGCTACTGACTCAGTGGATGTCCAGCAAGGGGTCTACGTTGAGTTTTTGCTTTGAATCGGCCTCTAGAAAGGATTTCAGTTTCAAGCTTTTTCAAGTTTTTTTCCAAGTTTGGTTCTTGTGATTTAGCAGCCTCTAGGTCTCCAATTCGTGCCTCCTGCCTTGTATATGTATAATGCATTGGATTAGGTCAAGTTTTGGACTTTGAATCTTTATGCATTGATGTTTGAGGATTTGATTTGATCCTCCATTGAAAGGTTTCCAAATTTGAAAAAAATCCAACTTTTTGTTCATGATATGGTGAGATACGAGTTTGATCATGTCCATGATGACAATTAAGGCCTGTATCAATCAAAAAGATACCAAGTGATCAATATTTAGATTTTATTTGGATTTAAATTGATTTAAAATGAATTAATTCAATAAAATCAAATAAAATAGAAAAATTAATAAATGGACACAAAACTGAAGATAGGACACGTGTGTAGTTTTACAAGATCAAATCAAGTGGAAAAAGTGGGCCTATTTGACAAAATTTGAAGTTTTGGGGATAGTTGACTTTTGGCAATTTTGGAAAAATGCCCAATTTCAACAATGCATAACTTCCTCAAGTTTGAACTTTTGGAAGTGTTCTTGGACTTTTTAGAAAGCTTGAGATGTCCTCTAACCAAAACTTTTTGTGTCATCTCATTTTTATATTCCATGCTCAAGTTGTAAGCTTTGGAAAAAAAGGTGTTTTTGTTGACTTTCAAAAATTACCTATAATGTCCAAATTTGTAACTTTTTGTGAGTGCATTTCTTGATCTTGGGGTATGAAGATGGATTGTAGGAAATTGCATCCTATTCAAAATGAGCTTTGGATGGGTCATTTCTCATAAAGTATGAGAAAGGTATGCTTGGTCAAAGTTGAGTTGACTTTTCCTACAAAACCCTAATTTAGCAACTTTTGAATCTTGATGAATTTTGAGCAATCCTTGATGAATCATGATCAACCCTTGATCAAATGATGAAATATCCTTCAAAATGAGAATGTTGACAAAAAATATTGAAGTTTGACTGTTTATAGGTTACAGTTGACTTTTTCCCTATCATAGTCAATTTTGGGACCCTTTGAGCAATTGACTGACCAAACTTCCTCTACAAGTCTTGAAATTTGACATGGATGAACTTGAGAACATATTAGTACATTGGGGAGCACTTTAGGTCATTTGGATGAAAGGACCTTGATGCAACACAAAACTCTAATTTGAGATTGACTGCCTTAGGAGATGTTTTGACTGTCCAACTCTTGAGCAATCTTGAGCAACTTGGAGATTATTCTTGACATGTATTGGGAAATATGAGAGGGAAAATTTTGGGGTACGACATTGAGGAAAATAAATTCTTGACTGCTGCCGGGGGAAAATAAATCCTTGACCGCTGTTGGAGATTCAAAATCTTTGATTGCTGAGGATGAGAAATCCTTGGTGACCATTGGGGAGCCCTACATCCATTATGTGACATAGGGGTTACATCCCGTATAACCCTTACTCGTATCCGACTTCCAGAAATAGCTCTTAATGCCGCCTCTCTTCCTAGACCGGGACCTTTTATCATGACGTCTGCTCGTTGCATGCCTTGATCGACTACTGTTTGAATAGCATTTCCCGCTGCGGTTAGAGCGGCAAATGGTGTCCCCCTTCGTGTACCCTTGAATCCACATGAACCGGCGGAGGACCAAGAAATCACCCGACCTCTTACATCTGTAACAGTCACAATGGGGATATAGGGATCCTTCATGTCTTGAAGTTGGAGTATTGACAAAAATTCTGTTGTGAGAGTAATTCCATGTACTTCCTGAGTAATCCGCTTGGGGAATCCAGAGAGCTTTGCTAACGTCTACTGGGGATTTCACATAGGGAAACCCTGTTCTGCTGGGAAATAGAGAAAACTCTGAATACTTCAGCGGGGAAGTAAGAATGAGAATCTTCATTCTGGCGACCTCACTGGGGAATAATAAGACTCTGTGGGGAAGAAGGCTTACTGTTGGGGAGTAACTTCAGGAGTTTGGGTTGTATGCCACTCTACTGGGGAATCATCCTAGGTTGGGGAGAGACAAAGGTTAACTGTTATCTGGTTGATCTTCAGACTTCAAGACAACTTGTTGGGGAATTTGGAGAAAACTGCATGGTCTCCACTAGGGATTGGTAGTTTGAAATCTTGACTCGACTGGGGAAGAAGGTTTCATTTCCGCTGAGAATCTGTAGTTCAAAGTCTTGACTCCGCTGGGGATTAGGAGTTTGAAGTTTTAACTCTGGAGGGGATTAAGGGTTTTAAATTTTAGCTCCGCTGGGGATTAGGAGTTTGAAGTTTTAACTCTGGAGGGGATTAAGGGTTTTAAATTTTAGCTCCGCTGGGGATCTAAATGATGTACTGTAGGGATTACTCATGGAATAGCCGAAAGACATTCTCCTATCCTTTCAACCCGTCAGTAATTATTCTTTTTCACTTCTATCTATTTGTAAACAGTAATTATGTTCAAATACATATGTTCATTAATGAATCATTGGACGTTTTTGCACATAAAACACAAGTGTAAAAAGAAAAGGCAAATAGTTTTCTGCACTTTAAAGAGATATCTTTGTATTTACTTTGAATAAGTGTTTTGTACAAAGGAGACAAACATCCTAGTAAGAAGATGGTTTCATAAAAAAATTGAGAAGAATTTATACAAAGAAAGATAGCTATGTGTAAAAAAATCTCATGGGTTTCCCATTCTGCTATAGCCTTCGTAACTCCGAATATCTTGTCCATTCGTTGCTTCGTCCAAAGATGATTGGATTGATCAGAAGTTCCAGGTTTGTCAATGAAGATATTATCCTTAAAGTGATCCGACGAGACATAGCCATACGCTTTAATTCCCTAACTTTTGCCTGGACCGCCCTTTTGGGTTTTCGATCCACCGGGAAACCCTTTTTTGCCCAAGTCGCCCTTTCGGGTTTTCAACTTGCCGGGTGTACAGATTTTTTTGTTTATCCCTAATTTTTTCCTGAACCGCCCTTTCGGGTTTTCGATTCATCGGGATGCCCTTGTTTTGCCTAGGTGTGTCAACCTAGCGGGTCTGTTATGTGTAGTATCTTTTGACTATGTCTGCATTCGCAGGGTGCGGCAGGTCGTCACCGTCCATGGTGGTTAAAATCATTGCCCCACCAGAAAAGATGTTCTTAATCACAAATGGTCCTTCGTAGGTAGGAGTCCATTTTCCCCTGGGATCTCTTTGTGGCAACATAATGCCCTTGATCACAAGATCTCTGATTTGATATGTCTGGCGTCTGATTTTCTTGTTGAAAGCCTTGATCATCCGTTTTTGATACGTTTAACCATGGCAGACAGCAGTAAGTCTCTTCTCATCAATTAAGTTCAACTGATCAAGTCGGGTTTGGATCCAATCGTCTTCACTCAAACCGGCATCCTTCATGATTCTCAAAGAGGAGATCTGAACCTCAGTAGGTAAAACAGCCTCCATGCCTTAAACTAAAGAATAGGGTGTTGCCCCAGTTGATGTACGTGTCGTGGTACGGTACTCGTGGAGAGCAAACGGTAGCATTTCATGCCAGTCCTTGTAGGTGATTGTCATCTTTTGTATGATCTTCTTGATATTTTTGTTCGCGGCTTCGACAACGCCGTTCATCTTTGTCCGATAGGGAGATGAATTGTGATGTTGAATCTTGAACTGCTCGCACAGGGCGTTGATCATAGTATTATTAAGGTTCGTACCATTGTCAGTGATGATCCTTTCGGGGATACCGTACCGGCAAATAAGGTTCTGCTTGATGAAGCGAGCAACAACATTCTTAGTCACAGATGCAAAGGAAGCTACTTCGACCCATTTGGTGAAGTAGTCAATGGCCACCAGAATGAAGCGGTGTCCATTGGAGGTTGTAGGCTTGATCTCTCCAATCATGTCGATTCCCCACATAGCGAATGGCCAAGGAGCCGTTAAGACATTTAGAGGAACTGGAGGCACGTGTACCTTATCTGCATAAATTTGACATTTATGACAAGTTCGGGAGTGTTGATAGCAGTCAGCTTCCATGGTAGACCAGTAATAGCCTGCCCTTAGAATCTTCTTAGCCATTGTATGCCCGCTAGAGTGAGTGCCGAAGAAGGATGCCATTACTTAGGAAGAACTTTGTCGAGAATCTCCTTAAGAACCTTTTGTCATTGACTGTAGCTCCTTCAGGGTATTCTTGTGCCTCGAGATACCTTTTGACTTCATGAAACCATGGCTGGTCCACTACTTCTTCGGTATTAATCTCGTGATAGTGTGCAGGTTCGTCCATCCGTTCAATGGTGATTTGGGGTGCCTCATTATCCTAGTTAAGTTTAAACATGGATGACATTGTAGCTAGAGCATCTGCTAGCTAATTTTCTTCTCGCGGGAACTGCTCAAAGGTGATCTGCTCGAAATGTGGTAGCAATGTCAAGACATGTTCTTTGTAAGGGATGAGGTTTGGATGCTTAGTGTCCCACTCTTATTTGATCTGACCGATGACCAAAGCTGAGTCCCCAAACACAATCAAAGATTTGATTCCCAAGTCTATGGCAGCCTTGAGTCCAAAGATGCAAGCTTCATACTCTGCCATGTTGTTAGTACAGTTGAAGCAAAGCCTAGCAGTGAAAGGAGTATGGAAACCTTCTGGGGAGATGAGTATCGCGCTGATACCGTTGCCAAGTGCATTGGAGGCCCCATCAAAGTACAGGGTCCATCGGGATCCTTGTTCAGGTCTGTCATATGGTCTGAAATCTTCAATATTATCCAATGTCATGACGTCTTCGTCAGGGAAGTCGAACTTCATGGATTGGTAATCTTCGACAGCTTGATGAGCCAGATGGTCAGCTAGCACACTCCTCTTTATAGATTTTTGGGTCGTGTACTGTATGTCGTATTCCGTGAGGATCATTTTCCATCTAGCTATCCTTCCAGACAAAGCAGGTTTTTTGAAGATGTACTTTATCAGATCCATCTTAGATATCAGCAGAGTGGTATGAGTCAACATATACTGCCTTAGCCGGCGAGCAGCCCATACCAAAGCGCAACAAGTTTTCTCGAGCAGTGAATATCTTGTTTCACAGTCGGTAAACTTTTTGCTAAGGTAATAAATGGCATGCTCTTTTCGGCGAGACTCGTCATGTTGCCCCAGTACGCACCCCATTGAGTTATCCAAAACAGTCAGATACATGATTAGCTGTCTTCCTTTGATGGGTGGCATCAAGATAGGAGGTTCTAGCAAATACTCCTTGATTTTATCGAAAGCAACTTGACAGTCATCGTTCCATTTAACTACCTGATCTTTCTTCAACAGCTTGAAGATTGGTTCACAAGTAGATGTTAGGTAAGAAATGAACCTAGCAATGTAGTTTAGGCGTCCCAAGAAACCTCTGACCTCCTTCTCAGTGCGAGGAGCAGGCATTTCTTGTATATCTTTGACTTTGGCAGGATCAACATCGATGCCTTTGTTGCTGACAATGAAACCCAAGAGTTTACCGGACCGGACTCCAAATGTGCACTTGTTAGGGTTTAATCTTAGCTTGTACTCAACCTGACAAACAACTTTTGCAAGTGATCGATGTGTTATTCTTCCGTTTGGGAACGGGCTATCATGTCATCTACGTAGACCTCATTCTCATAATGTATCATATCATGAAACAAAGCTACCATGGCACGCTGATAGGTTGCCCCGGCATTCTTCAGTCCGAATGGCATCACTTTGTAGCATAACGTACCTCACTGTGTAACAAAAGTATTTTTCTCCATGTCCTCAGGTGCCATTTTGATCTGGTTATAGCCTGAGAATCCGTCCATGAAAGAAAATACCTTGTGCTGAGTTGTATTGTCAACCAAGATGTCGATGTGTGGAAGTGGAAAATCATCTTTAGGGATAGCCCTGTTTAAGTCTTGTAATCCACGCACATTCTCACTTTTCCGTCCTTTTTAGGCACTGGCACAATGTTAGCAACCCATTGTGGATAAGAAGTAACAGCAAGAAATCGAGCATTGAACTGCTTCATAACTTCTGCTGTGATCTTTTCACACATGTCAGGTCTCATGTGGCGGACCTTTTGTTTAACTGGTGGACAGTCTTCTCTTGTGGGTAGACGGTGTACCACAATGTCTGTATCGAGTCCCGGCATGTCTTCGTATGACCAGGAAAAGATCTCAACATATTCATGTAACAGCTGAATTAAGCGCTCCTTGACACTTGGCTCTAGGTTGGCACCCACTCTGATCTCCTTCTTGATTTCCTCAGTACCCAAGTTGATTGTCTCTAACAACTCCTCATGAGGCAAAATTTCTCTTTCTTCTTGTTGTAATAATCTGGCCAATTCCCCTTGCACCTCACAATCTTCCTCACCTTCGTATTCGGCTTGGTTGATCAGATCTTCGGAGTCACTGAAGGATATAGCAGAATTGTTACCCATGGGTTCCGGAGTGAAAGGGTACCTGCATTTGTGAGTGTGGGTGTGTGTAAGGGCATAGCCATCTTAAAATAAAAAAATGCAAAATAAAGACAATGAGCACAAAAGTTTTAAATATGAAAAGCGTCCACGATTCATTAAAATGACATATGAAAATGAAATACGAACCCTTACAAATGGACCTATGTGCCTCGAGTAAGACACAAGGTTGAAAAAGTACGAATTGTTTGTGAATTATTATAGATCCAACAGAAATGGAAAAGATAAATTACTGTGGTATGAAAGTAATCAGAACAAAGTCTTTTGCTTCCCAGTTGCACAGTCCTCCACCAACAATAGGAAAAATCCAGTCTTCCAAGATGCCTTCTTCATCACTGTCCTCTAGAGCATTAACCCCTTGATGGCTGATCTTCACAGGTGGCCCTCCGGCACGGGAGCGACGCACGGCTTTCTAAGTTGTCGAAGTAAATCCCAGGCCAAATTTGTCTGATTTGAAAGGAAAGTCGGGAAGCTGCCCCCAGATAGTGGATCCACCTTCTTTTACTACTGCACTTGCATCTTTTAGATAAGACATCCGAGGTACAGGTTTTGTGATCACAGGAGCTGAGGACACTACTTTAGTCGCCCCTATTTCTTGAGAAACTTCTTCAAAGTTTTGGAAAGTGGTCTCTATGAATTCGCCATCTAACTCCACATAACGGAAGGAATTCAGATGACTAATCATATATTACTCTTCCCCATGGGCAGTTATAATTTTCCCTTCGACGGGGTACTTGAGCATCTGGTACAAGGTGGAAGTGACCGTTCCGGCATTGTGAATCCAGGGGCGTCCCAACAGGCAAGAGTAGGAAGGACGGATGTCCATCACGTAGAATATTGAGTCGGACGTCTGGGTACCCACCTTGATCGGGATGTGCACCTCCCCATGGACCATCCTTTTAGAGCCGTCAAATGCTCTCACAATGATATTACTGGGCTTCAGGGTTAGGCCTTCACAGTCCAATCTATCCAAGGCTTTCTTCGGTAAGACATTTAAAGACGATCCAGTATCAACCAAAACATTATCTAGGGTGGTTCCCCTACACTCCACCGAGACATGTAGTGTGTCGTTATGTTTTCTCCCCTTGGAGGTCAAGTCGGCATCGGAGAAACCCAGGCCATTGTCAGCTGTCAGACTGGCTACACACTCTTGGAATTGATAATCCGAAGTCTCTTGCGGCACGTGCGCTGTCTTCAAAAACTTGACCAAAGCTTTATCATGTGCCTCAGAGCACAACAATAGGGATAACATAGAAATTTTGGAAGGGGTCTGCCCCAGTTGTTCAACAACATCATAATCACTTTTCTTAATGATCCTCAGAATCTCTTCCATCTCTTTCTGGGATGTTTCAGGAATGATTAGTGTAGGTGTTTAGGTATTGGCTTGCATTTTTGGTAAATCCCAAGTGTATGTGTGAATGTCATGACTGATGTCATAACATTCTAGTTCAGGTTGTACTAACTCATTAGGTACATTTGCAGAAAAATATTGTAATTCAAATACTGATGTTTATAAGTGTGTATCTGAGCATTTTTGCAAAATGATCACATTTTGCTAAATCAGTAGACAGGTTTTCTCAGATGTCATAACAGATGTTATGACATCCTGTTCTGAACTAACAGGATTGCAGGATTGGATAAGTCTGAGTTTTTTCAGGAAATAACTCAGTCCTTTCTGAACAGAATCCTGCGTTTTCTGAGGGGTAACCTAGCTCAACCCTAACCTGGTTAATAAAGTCCTGTGACCTGGTCTTTAGGTCAAACGGAATTAACCCTAGGTTTTTGGAAACCCTAACTGAAGTTGCAGCTGCTATATATTCAACAGAGCTGCTGTTTTTCAAGTATCTCCTGCTGATTGATTAGAAGATCAATTTTGTAATCTGTATAGATTTGTTTATTTGTACTCCAAGCAATTATCATTGTGATAAGTGCCTTGGAATAGGTTTCTATTTGTAAGGGTTGTGTAGCACTCAAAGCTTTGAAGCAAGAGTGTTTGAATGTTCCTTGACCAAAGCTGTGAAGCAGAGTCAAGTTAGTTGTGTACATCACTCAAAGCTGTGAAGCACGAGTGATTGTGTTGCTTGATTAAAAAGCTGTGAAGCTTAATCAAGTGTTTGTTTTTGAAGAGTGTCTTCATCAATTCTTAAGTCAAATTGGTTTATGTATCACTGCTGTGATTGAGGGGGAGTGAGTAGGAACTCAGGTTTAAGTTGTACTTAGATTAGAATTGCATTGGGTAGGTCTTAAGTGAAGGAGATAAACTGGTTGGTTTATTCCTGAATTAACATCTCTTATAGTGGATTCTCTCCCTGGCTTGGTAGCCCCCAGAGTAGGTGTTGTTGCACACTGAACTGGGTAAACAATTGACTGTGTTCTTTATTGCTTTTGTATTTACTGTCATATAGTAAGTCAGATACGGTGTCATAACATTGAACGTGACATTGAGTATCTGCAGCCAGAATTTCAATTGGCATCAGAGCAAGCGCCCTGCCTGTATTACTGGGTGAGATCTAGGGATATCACTTTCTGGCACTATGGACAAAGAAGGAGTTTTTGGAAATAGACCACCCATTCTGGATGGAACTAATTATGATTACTGGAAACCTCGTATGATTGCCTTCCTAAAGTCTCTGGACAAAAAAGCTTGGAGAGCTGCTGACAAAGGATGGATTCATCCCACCATAACTGAGATAGATGGGACAATCAGTCTGAAGCCTGAGGAAGATTGGAGTAAAGAAGAAGATGAGTTAGCTCTGGGAAATTCAAAAGCTTTAAATGCCTTGTTCAATGGAATTGATAGAAACATTTTCAGACTAGTACATCAATATGAACTGGCCAAGGAAGTTTGGGACACTCTCAAAACTACTCATGAGGGAACTTCCAAAGTAAAAATGTCAAGGCTTCAGATGTTGACCACCAAATTTGAGAATCTAAAAATGATGGAAGATGAAACCATTCATGAGTTTCACATGAACATCTTGGAGATTGCCAACACCTCAGGAGCACTGGGAGAAAAAATGTCAGAAGAAAAACTGGTGAGGAAGATTCTCAGATCCTTGCCTAAAAGATTTGCAATGAAGGTAACTGCCATAGAGGAAGCCCAGGACATTAGCAAGTTGAAAGTGGATGAACTTATTGGGTCTCTTCAGACTTTTGAGATGGGGATCACTGATAATGGTGACAAGAAGAACAAAAGCATAGCACTTGTATCCAACACTGATGTTGAATACAAGGAGGATGAAGAAGAAAACATATCAGAAGCTATTGCCATGCTTGGAAGACAGTTCAACAGGCTCATCAAAAGAATGGACCCAAAGTCAAGGTCTAATGTTCATAACATTCCCTCTGACATTGACAGTTCCAGCAGAAGACCAAGGTCAGAAGATAAGGGAAACCAAGGCAGAGGTATTCAATGCCATGGATGTGAAGGATATGGACATATTCGAGCTGAATGTCCTACCTTTCTTAAGAAGCAAAAGAAAGGAATGACTGTTACTTGGTCTGACTATGATTCAGAAAGTAATTCTGAAGAAGAATCTGCCAAACTAGTTACTGCCCTAACTAGTGTTTGTACTTCTGAAAGTGACACTAGTGATGAAGAAGTGACATTTGAAGAAATGGCTGATACCTACAAGAAATTGTGTATCAGAAGTGCTGAAGTCTGTGTGCAGAATGAGAAACAATCAAAACTCATTATAAAGCTAGAGGCTGAAAAAAGGGCAAATCTTGAAACCATAAGTCATTTAGAAGGAGAAGTTCAACTGCTGAACTCACAACTGAATCAAATGACCAAATCTGTCAAGATGTTGACCAATGGAACATACAAATTGGAAGAGATCCTTCAGGTTGGAAAAAATGTGGGTAATAAATCTGGACTAGGATTTGTGGAAGCAAAGAAATCTGGTACTGGTAAGCAAATGTCAAAACGGATGTCTCAACACAAATCTCGACATCAGGGACAGAGACATGTGAAGAAGAGGTACCAAAGATGGAAATGTCATCACTGTGGGAGATATGGTCACATAAAGCCCTTCTGCTTCAGACTACATGGATATCCTAATCAGAACTCAGGTGTCAAACCTAAATCTAAAAAGGTACCACATGCTCCTCAATGGAAGAAAAAGGCTACTGCACTGATAGCCCACACTTCCCTGAGGGTCTCTGCAAAGGAAGACCGGTACTTTGACAGTGGATGTTCCAGACATATGACTGAAATCAAGAACCTCCTCAATAATGTTAAGCCTCACACCACCAGTTTTGTGACCTTTGGAGATGGGGCTAAAGGTGAAATCAAAGGAGTTGGTGATTTGGACTGCCCTGGAGTTCCAAGTCTGAATGAAGTACTGCTGGTGAAAGGACTGACCGCTAATCTCATTAGTATCAGTCAACTGTGTGATCTAGGATTCAAGGTCAATTTCTCAAAATTTGAATGCCTTGTAATCAATGACAAACAAGAAATAGTAATGAAAGGAGTCAGATCCAAAGACAATTGTTACTTGTGGGAGGCTGAGAACACTAATTTCTCATCTGTGTGTTCCATTGCAAAAGAAGAAAAAGAGGTGAAACTGTGGCACCAAAAACTTGGCCATCTTCATCTAAGGGGTATGAAGAGGATTATCTCCTTGGAGGCAGTCAGAGGGATTCCAAAACTGCAAATTGATGAAGGAAGAGTTTGTGGTGAATGTCAGGTTGGTAAGCAGACTAGGATGTCACATCCAAAGTCAAGACATCTGACCACCTCTAAGGTTCTAGAACTCCTCCATATGGATCTGATGGGACCAATGCAAGTAGAGAGTCTTGGTGGTAAAAGATATGCCTATGTGGTTGTGGATGATTTTTCCAGATTCACCTGGATTAATTTCATTAGGGAAAAATCAGATGCATTTGAAGTTTTTAGAGAACTGTGCAAGAGAATTCAAAGAGAGAAGGAAGGATGTATTGTCAGAATCAGAAGTGATCATGGCAAGGAATTTGAAAACAGCAAGTTTGATGACTTCTGTGCTTCAGAAGGAATCAGTCATGAGTTTTCTTCTCCCATAACACCTCAGCAAAATGGAGTTGTGGAAAGAAAAAACAGGACCATACAAGAATCTGCCAGAGCAATGTTACATGCCAAAAGACTTCCTATGTATTTTTGGGCTGAAGCTATGAATACAGCTTGCTATGTTCATAACAGGGTCACCTTGAGAAAGGGAACCTCATCCACCATATATGAACTCTGGAAAGGAAGAAAACCAACTGTGAAGTACTTCCATGTGTTTGGCAGCAAATGCTATATCCTGTCTGATCGTGAACAAAGAAGAAAACTGGACTCCAAAAGTGATGAAGGCATATTTCTAGGATACTCCTCAAACAGCAGAGCTTATAGAGTATTCAACTCCATAACCAAAACCATGATGGAATCAATAAATGTTGTAATTGATGACTATCATGAAGAAATAGATGTTCCTTGTATTGTTGAGACATTCTTTGAGACTTCAACCCAACAGGATGATCTACCCAACTCCACCACAACAGAATCTGAATCAAAGGAAGCTAGCAAGACTCCTTCCATCAGAATTCAGAAGGATCATCCAAAAGAGCTCATCATAGGAGATCCCAATAGTGGAGTCATCACAAGATCTAGAGAAATCATCTCAAACTCTTGTTTTGTGTCCAAAATGGAACCAAGAAATGTCAAGGAAGCCTTAACTGATGAATATTGGATTGGAGCAATGCAAGATGAACTGAACCAATTCAAGCAACATGAAGTTTGGGAATTGGTTCCTAGACCTGAAGGAACTAACATCATTGGGACAAAATGGATATTCAAGAACAAGTCAGATGCTGAAGGAGTTGTCACCAGAAATAAGGCAAGACTTGTTGCTCAAGGATACACCCAGGTTGAAGGGGTTGATTTTGATGAAACCTTTGCACCTGTAGCCAGATTGGAATCAATCAGACTCTTGTTGTCAATTGCTTGTCTTCTGAAGTTCAAGTTATTTCAGATGGATGTGAAAAGTTCCTTTCTAAATGGGTACTTGAATGATGAAGCTTATGTGGAACAACCTAAAGGTTTTGTGGATCCAACCCATCCTGATCATGTCTACAAGCTGAGAAAAGCTCTATATGGCCTGAAACAAGCTCCTAGAGCATGGGATGATAGGTTAACAAAGTTTCTCTCAGACAAAGGCTACAGAAAAGGAGGCTTGGACAAAACTCTCTTTGTCAAAACTGAAGGAGGGAAGTTGATGGTTGCCCAAATATATGTTGATGACATAGTGTTTGGAGGAATGTCAGAACATATGGTTAAACACTTTGCTGACCAGATGCAGGCTGAATTTGAAATGAGTCTCATGGGAGAACTAACTTATTTTCTTGGACTACAAATCTCACAGATGGAGGACTCAATCTTCCTATCTCAAAGCAAGTATGCTAAGAATATTGTAAAGAAGTTTGGTATGGAGAATGCAAGTCACAAAAGGACTCCTGCTCCTACTCATCTAAAGCTTTCCAAAGATTCAAGTGGAGTTAAGGTGGATCAAAGTCTGTACAGAAGCATGATAGGAAGCTTGTTGTACTTAACTGCCAGCAGACCTGATATTGCCTTTGCAGTTGGAGTTTGTGCTAGATACCAAGCTGATCCCAAAGTCAGTCATATCAATCAAGTGAAGAGAATTTTGAAGTATGTAAGTGGTACTTACAACTATGGATTGATGTATACTCATGGCTGTGAACCAGCTCTGACTGGCTACTGTGATGCTGATTGGGCTGGTAGTGCTGATGATAGAAAAAGCACCTCTGGAGGATGTTTCTTCTTGGGAAGTAATCTGGTTTCCTGGTTCAGCAAGAAACAGAATTGTGTGTCTCTTTCCACCGCTGAAGCTGAATACATTGCAGCTGGTAGTAGCTGCTCTCAAATGATATGGATGAAACAGATGCTCACTGAGTATAATGTCACACAAGATGTTATGACATTGTACTGTGACAATATGAGTACAATTAACATATCCAAGAATCCCATTCAGCATAGCAGGACCAAACATATTGACATACGACATCACTTTATCAGAGACCTTGTAGAAGAGAAGACAATCAAATTGGAACATGTTGCCACTGAGCTACAGCTGGCTGACATTTTTACCAAGGCTCTGGATGCAAATCAATTTGAAAACTTAAGGGGTAAGCTGGGTATTTGCCAACATGAGGAATTGTAGCAATTAATGTTGCTTAAAACAAGGATCAAAGGATTTATGTCTGTTCTGATTGGGTTAAAATTGTATGTTCTCATTTCCTACAATTATTTTAAGAAGTTGAATAGACACTCCTTTGCTTCCTTCCTCTCTCGCCTCCTCATCAAAGCCCAGTCTCTCAATCAGAAATTTCTCCTCATTTGCTGTTGGTCCTTCAAAACTGACAAGATGTCTCAAACACCATCATCATCCAATACGATCATCTCAACCTCTTCCTCTGATCAAGATTCTGGGACAATCTCTTCTTGTCTGGACTCTGACGTTCTGGAGATCTCTTCTCATAGAAAAGTCGGAACTAACCCCACCAAGGTCAAAGAGTTGAGAACAAGACATGCAGGAAAGCCCCAAGCTCCTGCCTCTGAATTCTGAACGAGAACCACTCAGTTCCTGGCATTTCTGTTCCTCTGAACCAAGAAAGCCCAAATGCTGAAACAAATCCAGATGTCTCTAAGAATGTTGAGACATCAAACAAAGAGAAGAATGCTGACATTGCTCACAAGAAAAGAAGGAAGCCTGAATCCTCTGGATCTGATGACAATGCTTGAAGGATGATTGCTGTTTGGTGGTGTTGCTGGTTGGTGCTGAAGTGTATTCAATTGTTTGCTGCTGCTGCTCTTACTAGTTTGTTTTGGATAACTGTATAATTTTCTGAACATGTATCTTTGGCCCATTTGTGGCTAAAGAGGGGGAGAATATTTTGGTACTTGCTTAATTAGTACTTGACATTCTATTTTTCTGCTGTCACTTATTTCTGCTTGTTTTAAGGTCTTTAGCCAAAAATCTGCCAAAGGGGGAGTTTGTAGGTGTTTAGGTATTGGCTTGCATTTCTGGTAAATCCCAAGTGTATGTGTGAATGTCATGACTGATGTCATAACATTCTAGTTCAGGTTGTACTAACTCATTAGGTACATTTGCAGAAAAATATTGTAATTCAAATACTGATGTTTATAAGTGTGTATTTGAGCATTTTTGCAAAATGATCACATTTTGCTAAATCAGTAGACAGGTTTTCTCAGATGTCATAACAGATGTTATGACATCCTGTTCTGAACTAACAGGATTGCAGGATTGGATAAGTCTGAGTTTTTTCAGGAAATAACTCAGTCCTTTCTGAACAGAATCCTGCGTTTTCTAAGGGGTAACCTAGCTCAACCCTAACCTGGTTAATAAAGTCCTGTGACCTGGTCTTTAGGTCAAACGGAATTAACCCTAGGTTTTTGGAAACCCTAACTGAAGTTGCAGCTGCTATATATTCAACAGAGCTGTTGTTTTTCAAGTATCTCCTGCTGATTGATTAGAAGATCAATTTTGTAATCTGTATAGATTTGTTTATTTGTACTCCAAGCAATTATCATTGTGATAAGTGCCTTGGAATAGGTTTCTATTTGTAAGGGTTGTGTAGCACTCAAAGCTTTGAAGCAAGAGTGTTTGAATGTTCCTTGACCAAAGCTGTGAAGCAGAGTCAAGTTAGTTGTGTACATCACTCAAAGCTGTGAAGCACGAGTGATTGTGTTGCTTGATTAAAAAGCTGTGAAGCTTAATCAAGTGTTTGTTTTTGAAGAGTGTCTTCATCAATTCTTAAGTCAAATTGGTTTATGTATCACTGCTGTGATTGAGGGGGAGTGAGTAGGAACTCAGGTTTAAGTTGTACTTAGATTAGAATTGCATTGGGTAGGTCTTAAGTGAAGGAGATAAACTGGTTGGTTTATTCCTGAATTAACATCTCTTATAGTGGATTCTCTCCCTGGCTTGGTAGCCCCCAGAGTAGGTGTTGTTGCACACTGAACTGGGTAAACAATTGACTGTGTTCTTTATTGCTTTTGTATTTACTGTCATATAGTAAGTCAGATACGGTGTCATAACATTGAACGTGACATTGAGTATCTGCAGCCAGAATTTCAATTAGTGACTGAGCCTTCGTCAAGACAGGCTCCTCTTGAACATTCTTTCCTTTTTTTCTCAGCAGCGGAAATAGGGATGGGAATTGTATTGTCATTGTTGGCGGGTACACTTGCAGGTGTAATCACTGATACGGTTGTAATCTTTGGAATGGCCACGGGTACAGAGACTGCCTTTGGTGGCGCAATCTCTGGAGAGAAAATCCTCCCACTACGAGTAATTTTTCTTGTTCCAGCAATGTTACTGATGTCAGGATTGTCTTCTTCAGAGCTCTCGTCTTCGGCAGTCTGTTCAATCTGTTTGACACCATGGTAGTAGATTTCTCCACCATAGTTCCATGGTACCATTTTATCTGATTTGTAAGGGGAAGGCCCGGGCATTCTTATCTTCAACGGAGTAGTCATAGGAGCGGATGTAATCCTAACGGGTTTTTTAGGAACCTTGGAAGCATTGGCGTATATGGTTATTATTGAAACTTCTGGAATTGGAATGGGTGAAGCAGGAGCTTTCTCAAATAAAATTTCCTGGTTATCAATAAATTGTTGGATTCCTTTCTTCAACAGAGGACAGTCAAATGGGGGAGGATAGGCAAGCGTGGAAATCTTGGTCACAACCTGGGAACACCCCATCTTTCAACAAATTTTGCTTGATGGTTAGGAGAGGAGTTAACAGTTCATCAACAGTAGAAACAAACAGATCTTATTCCACAACACTAGCATTGTGTCCATGTCTTGGCATTGGAGCAGAGATAACATTAGGCTTTTCAGGAGCTTCAAACTCAACTTCCTTTGCGTCAATCAGATCTTGGATCTTGTTCTTTAGAGCCCAACAAATGTTGGTGTCGTGCCTTGGACTTTCTGAGTGGTAAGCACACCTGGCATTCGGATGGTAGTGTGGAGATGAAGTATTAGGATTTTTAGGGGCCTCCTTCAGCATGGCCAAATTCAACTTCAAGAGATGTGGTAAGAATTGAGCAGGAGTCATGTTTATCTTGGTGAATTTCCTTACAGGCCTTTCCACCCTTTGCTGGTTATTCCTCGACAGATCATTTCTAGGCTAATTGTTTCTCGGCTAGTCTGAGGCAAACATTTGAATCATAACGGCCCCCACAGTTGGTCGTTGTTCGGTTCTTCCCTAATTTCTCTGAGCATAGACAGCAAACACTTCCTTTTTACCAGTGAAAGGCTTCTTTACAGCAGCAGACATAGACGCATCTTTCTCTATTTTCCAGCTTCTAATAACGGCTTCAACCCTCTCGCCAGTTAGAATCAACTCAGTGAAACCTGCAGAGGAGCTTCCAATCAGGTGATTAAATAAAGGACTTGACAGAGTCCCCAAGAACATGTCCACTAGATCCCTTTCAGATAATGGTGGTTGCACCCTTCCGGCTAGATCCCTCCACTTTCGGGCATAGTCTTTGAAGCCCTCATTGGACACCATGGCCATACTCTGTAGCTGAGTACGGGTTGGTGCCAAGTCGGAATTGTATTGATACTGTTTATAGAATGCAGCCGCTAAGTCTTCCCAATTATGCACATCAAACCTCTTCAACTAGTAGAACCAATCCAACTGCGTCCCCGATAAACTGTCCTGGAAAAAGTGGTCCCATAAATCTTTTTCAGAAGAATGTGGCTGAATTTTCCTGACATAAGATCGTAGGTGCATCTTGTGACAAGACAACCAATCATACTTGGAAAATAGAGGTACTTTAAACTTATGAGGGATTACAATTCCAGATACCAATCCTAACTCTTCAAAGTCCAGCCCAGGCACTCTCTGTATCTCCATAGCAGCTAGACGTTCTTCCAAGTTTTTGTATTTGTCATCGGCCGGAGGGTATTGTTGTTCTGAGTAGTCCTCATCTTCTTCTTCTTCAACTTCAATTTCAGATGGTACTGCAGTCTCTTTACCTTTTCTTTCTCCTTCCTCAGAGGTTGATGGAAAATCCAAAGTCCGTCTGGCTTGACCTTCAAACCTTCTGCCCCAGATAGCCACACCGACTCGCTTCTTCTTCTTTTTCTCTTTCTCTTTCTCTAGCATAGTTTTGATCTCCTCCAGCCCCTTTGCCAAGGTCAGGAGTAGTTGTTGAAATTGTGAATTCTGAGCTTGTAAGTCTTTGATCGTTTGTTCAATATCCATCTTGCTGAAATAAACAGCAGAGAGATGAGGAAACTTGGTGTGAAGACCTGTTTACGCATATGATGAATGATATGTATTCATGTAATTCTTTCAAGGATTCAGAAAAGTTCAAATTTGTGTTAAACCAAAAGGAACAAACGTTATATTAATAAAATAGAATTTGTTTACATCAATTCCCCTAGGGCAAAATAGTACAAAATTCTAAGATAAGAAGACGTTGCGCATCCTCTTTGGTGCAATGTAAGTGTTGAGAGTCTGCTCTTCATGAAGTAACCGAGTAAGTTCCAAAACCTTCTTCTCATTAGCGTAGAATTGGGCTTCAAAAGTATCGCATTCTCCCTTGAGTTGTATCCAACTCCTTTGCAGATCTTCGAGTTATGTTGGCATGTCAGGATGTAGGAGGGTGTATGGAACCTCTCCTTCTGTAACAGGCTCTATAATCACTGGGAGAATAGAGGGGTAAGGCATCATAAGACTTTGGGCGCGGGTTCGTACCCACTTGAGGTAAGGCTCAAGGGGGGTGGAATTCTTGTGTCCCAAGGTCTTATTGTCTACCTTGTTTGGCATCCTCCAAGCTCGGATAAACCTTTGTCGAAGTCCTTGATCGTTATTGTCGAAGTCAAAAACCAAGTCTGGAATCAGCATGTCATGTGGGCCATCCCATCGGGCATAACCAAACTGTCTCAGAGCCAAGCAGGGATTGTAGGTAATGCCTCCCCTAATTCCAAGTAGAGGGACTTTAGGGAATTCCCCATAACGATCAATGATGATAACATTTTCTCTGGATCGAGAACACCAATGAACATCTGAATATGTAAAAGTCATCAATCGTTGTGAACACCTCAAACCTTGCTCATTCCTCAAGACTAATTGGGGAAGATGAGAAATAAACCATCTTGCCAGTATAGGAGTGCAACACATGAGAACACCTCTTTTCCTTATTGTTTGAGTGTGAAAAGAGTGTAAGATGTCTCCAAGCAAATTAGGCACCGGGTTGCGAGCCATGAAGATTTTGACAGCACTCACATCTAAGAGTTGATCAGGATTTGGGAACAAGACCATCTCATAGATGAGAAGAGCTATAATCTCCTCAAAAGCTTGTAAGTCCAAAGAATTCCAGCATCTTTGGGCCTTCTCAAACAAGAACTTTGCCAAGAAGCCTTTAACACCACTTCTGGTTTCCCAATGGGTTGTGACATCAGATGATTGCATGTGTAAGGCTTGAGCAATTTCTCCTGGATTTGGATCTCTTTCCGTACCGTTGAAGGGTAGTTGATTGAGAATAGGGATCCTCAAGAGTTGAGAAAATTCCTTCAAAGTGGGCACAAGCTGATAATCAGGAAATGTGAAGCAGTGATGTAAAGGGTCAAAGAACTAGAAAAGAACTTTCATCATGTCTTCCTCTGTGTTGGAAGTGACTAAGTTGAGAAGACGACCATGCCTCTCGGTGCACGGAGAATTCTCAAGAATCCTTGAAGCTAGCTCCTTGAGTTGCGGAGGAATTCTTACAAGGTTGACTTGGATGGTTTTCCTGCGAAGTGATTCCATAACCTACAAAACAGGAACAAAGATGAAATTCCAAAATCCCTGAAATGGTTAGTGGATGCATATGATGCTTCATGATGTCCATGATGTTATGCACAAGTATATATGTACAAGAAAATCACACAAGTTCCTAGTTTAGGCTTGCATGGGGTTTCATAGGTAAGTACCCTCTTGAAGTTTAGTTGGCTCAAACTTGTCCTAGAAATAGTAACCGGGTTCTAAGGAGCTCAATATCAATGGATCGTTTCCTTGTTCATTGTTTCAATTCAGCCTCTTTACTGGCGACCGAAATATTCCAAGGAACCAACCCTCAATGAGTGTAGTATCGAGTATCTACCAACTTCGGACTGCACCAAAGCTGACCATCTCACTACATCCTAAAAGGCCAAGTTGGTCAAGTAAAGGTTCTAAAAGTTCGTTAGTGCATCATGACATCACTCAGCGGCCCCATATTCTCTTTGATTGACTCAAAGGCTACCGATACCCACAAATATGTCACACTAACATAGCTATTGCTTAGACCGTGTCGGTATACCCCGCACAGTTTCCACAACGTATTGCTATTTACCTATGAATGTTTCCCAAATCCGGGTAGAGGATTCAAACCCAAACAATAGAACCAAAGTGTAAAGCATACAAGTCAAACAAGATAAGCATGTAAAGGTGATCTAAAACCCTAAGGTAACCCCACTTTTATAATTTTCCCCAACAGAGTCGCCAGTTCTGTGATACGGTGGGAGAACTGACTTGAGGTTTTGCGTTTTGTCGCAAATGTTTCAGTTTAGCAAGAGTCGCCACCGACTTTTATTTTATCCAAAAGGAAAGGTAAAAAAGCATAGGAAAGACCTTTGAGATGTTTTCTTGAGTTCGGGGTGTAGATTATGAAAAGGGAAGGTGCTAGCACCCTTTTCATCCATGGTTATCCATGGGCTCTTAGTTACTTGTTTAGATCACTTGCTTTGATTTTCCAATTGTTTGAAATGGTGCTTTGTGTGGTTTTAAAAGTATTTCGAAAAGAAGCCATCGTTTAGGCAATCTTTATAATGATTCTTGTTTGTAATAATATATACAGAGATGTTTGTCTTTTGAAAAATGTTTCAATGTTTTGAAAGTTGTTTGGAAATGTTTTTGAAATGTATTGAAATGTGTTATGTGTTTTTCAAAATAGCAAGGATGGTTTGCAAATTGATCAAGTAACTAGAAGCATATCTACCTACTCAAAAGTCTTTCTTGTACATTTTTATTCCTTTGACATTGTTGTTTTACCATTGCATTGGAAAACAACCCTATATTTGGATGTTAAACGGGACGGGCATGGGTAATCGTATGACCCTGATAGCAATATTGCCAAGTATCTTAGCATGTTTTGAGGGACTAAGATCATTTGTTTAGACAACCTTTTGATAGCGTCATCGAGGGACTATGATCTTTTGTTTTGTATTGTTTTGCCAAGATACCTAGCATGCATACATAGCCATTTTTAAGGCAACAGGTGGGTGAAACCCTAGAGGTGTTTGTGTGCAATGTGTTGCCTTTTTCATGCATTTTTGTCTTGTATTAGGTCATGCTATTTGTTTTTGATTTTTTGTCTTATCATACAAACCCTAATTTACTAAACATATATATAATGCGATAAATTGCGTAAAGTAAATCTAAGCTATTACAACAATATTATGGGAGGGGGGATACAAGTTTTGAATGGGGAATATTGCACAAAATAAAACCCTAATTCACTACTATAACCCAATTGAATTTATTGTACAAATAAATAAATAAACAAACAATTATTTAAATATGCAAATAAAATGTATGGATGCAAAGTGTTTTGTAATTGTTTTACGTATGTGAAAAATAAATTATTTAAGTCCTAAAATAAGAAAAAAATATTGTGATTATTTTTGAAAGGGTGAAAAACCCTAATTTTGTTTAAAAGAAAATATATTCTATATTATTAATTTTATTCATTTTTGTTCAAGAAAAATAATAACAATATGTACAAAATGTTAAAAAAATTGAAATATGTATGAAAATAATATTTTAAATGTGAAAAAATAATAAAATAAAAGTTTATGATATTTTTATATTATTTACAAGCTATTTTAAGAAAATGATTTCTATTTATTAAAATAAAACTATTTTTATATAAAAAAATAAGATAAAAAATAAAATAAAATGCAAAAAATTAAGAAAATATTCTTGGGATTTTTTAATGTTCAGAAAAAAAATAATAAAGTCAAAAATATAAAATATGCAAGAAAATACAAAAGTATAAAAATAATAAGTCAGGGGGGTGCAAAAGTAAAATGGGGGGTGTGAAAAGTAGCAAGCCCAAGGCGCCAGGCCCAGGACAGCTTCGTCCCTGTCCTTCAGCTCCCTTCTGCGCGCGTTTCTGAGCCAAACCTGTATCTTGCTCTAGCTTGCATGAAATCAAAAACTCATAACATAAAAAGTGTAGCTTGTGAACTCACGATTCCAATGATATAAAATTCATGACCTAACTCTCAAGGATCAGGGAGAATTTTAATGGCCCTAATTTCTGACCTAGTTTTTTCAGCATGTTCAACAACCAAATACTCTTAGCTCAGTTAATATAAATGGAAACTATGCATATGTACAACTTAAGCAAGTTAAGGACTACATTTTTGCTTCACAAATCAAAGCTTAAGGATGCCTAAATAAGGAGATAGAACTTTGAAGAATACCTTTTCAGTTCAGTTTCGGTATGGCAATGTGGGAACTTTGAGTGAGGCATGAGGATCATGTGAGCTTCCTTGAAATTCCCTCAAGCTTCTCCAATGCTCAGTTGGCCTTGTAGATGCTTGAATCTCCCTACATGAGTCAACCTGCAAACCTCCAAAATGAAAATGGTGAAACTTGAAACAGGGCACACAGTTGCAAGACAAGGGCCTGGATAGCTTGGATGTGATGTAAGGAAGATGTTTCAAGGGTTGGAAGGCAAAACGCACGAGCAAGTTTCAAGTTGGCAAGTTTTCTGCAGATGATGCCTTGTTTGGGCAGAAAAGTGTGATTTTGGTGTTTGAGAGTGTTTGGGATGTTAGCAATTCGTGTATTGGCTTATTACAAAGTTCTGAGGTTGTTTGAAATGATACCAAATCCTCTCTTTAACAGATGCCCAAGTTGTCTTGACTTTTGCAAGTTTGCTTGCTTTTGAAGAAAGTTTGAGGTGACAATGCCAAAGGCCTGTACAGGCTAGCTTATGGACTGCATAGAGTTGGTGTACTTTGCATGATGTTTGTGGATCTTGTTTGCAACAAAAGATCAGGTCCATGGCTCAAGATTTGCAAAGTTGCAAAAAGCATGATTTATCAAAGTAGTATTCTGACCTTTATGCCATTTTTGGATTAAACTCTTGTACAATGCTCCATAGGTCAGAATAAAGCCAATATCCAATGAATTTCATTTAATTATGGAGTTTATAAAGGATTAAGACCTGTAATGAAAGGTACAAGCATGCTAGGACAAATTTGCAACTTGAACCATTGTGAAAATGCCTTGAACAAAAGTGATAAATTGCCATTTTCCTTTCTTCGATTCTCCCTAACCATAAATGATCTCGGAGAGTTATTTGACATTTTGGAAAGCTTGTAACATGCTATATAATACATATTTGAAATGCAACTTGAGATACCTCTTGGAACTAGGTGAAAAGTTTCCATGAAGTTAGGTCAAAAATCTGCCTAAACTAGGGCAAAATTTCACTAAGTTCAAATGTTTATGGACCCTTATTCACAAAATCATAACTTGATATCCAAGCATCTTTTGGGAAAACTTTGTGAAGAAAAGTTGTAGATTTTGTGGAGGAATACAACTCTCATGTTGGAAGTTTTGTGTGAATCCAATTTCATCATGGTGAAAAAGTTATGGAAAGATGGGAAAAATAAGAAAATTTCCATACTTAGAAATTTTCTAAGTTATGAAAAATATTCAAATTAAACCCTAATTTTCAAAATTAGGTTTCTTGGTCAACAAGTTTAACATTTTAACACATCTTGATGAATTATGACCTTTGGCACTTGATTTTGACCAAAAAGTCAAAGTTTGACTTTTCAGTGTACAATTGATTTTTGATTAGTTGACTGCAAAATTCATCTGTCAATCCTATGCATTTGAGATCTTTTGAACTATGTGATTAGGTAAAGATGATGTTATTGAGTCCTTGAAATCATGCTTGAACCCAATTGGTCATTGGCTAGGTTAAAAATCAGAAATTGCCCTTTCTCAGTCAAAACCCTAATTTTGACCATTTTGCCCTTTTGATTATCTAATCAAATTTCTTGAGGAGTTGTGATCCAAACTTGATAAAATTGTACATAGGAGCCTAGAATGTTGTTATGGATAAAAAATTATGAAGTTTGACTATAAATTGGCCATGGTTGACTTTTTTCCCAATACAGCTGATTTTTAGGTCAACTGTCCAATTGACTGGGCAAAAATGTGATTCAAGGCTTGAAACTTGGTATGAGCAATCTTAGGGGTCCAAGATGGTGTATTAAAGTCACATGAAGCATTGATGGTCCAAAAATACTTGTGAAAACTCAAACCCTAATTCCAGGTTATCGGTGCAAAGAGATGTCTTGAGCTGAACAAATCCTAATCCTGCCTGGAGTTCAAGAAGTCTTGTGAAGAAAATATTGATAAAATGAGAGGGAAAATTTGGGGGTACAATAGCTTCCCCTGTTCAATCTTCTTGAACCTGAAGAGTTAGATTGGCGAGATTTTCCGCTCATAACTCGAAGGTAAAAGATGATTGGACACTAGAGTGCCCGTAAATTTGGACTCGTCAAATTGTAGTTGAGGGAATGGGCTTAAAGATGAAATTTGGAGATATGATAGAATATTGTCGGAGATGGTCTTGTAGATGCCATCCAAGAATGTTTGTTGAGTTGTAAATTGTAATTCAAAAGAATAAGTATCAGAATGGTATCCGTGTCTGGAACGTATCTGAATTGTATCTAGAGACTGAAACTGTATGAGCAATGGAATGGCGTCCGTGTCTGGAGCGTATCCGAGTTGTAACTACACTTTAATCTGAACGAACAATAGAATGACTTTCGTGTCTGGAGTGTATCTGTATTGTATCTGAATCTAAAATTTTAATAAGCGACAGAATGGCATCCGCGTCTGGGACGTCTCTGGGCTGGGGGAAAAGTCAGAATAAGTGACAGAATGGAAACCGTGTCTGGATCGTATCTGGAATGAAATCTGAATAAGAGATCTAAATAAGTGACAAAATGGCTTCCATGTCTGGAGCGTATCTGAACTGTATCTTGATCTGAAACTGAATAAGGGTCAGAATGGCATCCGTGTCTGGAGCGTATCTGAACTAGAATTTGAATGAGTAACAGAATGACTTCTGTGCCTGGAGTGTATCTGTACTGTTTCATGATTTTGAATTCTGAATGAGTAATAGAATGACTTCCGCATCTGGAGTGTATCTTTACTGTATCTGAAATCTTTGAATATTGTTAATGATAATTGTTAATCTTATCTTGAAAAGGGAAAAATGTTAGCTGAAACACAGAGTTATGTTGCATGAAATGTATGATGCAATAAATGTGCTTTATCAATGTTTATGATATATGAATGTAATGTATGCGCATGTAAGCTGATTTGTTGTATTGTTGAGGAAAATAAATTCTTGACTGCTGCCAGGGGAAAATAAATCCTTGACCGTTGCTGGAGATTCAAAATCTTTGATTGCTGAGGACGAGAAATCCTTGGTGACCGTTAGGGATAATAAATCCTTGATGACTTTCCTGGGGATATAGGGATCCTTCATGTCTTGAAGCTGGAATATTGACAAAAATTCTGTTGTGAGAGTAATGATATGTACTGCCTGAGTAATCCACTTGGGGAATCCAGAGAGCTTTGCTGACGTCTACTAGGGATTTCACAGAGGGAAACCCTGTTCTGCTGGAAAATAGAGAAAACTCTGATGACTTCTATGGGGAAGTAAGAATGAGAATCTTTATTCTGGCAACCTCACTGGGGAATAATAAGACTTTATGGTTAAGAAGGCTTACTGTTGGGGAGTAAGTTCAGGAGTTTGGGTTGTATGTCACTCTACTGGGGAATCATCCTAGGTTGGGGAGAGACAAAGGTTAATTGTTATCTGGTTGATCTTCAGACTTCAAGACAACTTGTTGGGGAATTTGGAGAAAACTGCATGGTCTCCACTGGGGATTGGTAGTTGGAAATCTTGACTCGACTAGGGAAAAAGGTTTCATTTCCGCTGAGAATCTGTAGTTCAAAGTCTTGGCTCCGCTGGGGATTTGGAGTTTAAAGTTTTAACTCTGGCGGGGATTAAGGGTTTGAAATTTTAGCTCCGTTGGGGATCTAAATGATGTACTGTAGGGATTACTCATGGAATAGCTGAAAGACGTTCTCCTATCCTTTCAACCCGTCAGTAATTATTCTTTTTCACTTTTGTTTATTTGTAAACAGTAATTATGTTCAAATGCATATGTTCATTAATGAATCATTGGACGTTTTTGCACATAAAACACAAGTGTAAAAAGAAAAGGCAAATAGTTTTCTGCACTTTAAAGAGATATCTTTGTATTTACTTTGAATAAGTGTTTTATACAAAGGAGACAAACATCCTAGTAAGAAGATGGTGTCATAAAAAAATGAGAAGAATTTATACAAAGAAAGATAGCTATGTGTAAAAAAATCCCATGGGGTTCCCATTCTGCTATAGCCTTCGTAACTCTGAATATCTTGTCCATTCGTTGCGTCGTCCGAAGATGATTGGATTGATCAGAAGTTCCAGGTTTGTCAGTGAAGAGATTGTCCTTAAAGTGATCCGACGAGACATAGTCATACGCTTTAATTCCCTAAATTTTGCCTGGACCGCCCTTTGGGGTTTTCGATCCACCGGGAAACCCTTTTTTGCCCAAGTCGCCCTTTCGGGTTTTCAACTTGCCGAGTGTACATATTTTTTTGTTTATCCCTAATTTTTGCCTGAACCGCCCTTTCGGGTTTTCGATTCACCGGGATGCCCTTGTTTTTCCTAGGTGTGTCAACCTAGCGGGTCTGTTATGCATACTATCTTTTGACTATGTCTGTATTCGCAGGGTGCGGCAGGTCGTCGCTGTCCATGGTGGTTAAAATCATTGCCCCGCCAGAAAAGATGTTCTTGATCACAAATGGTCCTTCGTAGGTAGGAGTCCATTTGCCCCTGGGATCACTTTGTGGCAAGATAATACGCTTGATCACAAGATCTCCGATTTGATATGTCTGGCGTATGATTTTATTGTTGAAAGCCTTGATCATCCGTTTTTGATACGTCTGGCCATGGCAGACAGCAGTAAGTCTTTTTACGTCAATTAAGTTCAACTGATCAAGTTGGGTTTGGATCCAATCGTCTTCACTCAAACCGGCATCCTTCATGATTCTCAAAGAGGGGATCTGAACCTGAGTAGGTAAAACAACCTCCATGCCATAAACTAAAGAATAGGGTGTTGCCCCAGTTGATGTATGTGTCGTGGTATGGTACCCGTGGAGAGAAAACGGTAGCATTTCATGCCAGTCCTTGTAGGTGACTGTCATCTTTTGTATGATCTTCTTGATATTTTTGTTCGCAGCTTCAACAACACCGTTCATCTTTGGCCGATAGGGAGATGAATTGTGATGTTGAATCTTGAACTGCTCGCACAGGGCGGTGATCATAGTATTATTAAGGTTCGTACCATTGTCAGTGATGATCCTTTCGGGGATACCGTACCGGAAAATAAGGTTCTTCTTGATGAAGCGGGCAACAACATTCTTAGTCACGGATGCAAAGGAAGCTGCTTCGACCCATTTGGTGAAGTAGTCAATGGCCACCAGAATGAAGCGGCGTCCATTGGAGGCTGTAGGCTTGATCTCTCCAATCATGTCGATTCCCCACATAGCGAATGACCAAGGAGCTGTTAAGACATTTAGAGGAACTGGAGGCACGTGTACCTTGTCTACATAGATTTGACATTTATGGCAAGTTCGGGAGTGTTGATAGCAGTCAGCTTCCATGGTAGACCAATAATAGCCTGCCCTTAGAATCTTCTTAGCCATCGTATGCCTGCTAGAGTGAGTGTCAAAGGTGCCTTCATGCAATTCAGCCATAATCCTTTCAGCTTCAATCTTGTCCACACAATGGAGCAGAATAGAATCATGATTGCACTTGTATAGGATGCCATTACTTAGGAAGAAATTTGCCGAGAATCTCCTTAAGAACTTTTTGTCATTGACTGCAGCTCTTTCAGGGTATTCTTGCGCCTCGAGATACCTTTTTACTTCATGAAACCATGGCTAGTCCACTACTTCCTCGGTATTAATCTCGTGACAGTGTGCAGGTTCGTCCATTCATTTAATGGTGATTTGGGGTGCCTCATTATCCCAGTTAAGTTTAAACATGGATAACATTATAGCTAGAGCATTTGCTAGCTGATTTTCTTCTCGCGGGAAGTACTCGAAGGTGATCTACTAGAAATTTGGTAGCAATGTCAAGACATGTTCTTTGTAAGGGATGAGGTTTGGATGCTTAGTGTCCCACTCTCCTTTGATCTGACTGATGACCAAAGCTGAGTCCCCAAACACAATCAAAGATTTGATTCCCAAGTCTATGGCAGCCTTGAGTCCAAAGATGCAAGCTTCATACTCTGCCATGTTGTTAGTACAGTTGAAGCAAATCCTAGCAGTGAAAGGAGTATGGCAACCTTCTAGGGAGATGAGTACCACACTGATACCATTTCCAAGTGCATTGGAGGCCCCATCAAAGTACAGGGTCCATCGGGATCCTTGTTCAGGTCCGTTATATGGTCTGAAATCTTCAATATTGTCCAATGTCATGACGTCTTCGTCAGGGAAGTCGAACTTCATGGATTGGTAATATTCGACAGCTTGATGAGCCAGATGGTCAGCTAGCACACTCCTCTTTATAGCTTTTTGGGTCATGTATTGTATGTCGTATTCTGTGAGGATCATTTGCCATCTAGCTATCCTTCCAGACAAAGCAGGCTTTTCGAAGATGTACTTTATCGGATCCATCTTAGATATCAGCAGAGTGGTATGAGTCAACATATGCTGCCTTAGCCGGCGAGCAGCCCATACCAAATCGCAACAAGTTTACTCGAGCAGTGAATATCTTATTTCACAGTCGGTAAAATTTTTGCTAAGGTAATAAATGGCATGCTCTTTTCGGCCAGACTCGTCATTCTGCCCCAGTACGCACCCCATTGAGTTATCCAAAACAGTCAGATACATGATTAGCTGTCTTCCTTCGACGGGTGGCATCAAGATAGGAGGTTCTAGCAAATACTCCTTGATTTTATCGAAAGCAACTTGACAGTCATCGTTCCATTTAACTACCTGATCTTTCTTCAACAGTTTGAAGATTGGTTCACAAGTAGATGTTAGGTGAGAAATGAACCTAGCAATGTAGTTTAGGCGTCCCAAGAAACCTCTGACCTCCTTCTCAGTGCGAGGAGCAGTCATTTCTTGTATATCTTTGACTTTGGCAGGATCAACATCGATGCCTTTGTTGCTGACAATGAAACCCAAGAGTTTACCGGACCGGACTCCAAATGTGCACTTGTTCGGGTTTAATCTTAGCTTGTACTCCCTCAACCTGACAAAAATCTTTTGCAAGTGATCGAGGTGTTATTCTTCCGTTTGTGAACGAGCTATCATGTCATCTACGTAGACCTCATTCTCATAATGTATCATATCATGAAACAAAGCTACCATGGCACGCTGATAGGTTGCCCCGTCATTCTTCAGTCCGAATGGCATCACTTTGTAGCATAACATACCTCACTGTGTAACAAAAGTATTTTTCTCCATGTCCTCAGGTGCCATTTTGATCTGGTTATAGCCTAAGAATCCTTCCATGAAAGAAAATACCTTGTGCTGAGCTGTATTGTCAACCAAGATGTCGATGTGCGGAAGTGGAAAATCATCTTTAGGGTTAGCCCTGTTTAAGTCTTTGTAATCCACACACATTCTCACTTTTCCGTCCTTTTTAGGCACGGGCACAATGTTAGCAACCCATTGTGGATAAGAAGTAACAGCAAGAAATCCAACATTGAACTGCTTCATAACTTCTGTTGTAATCTTTTCACACATGTCAAGTCTCATGCGGCGGACCTTTTGTTTAACTGGTGGATAGTCTTCTCTTATGGGTAGACGGTGTACCACAATGTCTGTATCGAGTCCTGGCATGTCTTCGTATGACCAGGAAAAGATCTCAACATATTCATGTAACAACTGAATTAAGCGCTCCTTGTCACTTGGCTCTAGGTTGGCACCCATTCTGATCTCCTTCTTGTCTTCCTCAGTACCCAAGTTGATTGTCTCTAACAACTCCTCATGAGGCAAAATTGCTCTTTCTTCTTGTTGTAATAATCTGGCCAATTCCCCTGGCACTTCACAATCTTCCTCACCTTCGTATTCGGCTTGGTTGATCAGATCTTTAGAGTCACTGAAGGCTATAGCAGAATTGTTACCCATGGGTTCCGGAGTGGAAGGGTACCTGCATTTGTGAGTGTGGGTGTGTGTAAGGGCATAGCCATCTTAAAATAACAAAATGTAAAAGAAAGACAATGAGCACAAAAGTTTTAAATATGAAAAGCGTCCATGACTCATTAAAATGACATATGAAAATGAAATAAGAACCCTTACAAATGGACCTATGTGCCTCGGGTAAGACACAAGGTTGAAAAAGTACGAATTGTTTGTGAATTATTACAGTTCCAACAGAAATGGAAAAGATAAATTATTGCGGTATGAAAGTAATCGGAAGAAAGTCTTTTGCTTCCCAGTTGCACAGTCCTCCGCCAACAGTAGAAAAATCCAGTCTTTCAAGCTGCCTTCTTCATCACTGTCCTCTAGAGCATTAACCCCTTGATGGCTGATCTTCACAGGTGTCCCACCAGCACGGGAGCGACGCACGGCTTTCTAAGTTGTCGAAGTAAATCCCAGGTCAAATTTGTCTGATTTGAAAGGAAAGTCGGGAAGCTGCCCCCAAATAGTGGATCCACATTCTTCCACTACTGCCATTGCATCTTTTAGAGAAGACATCTAAGGTACAAGTTTTATGATCACAGGAGCTGAGGACACTACTTTAGTCGCCGCTATTTCCTCAGAAACTTCTTCAAAGTGTTGGAAAGGGGTCTCTATGAATTCGCCATCTAACTCCACATAACGGAAGGAATTCAGATGACTAATCATATATTCCTATTCCCCATGGACAATTATAATTTTCCCTTGGACGAGGTACTTGAGCATCTGGTGCAAGGTGGAATTGACCGCTCCGACATTGTGAATCCAGGGGCGTCCCAACAGGCAAGATTAGGAAGGATAGATGTCCATCACCTAGAATGTTGAGCCGAACGTCTGGGTACCCACCTTGATCGGGATGTCCACCTCCCCATGGACCATCCTTTTAGAGCCGTTAAATGCTCTCACAATGATATTACTGGGCTTCAGGGTTAGGCCTTCGCAGTCCAATCTATCCAAGGCTTTCTTCGAAAAGACATTTAAAGACGATCCAGTATCAACCAAAACATGAGCTAGGGTGGTTCCCCTACACTCCAACGAGACATGTAGTGCATCGTTATGTTTTCTCCCCTTGGAGGTCAAGTCGGCATCGGAGAAACCCAGGCCATTGTCAGCTGTCATACTGGCTACACACTCCTGGAATTGATCAGCCGAAGTCTCTTGCGGCACGTGCGTCGTCTTCAAAAACTTGACCAAAGCTTTAGCATGTGCCTCAGAGCACAGCAATAGGGCTAACATAGAAATTTTAGAAGGGGTCTGCCCCAGTTGTTCAACAACATCATAATCACTTTTCTTAATGATCCTCAGAATCTCTTCCATCTCTTTCTGGGATGTTTCAGGAATGATTAGTGACTGAGCCTTCATTGAGACAGGCTCCTCTTGAACATTCTTTCCTTTTTTTCTCAGCAGCGAAAATAGGGATGGGAATTGTATTGTCATTGTTGGTGGGTACACTTGCAGGTGTAATCACTGGTACGGTTGTAATCTTTAGAATGGCCACGGGTCCAGAGACTGCCTTTGGTGGCGCAATCTCTATAGAGAAAATCCTCCCACTACGAGTAATTTTGCTTGTTCCATCAATGTTACTGATGTCAGGATTGTCATCTTCAGAGCTCTTGTCTTCGACAGTCTGTTCAATCTGTTTAACACCATGGTAGTAGATTTCTCCACCATAGTTCCATGGTACCATTTTATCTGATTTGTAAGGGGTTGGCTTGGGCATTGTTATCTTTAACGGAGTAGTCATAGGAGCGGATGTAATCCTAACGGGTTTTTTAGTAACCTTGGAAGGATTGGCGTATATGGTTATTATTGAAACTTCTGGAATTGGAATGGGTGAAGCAGGAGCTTTCTCAAACAAAATTTCCTGGTTATCAATCAATTGTTGGATTCCTTTCTTCAACAGAGGACAGTCAAATGGGGAGGATAGGCAAGCATGGCAATCTTGGTCACAACCTGGGAACACCCTAGCTTTCAACAAATTTAGCTTGATGGTTAGGAGAGGAGTTAACAGTTCATCAGCAGTAGAAATAAACAGATCTTCTTTTACATCACTAGTATTGTGTCCATGTCTTGTCATTGAAGCAGAGATAACATTAGGCTTTTCAGGAGCTTCAAACTCAACTTCCTTTACATCAATCAGATCTTGGATCTTGTTCTTCAGAGCCCAACAGTTGTTGGTGTCGTGCCCTGGACTTTCTGAGTGGTAAGCACACCTGGCATTCGGATGGTAGTGTGGAGATGAAGTATTAGGATTTTTAGGGGCCTCCTTCAGCATGGCCAAATTCAACTTCAAGAGATGTGGTATGACTTGAGCAGGAGTCATGTTTATCTTGGTGAATTGCCTTACATGCCTTTCCACCCTTTGCTGGTTATTCCCCGGCTGATCATTTCTAGGCTGATTGTTTCTCGACTGGTCTGAGGCAGACTTTTGAATCATAACGCCCCCCACAGTTGGTCGTCGTTCGGTTCTTCCCTGATTTCTCTGAGCATAGACAACAGACACTTCCTTTTTACCAGTGAAAGGCTTCTTTACAACAGCAGACGTAGATGCATCTTTCTGGATTTTCCCGCTTCTAATATCGACCTCAACCCTCTCGCCAGTTAGAATCAACTCAGTGAAACCTGCAGAGGAGCTTCCAATCAGGTGATTAAATAAAGGACCTGACAGAGTCCCCAAGAACATGTCCACTAGCTCCCTTTCAGATAATGGTGGTTGCACCCTTCCGGCTAAATCCCTCCCCTTTTGGGCATAGTCTTTGAAGCCCTCATTTGACACCATGGCCATACTCAGTAGTTGAGTATGGGTTGGTGCCAAGTCGGCATTGTATTGATACTATTTATAGAATGTGGCCGCTAACTCTTCCCAATTATGCACATCATACCTCTCCAACTGGTAGAACCAATCCAGTTGCGTCCCCGATAAACTATCTTGGAAAAAGTGGACCCATAAATCTTTGTCAGAAGAATGTGGCTGAATTTTCCTAACATAAGATCGTAGGTGCATCTTGGGACAAGACTACCCATCATACTTGGCAAATAGAGGTACTTTAAACTTAGGAGGGATTACAATTCCAGATACCAATCCTAACTCTTCAAAGTCCAGCCCAGGCACTCTCTGTATCTCCATAGCAGCTAGACGTTCTTCCAAGTTTTTGTATTTGTCATCGGCCGGAGGGTATTGTTGTTCTGAGTAGTCCTCATCTTCTTCTTCTTCAGCTTCAGATTTAGATGGTACTGCAGTCTCTTTACCTTTTCTCTCCCCTTCCTCAGAGGTTGATGGAAAATCCAAAGTCTGTCTGGCTTGACCTTCAAACCTTCTGCCCAAGATAGCCACACCGGCTCGCTTCTTCTTCTTTTTCTCTTTCTCTTTCTCTAGCATAGTTTTGAGCTCCTCCTGCCCCTTGGCCAAGGTCAGGAGTAGTTATTGAAATTGTGAATTCTGAGCTTGTAAGTATTTGACCGTTTGTTCAATATCCATCTTGCTGAAATAAACAGCAGAGAGATGAGGAAACTTGGTGTGAAGACCTATTTATGCATATTATGAATGATATATATTCATGTAATACTTTCAAGGATTCAAAAAAATTCAAATTTGTGTTAAACCAAAAGGAAAAAATGTAATATTAATAAAATAGAATTTGTTTACATCAATACCCCTAGGGAAAAATAGTACAAAATTCTAAGATAAGAAGACGTTGTGCATCCTCTTTGGTGCAATGTAAGTGTTGAGAGTCTGCTCTTCATGAAGTAAACGAGTAAGTTCCAAAACCTTCTTCTCACTAGCGTAGAATTGGGCTTCAAAAGTATCGCGTTCTCCCTTGAGCTGTATCCAACTCCTTTGCAAGTCTTCAAGTGATGTTGGCATGTCAGGATGTAGGAGGGTGTATGGAACCTCTCCTTCTGTAACAGGTTCTATAATCACTGGGAGAATAGAGGGGTAATACATCATAAGACTTTGGGCGTGGATTCTTACCCACTTGAGGTAAGGCTCAAGGGGGATGGAATTCTTGTGTCCCAAGGTCTTACTGTCTACCTTGTTTGGCATCCTCCAAGCTCGGATAAACCTTTGTCGAAGTCTTTGATCGTCATTGTCGAAGTTAAAAACCAAGTCTGGAATCAGCATGTCATGTGGGCCATCCCTTCGAGCATAACTAAATTGTCTCAAAGCCAAGCAGGGGTTGTAGATAATGCCTCCCCTAATTCAAAGTAGAGGGACATTAGGGAATTCCCCACAACGATCAATGATGATAACATTTTCTCTGGATCGAGAACACCAATGAACATCTGAATGTGTAAGAGTCATCAATCGTTATGACCACCTCAAACCTTGCTCATTCCTCAAGACTGATTGGGGAAGATAATAAGTAAACCATCTTGCCAGTAGAGGAGTGAAACACATGTGAACACCTCTTTTCCTCATTGTTCGAGTGTGAAAAGAGTGTAAGATATCTCCAAGTAAAGTAGGCACCGGGTTGCGAGCCATGAAGGTTTTGACAGCTCTCACATCTATGAGTTGATCAGGATTTGGGAACAAGAACATCCCATAGATGAGAAGAGCTACAATCTCCTCAAAAGCTTGTAAGTCTAAAGAATTCCAGCAGCTTTGGGCCTTCTCAAACAAGAACTTTGCCAAGAAGCCTTTAACACCACTTCTGGTTTCCCAATGGGTTGTGACATCAGATGATTGCAAGTGTAAGGCTTGAGCAATCTCTTATGGATTTAGATCTCTTTCTGTACCATTGAAGGGTAGTTGATTGAGAATAGGGATCCTCAAGAGTTGAGAAAATTCCTCCAAAGTGGGCACAAGCTGATAATCAGGAAATGTGAAGCAGTGATGCAAAGGGTCAAAGAACTGGAAAAAAACTTTCATCATGTCTTCCTCTGTGTTGGAAGTGACTAAGTTGAGAAGACGACCATGCCTATTGGTGAACGGAGAATTCTCAAGAATCCTTGCAGCTAGCTCCTTGAGTTGCGGAGGAATTCTTACAAGGTTGACTTGGATGGTTTTCCTGCGAAGTGATTCCATAACCTACAAAATAGGAACAAAGATGAAATTCCAAAATCCTTGAAATGGTTAGTGGATGCATATGATGCTTCATGATGTCCATGATGTTATGCACAAGTATATATGTACAACCAAATCACACAAGTTCCTAGTTTAGGCTTGCATGGGGTTTCATAGGTAAGTACCCTCTTGAAGTTTAGTTGGCTCAAAC
Source organism: Vicia faba (assembly GCA_948472305.1). NCBI lineage: Eukaryota > Viridiplantae > Streptophyta > Magnoliopsida > Fabales > Fabaceae > Vicia > Vicia faba. The sequence goes on along the minus strand of OX451739.1, from coordinate 1,417,668,789 downwards.
CTGTCCTAGAAATAGTAACCGGGTTCTAAGGAGCTCAATATCACTGGATCGTTTCCTTGTTCATTGTTTCAATTCAGCCTCTTTACTGGCGACCGAAATATTCCAAGGAACCAACCCTCAATGAGTGTAGTATCGAGTATCTACCAACTTCGGACTGCACCAAAGCCGGTCATCTCACTACATCCTAAAAGGCCAAGTTGGTCAAGTAAAGGTTCTAAAAGTTCGTTAGTGCTTCATGACATCACTCAGCGGCCCCGTATTCTCTTTGATTGACTCAAAGGCTACCGGTACCCACAAATATGTCACACTTACATAGCTATTACTTAGACCGTGTCGGTATACCCCGCACAGTTTCCACAATGTATTGCTATTTACCTATGAATGTTTCCCAAATCCGGGTAGAGGATTCAAATCCAAACAATAGAACCAAAGTGTAAAGCATACAAGTCAAACAAGATAAGCATGTAAAGGTGATCTAAAACCCTAAGGTAACCCCACTTTTATAATTTTCCCCAGCAGAGTCGCCAGTTCTGTGATACGGTGGGAGAACTGACTTGAGGTTTTGCGTTTCGTCGCAAATGTTTCGGTTTAGCAAGAGTTGCCACCGAATTTTATTTTATCCAAAAGGAAAGGTAAAAAAGCACAGGAAAGACCTTTGAGATGTTTTCTTGAGTTCGGGGGGTAGATTATGAAAAGGGAAGGTGCTAGCACCCTTTTCATCCATGGTTATCCATGGGCTCTTAGTTACTTGTTTAGATCACTTGCTTTGCTTTTCCAATTGTTTGAAATGGTGCTTTGTGTGGTTTTGAAAGTATTTTGAAAAGAAGCCATCGTTTAGGAAATCTTTGTAATGATTCTTGTTTGTAAGAATGTATACAGAGATGTTTGTCTTTTGAAAAATGTTTCTATGTTTTGAAAGTTGTTTGGAAATGTTTTTGAAATGTATTGACATGTGTTGTGTGTTTTTGAAAATAGCAAGGATGGTTTGCAAATTGATCAAGTAACTAGAAGTATATCTACCTACTCAAAAGTCTTTCTTGTACATTTTTATTCCTTTGACATTGTTGTTTTACCATTGCATTGGTAAACAACCCTATCTTTGGATGTTAAACGGGACGGGCATGGGTCATCGTATGACCCTGATAGCAATATTTCCAAGTATCTTAGCAAGTTTTGTGGGACTAAGATCATTTGTTGAGGCAACCTTTTGATAGCATCATCGAGGGACTATGATCTTTTATTTTATTTTGTTTTGTTTTGTCAAGATACCTAGCATGCATACCATAGCCATTTTTAAGGCAAAAAGTGGGTGAAACCCTAGAGGTGTTTGTGTGTAATGTGTTGTCTTTTTCATGTAGTTTTTTCTTGTATTAGGTCATGCTATTTGTTTTGATTTTTTATCTTATCATACAAACCCTAATTTTCTAAACATGTATATAATGCGATAAATTACGTAAAGTAAATCTAAGCTATTACAATAATATTATGGGAGGGGGGATACAAGTTTTGAATGGGGAATATTGCACAAAATAAAACCCTAATTCACTATTACAACCCAATTGAATTTATTGTACAAATAAATAAATAAACAAACAATTATTTAAATATGCAAATAAAATGTATGGATGCAAAGTGTTTTGTAATTGTTTTATGTATGTGAAAATTAAATTATTTAAGTCCTAAAATAAGAAATTGTGATTATTTTTGAAAGGGTGAAAAACCCTAATTTTGTTTAAAAGAAAGTATATTCTATATTATTCATTTTTGTTCAAGAAAAATAATAACAATATGTACAAAATGATAAAAAAATTGAAATATGTATGAAAATAATATTTTAAATGTGAAAAAATAATAAAATAAAAATGTATGATATTTTTATATTATTTACAAGCTATTTTTAAAAAATGATTTCTATTTATTAAAATAAAACTATTTTTATATAAAAAAAAATAAGATAAAAAATAAAATAAAATGCAAAAAATTAGGAAAATATTTTTGGGATTTTTAAATGTTCAGAAAAAAAATAATAAAGTCAAAAATATAAAATATGCAAGAAAATACAAAAATACAAAAATAATAAGTCAGGGGGGTGCAAAAGTAAAATGGGGGGTGTGAAAAGTAGCAAGCCCAAGGCGCCAGGCCCAGGACAGCTTCGTCCCTGTCCTTTAGCTCCCTTATGCGTGCGTTTTTGAGCCAAACTTGTATCTTGCTCTAGCTTGCATGAAATCAAAAACTCATAACATAAAAAGTGTAGCTTGTGAACTCACGATTCCAATGATATAAAATTCATGACCTAACTCTCAAGGATCAGGGGGAATTTTAATGGCCCTAATTTCTGACCTAGTTTTTTCAGCATGTTCAACAACCAAATACTCTTAGCTCAGTTAATATAAATGGAAACTATGCATATGTACAGCTTAAGCAAGTTAAGGACTACATTTTTGCTTTCCAAATCAAAGCTTAAGGATGCCTAAATAAGGAGAACTTTGAAGAATACCTTGTTCAGTTGAGTTTAGATATGGCAATGTGGGAACTTTGAGTGAGGCCTGAGGATCGTGTGAGCTTCCTTGAAGTTCCCTCAAGCTTCTCCAATGCTCAGCTGGCCTTGTAGATGCTTGAATCTCCCTGCATGAGTCAACCTGCAAACCTCCAAAATGAAAATGGTGAAGCTTGAAATAGGGCACACAGTTGCAAGACAAGGGCCTGGATAGCTTGGATGTGATATAAGGAAGATGTTTCAAGGGTTGGAAGGCAAAACGCACAAGCAAGTTTCAAGTTGGCAAGTGTTCTGCAGATGATGCCCTATTTGGGCAGAAAAGTGTGATTTTGGTGTTTGAGAGTGTTTGGGATGTTAGTAATTCGTGTATTGGCTTGTTACAAATTCTGAGGTTGTTTGAAATGATACCAAGTCCTCTCTTTAACAGCTGCCCAAGTTGTCTTGACTTTTGCAAGTTTGCTTGCTTTTGAAGAAAGTTTGAGGTGACAATGCCAAAGGCCTGTACAGGATAGCTTATGGATTGCATAAAGTTGGTGTACTTGGCATGATGTTTGTGGATCTTGTTTGCAACAAAATATCAGGTCCATGGCTCAAGATTTGCAAAGTTGCAAAATGCATGCTTTATCAAAGTAGTATTGTGACCTTTATGCCATTTTTGGATTAAACTCTTGTACAATGCTCCATAGGTCATAATAAAGCCAATATCTAATGAATTTGCATTTAATTATGGATTGTATAAAGGATTAGGACCTGTAATGCAAGGTACAAGCATGCTATGACATATTTGCAAATTGAACCATTGTGAAAATGCCTTGAACAAAAGTGTTAAATTTCCATTTTCCTTTCTTCGATTCTCCCTAACCATAAATGATCTTGGAGAGTTCTTGGACATTTTGGAAAGCTTGTAACATGCTCTACAATCCATCTTTGAAATGAAACTTGATATACCTCTTGTAACTAGGTGAAAAGTTGCCATGAAGTTAGGTCAAAAATCTGCCTAAACTAGGGCAAAATTTTACTAAGTTAAAAAGTTTATGGACCCTTATTCACAAAATCATAACCTGAGATCCAAGCATCTTTTGGGAAAACTTTATGAAGAAAAGTTGTATATTTTGTTGGGGAATACAACTTTCATGTGGGAAGTTTTGTTTGAATCCAATTGCATCATGGTGAAAAATTATGGAAAGTTGGGAAAAAATAAGAAAATTTCCATAAGTTATGAAAAAATTTCAAATTAAACCCTAATTTTAAAAATTAGGTTTCTTGGTCAACAAGTTTCACATTTTGACACATCTTGATGAATTATGACCTTTGGCACTTGATTTTGACCAAAAAGTCAAAGTTTGACTTTTCAGTGTACAGTTGATTTTTGATCAGTTGACTGCAAAATTCATCTGTCAATCTTATGCATTTGAGATATTTTGAACTATGTGATTAGGTCAAGATGATGCTATTAATTCCTTGAAAACATGCTTGAACCTAATTGGTAATTGGCTAGGTTAAAAAATCAGAAATTGCCCTTTCTCAGTCAAAACTCTAATTTTGACCATTTTGCCCTTTTGATGATCGGATCAAATTTCTTGAGGAGTTGTGATCCAAACTTGATAAAATGGTACATAGGATCCTAGAATGTTGTTATGGATCAAAAATTATAAAGTTTGGCTGTAAATTGGCCATGGTTGACTTTTTCCCCAATACAGTTGATTTTTAGGTCAATTGTCAAATTGAGTGGGCAAAAATGTGATTTAAGGATTGAAACTTGGTATGAGCAATCTTAGGGGTCCAAGATGGTGTATGAAAGTCACATGAAGCATTGATGGTCCAAAAATCCTTGTGAAAACTCAAACCCTAATTTCAGGATACCAGTGCAAAGAGATGTCTTGAGCTGAACAAATCCTAATCCTGCCTGGAGTTCAAGAAGTCTTGTGAAGAAAATCTTGATAAAATGAGAGGGTAAATTTTGGCGTACAACAACTGGCATGAGATACTACAATTTTCTCTTCATGGCTACCGTACTTTGGCTCGAACTTCAACTGGGGTAACCCTTTTCTCTTTAGTTTATGGCATGGAAGTTGTCTTGCCTATATAAGTTCAAATTCCTTCCCTAAGGATTATGAAAGAGGCAGGTCTGAGCAAAGACGAATGGGTGCAGACTAGGTTGGATCAACTAAACTTGATCGATGAGAAGTGACTGTCTACTGTTTGTCATGGTCAGATATATCAACGACGTAGGATCAAGGCGTTCAATAAAAAGATCAAGCCTCGAGTGTATCAGACTGGTGACTTAGTAATAAAGCATATCATTCTCCCATAAGGTGACCCCAGGGGAAAATGGACTCCTACTTTTGAAGGACCATTTATTGTAAAGAAATTTTTCTCAAGTGGAGCCATGATGCTGACTACTATGGATGGCGAAGACTTCCCACATCCTATGAATGCAGACATAGATAAAAAATATTACGCATAAAATGACCCGCTAGGTTGACACACCTAGTAAAAAATAAAGGAATCCCAGCGAACCAAAAAGGTTTGGGCAAAAGTTAGGGATATATGCAAAAGATTGTACACCCGGGAAGTTGAAAACATGAAAGGGAGACTTGGGAAAAAAAGGGTATCCTGGTAGGTTGAAAATCAGAAAGGGTAGTCCAGGAAAAAGTTAAAGATTAAAGCGTATAACTATGTCCCATGAAGTCTCTACAGTCCGCCTTATTACCAAAGTCCAAGTTCAAATGGTCCAAGATCAATCCAATCAACTTTTATTCAACAGCAAGGGATAGTGTTCGAAGACATATGGGCAATAATGGGGTTGGAACACAATGAGATCACTTTCACATGGCTATGATTTTTTGTTTTCACTTTGTATTCTTTCCATTATTTCGACGATTTCCTCTTACTAGGATCTCAGTCTTTTTGTACAAAAATGCCTATTCATGGGAAAAATATAAATACAAATATGCTTTGAAGTGCAAACTTTCTGTTTTTTCTGTTTTGAGTGCAAAAGTGTCCAATGCCTAAAATTGAATTAACATATGCATATGAACATGATTAAACTTTTAACAAATATATGTTTAGAAAATAGTGATAAGCATCTACTTAAATGCATTTGAGATATCCCCACAGACTTATTTCATTAATATTATCCCCTCAGAGTTGGATTCATGAAATCCCCAGCCAGAGTTTCAATCTCTTGAAAACCCTCTCCCCACCCGAGTTGGTCTCAAGAAACAAGCCTTGTGGAGTTTCTTCCTGTTGCACCCCAAAATTTTCCCTCTTATTTTCTCAAGATTTCTCGCGCATGTGTGATTACAAAAACCTGTTTAAAGAAATAAAGAAAATGTAAAATTTTGAAGATGTTAATGTGCCTTTCGATTAAGTAAAAAAAAGAAACAAGTTGGCTTCGATTTAACAGGTTTCAAACATGCCATATGGTTTCCTTCTAAGTAACCCCCTTTGATCCACAAGTTGGGCAGCCTCCTTTGATTTACAAGCTAGGCAGCCTCCTTCGATTTACAAGTTGGGCAGCTTCCTTCGATCCACAAGCTGGGCAGCTTCCTTCAATTTACAAGATGGGCAGCCTCTTTCGATTTACAAGTGGGGCAATTAAACCCTTCAAATAAACGTACTTAGATTACACCTCTAAAACTCTTCACTATGGATCATAGTTGGTGGATTCGAAGGACCTATAATGGGTCCATTCGAAGAGCACATATTGTTGGAAACGAACGTTGTTGTATGATGATAAGTCTGGCCGAAGTGATCAAAACGAAAGGGTGGAGTATTCAAGGTGTTTGTTGACTAAAGTCTTATATACCTCCAAACCCAAGCCAGTTGTGCTGCTATTCAACAGTCATGCACCAACCTGCCATAACACTCCAAATACTGTTAAGACTGCATTGTCGCAGTCCTATACTTTCACAAAAAAGGGTATATAAGAGCTGAATCGGAGAAAACAAGGGGACAGTATACCCAAACAGTTCAAATGTTATTTGATTTCCCCCCAAAACCACATCAAAGATCCTCTATAAAGAAACCTTTCTTCACAACATCAAAAGGGGTTGGGGACGCTGGGAAGAGAGAAAAGGGAGCTGGGAAACAAAACAGAAACCTTTGTATTTTTTTTATCATTCAAAAATCAACTCTAGTTTCACCTACAAACACAAAATCAAAATCCATTATCTCATCTTTCCAACTCTCATAAATCAACTATCCAGAATACCCCACACATAGAAGTTTTTGTTCAAACTCAAATAGAACCTTCTGTGACAACTCTTCGAACCAAAAGCAAACCCTATGTGACAACTCATTGAATTCTAGAAGCATCCAGGAAGCAGCTCAAGTTCGAAAGCCACACACCACCTTTGAGGAAATAATTTATACAGACCCTAAAAATGTTGGAATAAAAATATGCATGCTTCGATGCACACACATGCTTCGACACAGACATGTTCATCACACACAAACTTGCTTCGAACACACTGACCTGCAGACCCAGAAGAAAGGCATACCATGCTGACTTCCAGGCCCAGACGAAAGGAAATTCCCCACTTCTTTCAACCCCCAGTCAAAGGAGGCAGAAAGGCAGGTTACATCTTGTACTGGTTCCAAGATCAGTCGAAAGGCACAACATGATGGCCTCCAGGCCCTAATCGGAAGGCACAACATGATGGCCTCCAGGCCCCAGTCGAAAGGCACAACATGTTGACGCCCAAGCCTCAGTCGAAAGCCACGCTTTCACCCCTTTCAGGCCAAATCGAAGAGAGCCAGAAAGTGCAGAATCAAAGGGTCTTCTGCCTCAATCGAAAGACCCTCATTTTTATTATTTTTTATTTTATTTTTGCCTTTATATTTTCATGCAATTCAATATGTTGTAATAGTGTAGGATTTTATCATTCTGCATTTTATTACTTTTGTATGATTGCTAGTAAAATAGGGTATGTATGGCAAGATAAAAACAACAAGTAGACAACCCCTAATCAAAGACAAAATGCGTGCAAATCAAACACACTATTCACACATGCACCCCTAGGGTATTTACACTTGTTGCTTGGGAAAAATAGTCATGTCCCTCGAATATGTGTGTTTTAGCCAAGACCCTTGATAAAGGTTCGTAGTCCCTCGACGACCTTCAATGTTACCTTCGATAAATGATCTAGTCCCTAAACGACATTGCTAAAACGTCCCATAGGTTGCCTTCTATGACTATACAAATGTCCCACGCCCGTCCCTTCACATCCAATGATGGGGTTTCTTACCTAATAAATGGTAAGATAGCGACATCTAAAGGAAAAGGAAAAGAACGTTTAAGACCTTTTGAGTAGGTAGGATGCTCATAGTTGCTCGTTTGCTCACAACAAAAACATTTTATACACCAACGTCCTCATTTTGAAACATTTTCAAAAGACAACACTTTGTACGCGTTCTTATAGAAACAAGAACCATTACAAAGAAATTTTCAAATTTCTTTCAAAAACACATTCCACAAACACCTCTTTGAACTATTTTCAAAACAACACTTTGTACGCGTTCTTATAGAAACGATAACCATTACAAAGACGTTTTGAAAATACTTTCAAAAAACACACCACAAGAACATTTTCAAATAAAAGCAAGTGATCTAGGAAGCAACTAAGAGCCCGTAGATAACTACGGATGAAAAGGGTGCTAACACCTTCCCTTTTCATAACCTACCCCGCGAACTCAAGAAAACATCTCTAAAGGTCTTTCCTGTTCTTTTCACCCTTTCCTTTATTGGATAAAAGAAAATTCGGTGGCGACTCTTGCTATCCGCAACAATTGGGATCAAACGCAAAACACCCAAGTCAGTTCTCCCACCGTGTTACAGAACTGACGACTCTGCTGGGGAGTCCATAAAAAGTGGGGTTACCTTAGGGCTAGATCACCTTTACTTGCTTTCCTTGTTTGACTTGTTTGCTTTACATTATGGTTCCTTGTTTGGGCTTGTTTTGATCCTCCACCCGGATTTGGGGCACCTTTTAGGTAAGTAGCAATAGAATGTGGAAACTATACGGCATACACCGATATGGTTGAAACAATGGCTATGTTAGTGCGACGCATTTATTGGTACCGATATCCCTTGTGTTGAATCGACGAGAATGTGGGGCCGTTGAGCGGCGCCATAAAGAACTAACTAACTTTAGACCCTTAATTGAACAACTTGGCCATTAGGAAGTAGTGAGATAACCGATTTTGGTGGAAAGCTGAAAATTGGTTGATACTCGATACTACACTCATTGAGACCAGACTTTTGGGATATCTCGGCCGTAAGAAAAGATTGATTGTGCTGAGACAATGCCTAAAAGAAAGGTCAGTGATATTGAGATCCCCTAGAACCCGGTTACTTTATAGGACAGGTTGAGCCAACTAAATTTCAAGAGGGTACTTACCTATAAACTCCATGCAAGCTAAACCTAAGGACTTGTCTGCTTTGTGTGTATATAACTATTTGCACATAACAACTCTCTTGCTTTGCATACTTGTACATAACATCATAACATCATACCATATAATTTTCAATAACCATTTCAAGGATCTCAAGGGCCTATGATGCAGGGTCATGTTGAACTAAACGCCTATCAAGGGGCAAAAGGATTCACTCTCTAATCAAACACTGTCAAAGACCAAAGCACGGTAACTTGAGTCAAGGGCTATGACCCACTTGACATGGTGAGCTTGATTCTCGTGAAAAGACATCCACTGGTATGAAGTTCTTCAATCAAAGTTATTAATCAAAATTCAACTTCTAACATCTTCTTGTGTTTACCCCGAGAGATCCTTGAAAACATCGCATCCACATAACATGAATCATACCATGACAAGTTTTCCCCACACATGTCTCTCATCTGCTTACTGTTTATTTCAGTAGAGATGGCTCTAGAACGGACTATCAAGGACATTTAGACAAAATGATTAACTTCAGGAAATGTTCTTGAACCTGTCCAAGGGACAAGAAGAGGTGAAAGCACTCCTTACTAGGGGCATGATCATTGGGAATCCTGAGGACAATAAGGATGACCGGTTGGAACGACTACAAACTGAAATGGCAACAATGAAAGTCCAGATGATGGGACAACTGGTGGTCCATATGGCTCTTATCTAAAACTTAGCTCGGGGACAAGAGGAGCTAAGGACCCTTGTCAACAAACTTCATCAAGACAGTTGCAACCGTATGAAACAAATCGTCGAGATTGGGGATCAAGTCATCATTCAGCCTCCCATGAGGCATGGAGCCGGTTTGGTGGAAAGTAGACATTTCTAGTTTGTTTCCACGTCACGAGCCCAACAACCACCCCGTCAACAAGGACAAGGAAATCAGCATAAACGGAATGCACCCAATAGGCAATACACCAAACTCAACATGCCAATGTCGCAAGTCTTGCTACACATGTTGAATATGAATTTGGTCACACTGAAGGATCCTCCTCGGAATCCTAACACTGTTGCTCCTAGTTATCATCCCAATGAAAGATGTGCATATCACTCCAATAGTCCGGGGAACGATACTGGTAGTTGTTGGACGTTGAAAAACTAGATTCAAGACCTGATCAACGAAAGGGCATTGGAATTCGCACAAGACAGTCAACTAGAGCTCTTCTATCACCCCTCAAGGGAATCCACATGAAGCGACATTATGAGCAAGGAAATTTCATGTTTATTCAAATTCTCAGTTGTAATTTCTTTGTTTGCCTAAACACTTATCTTTATGTCAAACTTTGGTTACTCTCATTAATGCATTAAATATGTTTGTCTTAAATCAATCCATTCATTTTCATTATATTTAAACTATTCTTTTTACTCCCTTTATGATATTCAACTCTTGTTTCAAAAACTTGCAAGCCTTTAGAGGGAGGATGACAAAAACAATGCCATAATCTCATACAGTATGCTTTTGAACAGATCTTGCTGACGATGTACAGGCGTTTCTTTCAATTCCTAAACACCGGAGTTATAAGGAGGATAATCCCTAGTCAACCCCTTTGAGCCAAAGAAGTAGGAGTTTTCTTTTTATACAAATTGAAACCCTTAATCAAAACCTGGGGAAGGGTAGTCTCTCAGTTAATTCAAATGCGTGTTTAGTCGCAAACTTTCATTTCGTACACAACGAATGACATCAAAAACATTCCTTCTGAACCAAAACATGGTGGTGGTTCCCTATCAAATAGGAAGTCATTATCTCTCAAAATAAAATCCCATTAAGTCAAAACCTACGAAGGAGACTTAAGAAAAACATAGCCATCCCGTTGACTATAATCTCAAAAACAAGAACAGTCAGGAAAAATCAAGGATAATAAATCCAAAAGAGGTCACTACAAATCCTCGACAACATGAAAAGTGTTGCAAAAATGACTTCCTTCCAACAAACGTAACTTGTCTGAACCATCACCAAAACGCCATTCCAGACTCAATTGGAGTCCAAACGCACAATTTACTGAGTTTAGAATTGGAGAACATTACGAAGAACAGGCGGGTACAAATACACTTTGAGCCTTATCCTTTGTTTCTTAAACCATGAACCAGACCATGATACAACCTTTCAAAGTCCTAATTGAAGCATGTGTTAGTTCGAAAGCATACTGTTACAAAAAGGTATCCTGACTCCTGTAAGGCTTAATCTAAATCCTGATTTGAATTCACGTACTTGCAAAATTCTTTTATCTGCTAAAACACATTTTCAAAACTTCAAGACAAGCATAAACTTTGCATTATTCGAATATTACTGTTTGCATATGGCTATTTGTTTGATAGCGGAGAAATTCACACGACGAATATCCAGCGAACAAAAACTCTCTCAGTGAACAAAATCACTTCAAATAGGATGGCACTTCCAATGACAAATCTCCTATAAACAAAGGGGCATGACATGTCACTGTCCAACTCGTCTGGGGGAAGTCAAGGCAAGATTCCAAGAAATCTCCCATGAAATGCCAAGTAACCTGGGGCAGGTATTTATCTGAGTCACTTGGGGCATTGAACATGAATTACAACAAAAGGGTTATGTACGATCAAGAAAACATTTCCTGAAAATACTACAAACACTTGCTACTAGGGGCAGTGACAAATCTCCCACAAAATCCTTTTCATAGGGTGATCCCCAGCCAGAGTTTCAATATTTGAAAACTTCTCCACAACTGAGTTGATCTCCAGAATTTTCGAGGAGTTCTGCCAAAGGAAAACACCTCTCCAGCAAATTGGCAACATGGTTTATTTCCCCAATAAACTACAGATTCCCCAGCTTGAATTTACCTCTCCGACTACTATAATTCAAGGGACTACAACTCCTCTTCCCTAGTAGGTTTTCCTATAATCCTAGTAAGTTGCTGCAAAACCTGGAAGACAACCAGATAATAGTTAATAAGTTGTTAACTTCCTTTCTCTTTCATCAAGAGATAACTCTCTAGTAAAGCAACGGATAACTAAGACTCCTGATCTCTTTTCCCCAAGCAGAAGTCAACACTCTCCATAGAGTTTTCTTCTCAAGCAGAATCAACGGTCCCCAACGGAGTTCTCCTCAAACAACAAAACAGGATTCCCCAGTGGAAACATTATAAGCAAGGTTTGAAGATGTGCATGCACTTCATCCCCAACAACGGTTCGGGATTCAGTTCCCCAAAGCTCCCCAGCACTTGTCAAGGGTTTATTTTCCAAAGACAAAATTACATTCAAACAACATTTCATGCATCATGTTTCCATGTATGATAAATGCATACAGCATAATCTCATTTATTTTGAGAAACATCATTACGCCATGCTTTTCATACATCATGACATTGCATACAGTTGACTCTTTACCTTTTCATGAAAAATCAAACAACAGATGATTATCATCAACAATTTTCAATAGTTCCAGATTAATACCTGTAACAAGACAGGACAACTATCTGTGGATGACCGATTATAGATTGATACCTGAAACAAGCCAGGACAACTACCTACACGACTAGATGAAGTAACCCTACCCAGGTTCCTTTTCAGACATTTCCAGATGAAGTTTTACACGAACTCATCATGAAGTAACCCTACCCAGGTTCCTTCTCAAAAATTTCCAGATGAAGTTTTACACAGACCCATCATGAAGTAACCTTACCCAGGTTCCTTCTCAGACATTTCCAGATGAAGTTTAACATGGACTCATCACGAAGTAACCCTACCCAGGTTCCTTCTCAAACATTTCCAGATGAATTTTAAATGGACTCATCATGAAGCAACCCTACCCAGGTTCCTCCTCATTTCCAGATGCATTTTTACCTGGACTCATCATAAAGCAACCCTACCCAGGTTCCTTCTCATTTCCAGATGCAGTTTTTCTCGGACTCATCATGAAGTAACTCTACCCAGGTTCCTTCTCAGACATTTCCAAATGAAGTTTAACACTGACTCATCGTGAAGCAATCCTACCCAGGTTCCTTCTCAGACATTTCCAAATGTAGTTTTTCCCGGAATCATCATGAAGTAACCCTACCCAGGTTCCTTCTCATTTCCAGATGCAGTTTTGCCCGGACTCATCATGAAGTAACCCTACACAGGTTCCTTCTCAGACATTTCCAGATGAAGTTTAACACTGACTCATCATGAAGCAATCCTACCCAGGTTCCTTCTCATTTCCAGATACAGTTTTACACATACTCGTCCAGAAGCCACCTTACCCAGACCTCCCTCTCATATGTCTCCTATAGCAGCCCTACACAGGCCCACCATAAATTAAAGGATATTCAAGACCTCTACTGTTTCAGTTTAAATCTCTCAATGGTTTATCCAGATTCTTTCCTGTAGACATTTTCTCTGGTTCAGATAAATCGCTCCAAGATTTATTCTAATTCTTTCCAGTTAAAGAATACTCAAGACTTCTGCTGGTTCAGATTAAATATCTCAACGGTTTATCCTAATTCTTTCCCATAGACATCTTCTCTGGTTCAGATAAATCACTCCAAGATTTATTCTGATTCTTTCTAGTAAAATAATATTCAAGGCCTCTGCTGGTTCAGTTTAAATCTTTCAATGGTTTATCCTGATTCTTTCATGTAGACACTTTCTTTAGTTTAGATAAATCGCTCCAAGATTTATTCTGATTCTTTTCCAGACCTCTGTTGGTTCAGTTTAAATCTCCCAACAATTTATCTTGATTCTTTCTTGTAGACACTTTCTCTGGTTCAGATAAATCTCCCCAAGATTTATTTTGATTCTTTTCCAGACCTCTGCTGCTTCAGTTTAAATCTCTCAATGGTTTATCCTGATTCTTTCATGTAGACACTTTCTCCGTTTCAGATAAATCGCTCCAAGATTTATTCTGATTCTTTTCCATACCTCTGTTGGTTCAATTTAAATCTCTCAATGGTTTATCCTGATTCTTTCGTATAGACACTTTCTCTGGTTCAGATGAATCACTTCAAGATTTATTCTGATTCTTTTCCAGACCTCTGTTGGTTCAGTTTAAACCTCTCAATGGTTTATCCTGATTCTTCCCCATAGACATTTTCTCTGGTTCAGATAAATCACTCCAAGATTTATTCTGATTCTTTCCAGTTAAAGAATATTCAAGACTTCTGCTGGTGTAGTTTAAATCTCTCAATGGTTTAACCTGATTCTTTCTCGTAGACATCTTCTCTGGTTTAGATAAATCACTCCAAGATTTATTTTGATTCTTTCCAGTTAAAGAATATTCAAGACTTCTGCTGGTTCAGTTTAAATCTCTCAACGGTTTATCCTGATTTTTTCTCGTAGACATCTTCTTTGGTTCAGATAAATCGCTCCAAGATTTATTCTGATTCTTTCCAGTTAAAGAATATTCAAGACCTCTACTGGTTCAGTTTAAAATACTCAACAATTTATTCTGATTCTTTCCTGTAGACATTTTCTCTGGTTCAATAAATCGCTCCAAGATTTATTGTGATTCTGTTCCAGACCTCTACTGGTTCAGTTTAAATCTCTCAATGGTTTATCATGATTCTTTCTTGTAGACACTTTCTCTGGTTCAGATAAATCGCTCCAAGATTTATTCTGATTCTTTTCCAGACCTCTGCTGGTTTAGTTTAAATCTCTCAACGGTTTATCCTAATTCTTTCCTGTAGACACTTTCTCTGGTTCAGATGAATCGCTCCAAGATTTATTCTAATTCTTTTCCATACCTCTGTTGGTTCAATTTAAATCTCTCAATGGTTTATACTGATTCTTTCCTTTAGACACTTTCTCTGGTTCATATAAATCGCTCCAAGATTTATTCTGATTCTTTTCCAGACCTCTGCTGGTTCATTTTAAACCTCTCAATGGTTTATCCTAATTCTTCCCCGTAGACGTTTTCTCTGGTTTAGTTTAGATATCTCAATGGTTTATCACGATGCTTTCCCAGTAGACGCTTTCCCTGGTTCAGTGTTAAATCGACCAAAGATTTATTCTGATTATTTCCAGTTAAAGATTGTTCAAGACTCTTGCTAGGTACAGTTTTAAATTGACCAAAGATTTATTTTGATTCTTTTCCCAATTAAAGTCAAGCTTAGACTTAGTCTAATTTCTGCCAACAATCACCTTTGGATGGCATCTATACGTCCATCTCCGCCAGCTCTCCATTATTTCTCCAAATGGCATCTTTAAGCCCATTTTTCACACCTCAACCACAATATCAAGTGAAAATTTTTTGGCACTCTAGTGTTCAATCATCTTCCACCTTCAAGACACGAATGGCAGATTCACCAATCTAACTCTTCAGGTGTAAGAAGATTGAACAGGGGCAGTTGTTGCACCCCAAAATTTGCCCTCTCATTTTCTCAAGATTTCTCGCGCATGTGTGATTAATAAAACATGTTTAAAGAAATAAAGAAAATGTAAAATTTTGAAGATGTTAATGTGTCTTTCGCTTAGGTAAAAAAAAAGAATTAAGTTGGCTTCGATTTAACAAGTTTCAAACTGGCCATATGGTTTCCTTCGAAGTAACCCCCTTCGATCCATAAGTTAGGCAGCCTCCTTGGATTTACAAGCTGGGAAGCCTCCTTCAATTTACAAGTTGGGAAGCTTCCTTCGATCCACAAGCTGGGAAGCTTCCTTTGATTTACAAGTTGGGTAGCCTCCTTCGATTTACATGTGGGGCAATTAAACCCTTCGAAGCAACGTACTTATATAACACCTCTAAAACTCTTCAACACTATGGATCAAAGTTGGTGGATTCGAAGGACCTATAATGGGTCCATTCGAAGAGCATATATTGTTGGAAACGAACATTGTTGTATGATGATAAGTCTGGTCAAATTGATCAAAACGAAAGGGTGGAGTATTCAAGGTGTTTGTTGACCAAAGTCCTATATACTTCCAAACCCAAGCCAGTTATGCTGCAATCACTACGCCAAAAAAAAGTTTTAGCAGCACATAAAAGAAAGCGCTTTTGGAAAAAAGCGCTGCTGTAGGTTTTAAAAAAAATTTGCTTAAAAAAGCGCTTTCAAAGGGTGCCTTAAGAAAGAGCTTTTCAAAAGCGCTTCTAAAGGTCACCCTTAGAAAGGGCTTTTTGGGAAGCGCTGCTAAAGCTGGCCTTTCAAAGGGTGCCTTAAGAAAGCGCTTTTCAAAAGCGCTGCTAAAGGTCAGCCTTAGAAAGCGCTTTTCCAAAGCGCTACTAAAGCTGGCCTTTAAAAAGCGCTTTTAAAAGCGCTGCTATAGGATATGCTACGAAAGCGCTTTTTGATGTAAAAGCGCTGTTATAGATGACCTTTAGTAAGCGCTTTTAAAAGCGCTTTCGTAGGTAGTTTTATAATAAATATCAAAACACAATTCGTATCACTTTTCTATCAGTCAGATTTTCTTCACGAAAAAACCCTAAACTAGAGCTTCTACGGCGGTCAACGGTGCTCCACTTCTCCGGCCAGCTGCAATTCGTATCAGGTCCCATGATTTGTGTTTGTTATAACCGTTTCAGAGCTTATTAGGTTTTATGATTTTCAATTCTAAATTAGTCAGTAGTGCTTATGGTAGTAGATAAGTTCAAATAATCTAATACAAACATACATTATATTGCAGGTGTGGGTAAAAGTTGTCTTCTATTGCATTTCTCAGATGGTTCATTTACAACAAGTTTTATCACAACCATCAGGTATGTTGTTTTTGCTTGACTGAACCCACTTATTTTAAGTTTTCTTTCTTCTTTTGTGGTCTCTTGTACGAGGAGATGGCCCTCTATTTACTAGAATGTTTTTATTTCTCATCAGGATTCATTTCAAAATAAGGACAATAGAGCTTGATGGTAAGCGAATCAAATTGCAAATATGGGACACAGCTGGTCAAGAGCGGTTTCGAACCATTACAACTGGTTAGTTTTATTGAAATTTATTTGTTTTGTTCTCTTTCTCTCCCACTGTAACTAGAATAATTGGTGAGAGCTCAATTGTGGTTCATTAGATTGATTTAGATGATATCATAAAGTTCTGGATATTATCAGACCTGTGAAGTAGTTGGGTCTCCAGTGTTGTGCCCGCTGACTATAACCTTACATGTGATTGGGGTTTAGTGAGGTTAAAGTTCCAGAAGGCTACTCATCAGATATTAGAAGACTTATGTCTATGCAAGACCTCAAGTTAAAGAGTTTAAAGACGCATGATTGACATGTTATAATGGAACATTTTCTACCGATAGGTATACGTTCTATTCTTCCAAAAAAAGTAAGAAGCGCAATAACTAAATTGTGCTTTTTCTTCAAGTCAATTTGCAACAAGGTGATCGATCCTGAGATCTTACCAACATTGCAAAAATAAATAGTTGTTACTTTGTTTGATCTTGAAATGTATTTCCCTCCCTCATTTTTTGACATAATAGATCAATCCAACTGTCCGCGTTGTTAAGAGACGAGTAGAACACATTCCTACAAATAAAATAAAGAGACCTTAGTGAAAAAGGTAACAATATATATAATTATAGCCTATATCATTCAATAAAATTTAATTTGTCATTTCATTTTTATTTGTCATTTCATTTTTATTTGTCATTTCATTTTTATTTGTCATTTCATTTTAATATTTGTCATTTCATTTTTTTCTCATTATTACAGGTCAAATGGCTAGTAATCAAGAAAACTCACAAGATGCAAATGCTCCTGAAAATGCTCCAGAAAATACTTCAGAAAAGACTTCAGAAAAAGATATTACACGAGGTATAACTATTATGAAGGGAATCATCCGTGATAGAGATAGAGGAGTAACATATAATGTAGATTGGAATGATAATGACCAACTAATTGGGTCTAATGCTGCAAAGTTGACAAGCTACATTGGTACGCTTGTTCGTATACACATTCCGATCACCACTCCTAGATGGAAAAGAGGAGAGTTAGATGAGGGTAGAGAGAAAGTTTGGACTGAGATAAAGGTACATATATGGTTTTTGTTATTTGCTTTATCTTAACGATAATATGTGTTTAAATTTCTTTTACTAACACACTTTATGCGTATGTTTTTTTGTAGAGGTCTTTTAACATTGAAGATACCCGTAAAAAGTATATAATGGGTTTGGCTGGAAAAAGACACAGAGGGTGGAGAACATTTTTAACAAATAAGTATCTTAAAGATGATGAAGGAAATTTTCTTGAAGAGGATCTGGAACGTCCAAAGAAATATGAGAACTTCATTACACCTGAAGAATGGGTTGCTTTTGTAGGCCAAAGAAGAGACGAGAATTTCAGGAAAGTGAGTGCCATCAATCGCGAGAGAGCGTCAAAACCCGCATATCCATACAAAAAAGGGCGTTTGGGATATGCTCGCTTAGAGGAAAAAATTGTAAGTAAATATAAACTCTACGATCTTATTAATTCTCTAAATGTGTTATAATTGATGATCTTAAGACTTGTGTCAATGCGTAGTTAGAAGAGACAAAAAGTGACGAAACATCACTACCAGCACATTTGTTGTGGAAGGAAGCTCGTGTGGGCAAGGATCAAGTTGTTAATCCCGATCTTCAACATGTGTATGATGAATGTGTAAGTATAAGATTGTGTCTTTAATTAAATCAAATGTTTATTAATATTTAAATAATTTTTTATCTCCACTAATAATTTTCGATATGTAAATGAATTACAGGAGACCTTGTCGCAATCGGTATCCCCAGGTGAGGATCAGAATACCATGAGCGTAGTTAGTCGAGCACTAAATATTGCTGAGTATCCGAGTCGGGTGAGGGGTAAAGGTCATGGTGTGACTCCAACCTCTATGTATAAGCATCCAAGGAGAAGAAATCCTAGCAATGCAGAAGTGATGCAAACATTGCAGGATTTACAAGCTCAAGTCCATGAATTGCAGAAGGATAAAGAGAGATATATGGCGGAAAAGAGCAGTTCACAGTTGAAAGAAACTAGTGACAAAGCTAGTATCAACTGTCAGCATAAATTTCCTGAGGTAATTTTCAATATATATCCGTTATTATTATAGAATATTTTTAGTCACTTCTAACGGTTATTATTGGTTTAGGGCATTTCATCTTGCCAGCTATACCTAACATCGCTGACTTATCGACTAGTTGGCAAGGGAAATTCCATAACACTTTGGGAGATTTACTTCACCATAGACCGCTTCCGGATGGACACATGAAATTATCGGTTGATATTGCTTTAGATATGGATGCATTGCTGCCGGTACCTGACATTGTTGCTGAGACCACATTGATGCGAGATGCAATAAGATCTTTTGTTGCATGGCCATCGGACCTCATTTTCATAGATGATCAGGTATGTTGAAAACCATTATGAATCTTTAAGTCTTCAACTGTCAGTTCTGACCTCAGTTATTTCCACGGTAATTATAGACTCCTACAAAACCCGCATCTAAGGGTAAAGGGATTTTGCGGCACGACGAGTCTGATGTATCACAAAAAGAGGTACGTTTAAAGTGTTAATTATATGATCCAAATAAAAAACTGCATAATTTTATAATTTAACTGAGTCTATATGATTTTTAGGTACCTTTTCAAGGGTCACAACAAGTGAGCCAGAAAATCGTTGGCGTACCACCCAAGAAAAGGGTTCCTACTAGATTTTTCCCTCGATACCGGCAGTGTCTTGAAACACTAGTGGGAACAACAGATTTGATGGATGGTGGTATTCGTCAAATGGATATGGATCAAGGTATCTTTGGTTTTCCTTGCACCGAAATAATTGGACATGAGGACGTGGAAGAGATTTTCCGTCATAAAGAATTAGGTGTCAGTATTATGCACGCATACATCCGGTAACCCCATCTTTATATTATGTAATTAGCTGAAAAAATTTTTAAACATTTCAATGAATATAGTCTAATATTAATTATGTTTTTATTTAAGGTTGTTATATGACAAATTGATGCGCGGGAATCAATTGTAAAACAGATTCCATTTCGTGTCTTCCTCCCGTGTCAGCAGAGCGACAATTGATAGGGAACCGGATTCAGTAAGAGAGCACTTAGTCAAATGATTCATGGCAACTGGCAGTACATAAAGCTTATATCGTTGGGCGTATAATACTATTCCTACAGGGTTAGATTTTCATTCTAAGTTCATTTTAATATTTGTAATTTTTGAGTAGAAAATTTTCTTCTAAACTATTGTTTTAATTTATAGACGTCACTGGTTGTTGGTTGCTATCGATCCTATAAAAGAAGTGGTCTATTATCTGAATTCGGTTGACGGTGATTGGACAAATTATCCGGATATGAAGTTAATGATTGATATGTAAGTGAGATTATTCTAAATATTTGTGTGTATTTATATATTTAATTATTTCTATGACATTGTTCTAAATATATATTTTTATTTTGTTAGAGCGATACAAGTATTCCGGTGTCAAAGAGAAGCTCGGGTACGACGGTCTAAATCAAACAACATTAATTGGATCAAAGTGCGGGTATATTAATTTCCACTATTTTGCTTATAATATTTATGCTATTTGATAAAACAATACAACTATATATTCTTATTTGTTTTTCTATGTAGTGTCCTCAACAGCAAAACGGTATAGATTGTGGATACTTCGTTATGCGGTTTATCAAAGAAATCCTTCAACTAAATCAAATAGAGATTCCAGTCACGGTATGGATTTATAACTTAGGATTTGTTTTATTATTTCTCGGATATTTCATATAATTTTTTACTTTTAACTAAATCATGCATATTATGTTTTGTTATGTAGTACTTCGATGAATATAAATGTGCATATTACACGAAACTTCAGTTGGAAGAAATCAAAGAGGAATTGTGTCAATATTTTATTGAGCAGAGAATCATATAAGGTATGAATATATTATTATGTGAAAAGTGTTATGAATACGTTACATGTGTACATGGAATACCATATTGACCGTGTTATTATGTTCAAACCTCGCAGGACCAGGACCTTAATACATAATTGACCGTGTTTCTTTCATACATTAGGACTGGTTTAGTTGTTGTTAGGGTTGATTTTGTAAGACTGATTTTGAGTTACAATGCTGATAACAATGATTTTTATATATTTTGAGGTACAAAAATGGTGTATATATATTTTGGATTACAATGGTATACAATGCATTACCGCGGTTTATGAATTACAGGTTATGGCAACTGGTTTATATAAATAATATACTGCAAACAATGCAGGTATATGAATTATATAAATTATACCTCTAAATAAAACACCCTATGAAAGCGCTTTTTCAAGAAAAACGCTGCCTTAGGTAACCTATGAAAGCGCTTTTTCACAAAAAGCGCTGTCTAAGGTAAACATATGACATCGCTTTTCCAAGCAAAGGCGCTGCTAAAAGACCACCTATGAAAGCGCTTTTCCAGAAAAAAGCGTTGCTAAAAGCCTACCTAAGACATCGCTTTTCTAGAAAAAAGCGCTGCTAAAAGAAAACTTATGAGAGCGCTTTTCCAGAAAAAACGCTGCCTTAGGTAGACCTATGAAAGCGCTTCTTCATAAAAAAGCGTTGTATTAGGTAGACCTACGAAAGCGCTTTTCATTAAACAAAAAGCGCTGCTAAAACCTATAGCAGTGCCACCTTAGAAAGCGCTTTTAAGCGCTTTTAAAGGCCAAAAAAAGCGCTTTCGTAAGTCTTTTTTGGCGTAGTGAATGCAACAGTCCTTCACCAACATGCCACAACACTTCAAATACAAATGAGGCTGCATTTTCTCAGTCCCATACTTACACAAAAAAGGGTATATAAGAGCTGCATCGAAGAAAACAAGGGGACAGTATACCCAAACAGTTCAAATGTTATTTGATTTCCCCCTAAAACCACATCAAAGCTCCTCTATAAAGAAACCTTTCTTCACAACATCAAAGGGGGCTGGGGACGCTGAGAGGAGAGAAAAGGGAGTTGGGAAACAAAACAGTAACCTTTGTAATTTTTTTTATCATTCAAAAATCAACTCTACTTTCACCTACAAACACAAAATCAAAATGCCTTATCTCATCTTTCCAACTATCATAAATCAACTATCCAGAACACCCCACACATAGAAGTTTTTGTTCAAACTCAAAGACAGCCTTCTGTAACAATTCTTCGAACCAAAAGAAAACCCTTTATGACAACTCTTCGAATTCCATAACCATTCAGGCAGCAGCTCAAGTTCGAAAGCCACACACCAACTTTGAGGAAATAATTTATACAGACCCTAAAAATGTTGAAATAAAAATATGCATGCTTTGATACACCTGCTTCGATGCACACACATACTTCGACACAGACATGTTCATAACATACACACACTTGCTTCGAACACACTGACTTGTAGACCCATACGAAAGGCGTACCATGCTGAATTCCAGGCCCAGATGAAAGGCAATCTCTCACTACTTTCAACCCCTAGTCGAAGGAGGCAGAAAGGCAGGTTACATATTGCATTGGTTCCAGGCCCAGTCAAAAGGCACAACATGATGGCCTCCAGGCCCCAATCGAAAGGCAAAACATGCTGGCCTCCAGGCCCTAATCAAAAGGCACAACATGCTGACCCCCATGACTCAGTCAAAAGCCACGCCTTCACCCTTTTCAGGCCAAATCGAAGAGAGCTAGAAAGTGCAGAATCAAAGGGTCTTCTGCCTCAATCGAAAGACCCTAATTTTTATTGTTTTTTATTTTATTTTTGCATTTATATTTTAATGCAATTAAATATGGTTGTAATAGTGTAGGATTTTATCTTTATGCATTTTATTACTTTTGTATGATTGCTAGTAAAATAGGGCAAGTATGGCAAGATAAAAACAACAAGTAGACAACCCCTAATCAAAGACTAAATGCATGTAAAGCAAACACACTATTCACATATGCACCACTAGGGTAATTCCACTTGTTGCCTTGGAAAAATAGTCATGTCCCTCGAATATGGGCGTTTTAGCAAAGACCCTCGATAAAGGATCGTAGTCCCTATATGACCCTCAATTTTTCCTTCGGTAAATGATCTAGTCCCTAAACGACATTGCTAAAATGTCCCATAGGTTACCTTCTATGACTATACAAATGTCCCACGCCCGTCCCTTCACATCCAATGATGGGGTTTATTACCAAATCAATGGTAAGATAGCAACATCTAAAGGAAAAGGAAAAGAACGTTTAAGACCTTTTGAGTAGGTAGGATGCTCCTAGTTGCTCGCTTGCTCACAACAAAAACATTTTATACACCAACACTCTCATTTTTAAACATTTTCAAAAGACAACACTTTGTACGCGTTCTTATAGAAACGAGAACCATTACAAAGTGATTTTCAAAATAATTTCAAAAACACATTCCACAAACACCTCTTTGAACTATTTTCAAAACAACACTTTGTACGCGTTTTCATAGAAACGAGAACTATTACAAAGACGTTTTTTAAGATACTTTCAAAAAACACACCACAAGGACATTTTCAAACAAAAGCAAGTGATCTAGCAAGAAACTAAGAGCCCGTAGATAACTAATGATGAAAAGGGTGCTAACACCTTCCCTTTTCATAACCTACCCCACGAACTCAAGAAAACATCTCTAAAGGTCTTTCTCGTTCTCTTCACCCTTTCCTTTATTGGATAAAAGAAAAGTCGGTGGTGACTCTTGCTATCTGCAACAATTGCAATCAAACACAAAACACCCAAGTCAGTTCTCCCACCGTGTTACACTTCCTAAAAAAGAAGTCACTTCCCCAGCAGTTTGTCAAATATCCTGTTCAACAGGGTTTATTCCCCCAATAAACTATAGATTCCCCAGCTTGAGTTTGCCTCTCAGACTATTACAAATCAAGGGACTGCAACCCCTAATCCCCAGTGAAGTCGCCAACAGAGTCATTGCTATCTCCAAAAGTTGTTGTAAAGCCTGGAACTCGTCCAGATAACAGTCAACTTCATCCTTTCAAGCAAGTTACTACGAATCCTAGACCCGAAGAGATACTAGTTCAACTTCATCCTACTCTCAACTTACTGTGAAGACTGGACCCGACCAGATAATAGTATATCATAATTCCAAGTTACTAAAGCCTAGACCCGACCAGATAATAGTTTAACTTCTGAAATTGCTTAAGCCTGGACCCGACCAGTCAACAGTTCAAGCCTGGACCCGACCAGATACTAGTTAACCTCAAGTATAAATTATTGAAGCCTGGACCCGACCAGTTACCAATTTAAAATTCTGAAGCCTGGATCCGACCAGATAACAGCTCCAATTTCTAAAACCTGGACTCGACCAGATAACAGTGAATCTCAAATTTAGTCACTAAAGCCTGGACCCGACCAGATAATAGTTTAACTTCTCAAATTTCTTAAGCCTGGACCCGACCAATCAATAGTTCAAGCCTGTACCCGACTAGATACCAGTCAACTTCAAGCAAGTTACTACGAAGCCTGGACCCGATCAGATAATAGTTTAACTTCTCAAATCATTATTGAATCCTGGACCCGACCAGATAATAGTTAATCTTAAATTCAAGTTACTACGAGTCCTAGACCCGACCAGTTAACAGTTTGAGTTAGGGAAACTTGTACCTGACCATATAACAGTTGATCTCAAGTTCAAATTGCTAAAGAATGGACCCGATCGGATAACAGGAAACCTCAATTTCAAGTGGCTAGAGCCTAGACCCGACCAGATTGTAACTTAACTTCTCCATCTACTGCAAATCCTAGACCGACCAGTTAACAATTCGAGTTGCTGAAACCTGGACCCGACCAGATAACAATTAATTCTTACAGAGCACTAATAAAACTCCTCTTCCCTAGTAGATTTTACCACTATCCCAGTGAGTTGCTGCAAAGCCTAGAATCCGACCAGATAACAATTAACTTCTGTATCCCTAACAAGTTATTGTGAAGCCTGGAATCCGACCAGATAACAGCTAACTTTCAAGAGATAATTCCCCACCAGAGCAATGGACAACTAAAACCTCTGAATTCTGGTTCCCAAGCAGAAATCAAAACTCTCCACAGAGTCTTCTCAAGCAAAGTCAATATTCCTTAGCGGAATTTCTTCTCAACAAAGCGGAAATCCCCAACGGAAGCATTTTTAATTAAATCTGAAGATACACATACTTTTCACCTCCAACAGTAGTCCGAGATTTAACTTCTCAAAACTCCCCAGTATCTGTCAAGGATACGCTTAGACAACATGTCATATTCATACATCATATAACATACATAACATATACATACAACATAATCTCATTTATTTTGAGAACATTATTACACCATGCATACATTTGCATACAGCTAACCCCTTTGTTCCTTGTAGAAAAAATCATTGATCCAAAGACCTCTTTTGGATCAGAATAAATTCTTCCAGTTAAAGACAGGCAACACACCTAGTTTTCAACATGAATCGACCAAGATTTATGCTGATGTTTCTCCCAGTTTCTACCATAACCTCTCCAAATGTAATCTATAAGCCTATTCCTGAATCATTACATCATTGAGTGCAAATTTCTGGGCACTTTAGTGTTCAATCATCTTTCCCCTTCAAGCCGCGAATGGCGAATCCGCCAATCTAACTCTTCAGGTTTAAGAAGATTGAACAGGGGCAGCTGTTGTACCCCAATATTTTCCTTCTTATTTTCTCAAGATTTCTCTCACAAGATATCCATTGGTTCAAGAAGACACAAGGATGGATCAGCTTAATACACCTCCTCAAGCACTAAAGACTCAAAATTAAGGTTTGAGTTTGCACAAGTAAAATTGGACTTTTAAGGCCCCATATTACTTTCATGGATCATTTTGGACTCTTAAGGTTAAGCATGTCAAGTTTCAAGCTTTGGATCACATTTTTGCTCAATAAATTGATCAATTGACCTAAAATTAACTTTATTGGGTCAAAAGTTAATTGTGGTCAATTTACAGTCAAACTTCATAATTTTTATCCATAACATTTTTAACTCATATATGTCAATTGGTCAAGTTTGGATCATAATTCCTAAAGAAATTTGATCAGAACACCAAAAGGGCAAAATGGTCAAAATTATGGTTTTGACTAAGAAGACTCAATTTTTTACTTTTGACCAAATACATGACTTATTGGTTTGAGAAATGATATCAATGATTCAAATGCATCATCTTGACCTAATGGCATGGTTCAAAACACTTCTCAAGATAAATTGATTGATATTTGAAATTTGGTCACTTAATGAAAAAGTCAATTGTACACTGAAAAGTCAAATTTTGACTTTTTGATCAAAATCAAGTTTTAAAAATCATATTTCATCAAGACAGGTAAAAATATGAAGATTGTTCATCAAAAAGTCAAAATCATCTTTGAAAAGTCAAAATTCTAAGACTTAGAAATTTTTCTAAGTGTTAGAAAGTTAACTTTTTTCATGACTTTGTGTGAAATTTTAACCATGACGCATGATGATTCAAAGTAAGCTTTCAACATGAAAGTTGTAGATATTGATGAATTCTACAACTTTGTATTAGAGGGTTGATGTCCAAAAAATGCTTATATTTGAAGATATAAACCCATGAAGCTATGATATTTTCATCTAACACTTAGAGAAATTTCTAACAGATTTTGGTCAGGATTTTAACCCAACTTCTTGGAACTTTTCACATAGTTCCAAGATGATTTTTTCAAAATTGCCAACATGAATGTTATAGAGGATGCTTCAATCTTTCCAAAACATCCAAAAGCATGAATTTATCATACTTGAGCTACGAGATTTAAGGGCCTGAAGTTGGACATCCATTCTTGATTGCAAGTCATTTTGTTGAAAAACAAATAATCCAATATGCATGATGTACTGCATAACCTTACTTTGCAGGCCTTGTGAATTGCAAATCTATCCATAATAATATGTTTACACAATTGATTGAACCATTATCCAAGTGATTCAAGTATTGTTCGTTACATCATTCCATTTATAGCACAAAGGCACCATTGCCATTCACATAAAGCAAGCTTTATCAAATTGTCAACTCCTTGAGCCTCTCAATTGTTTTCTCTGCACATACATAATGTCAAAGTAAGAAACAACATGCCTAAAATCCTCTAGAAACTTCAGACCATGCTTGTACCATGCATTGGAACACCAATTTTCACATAACTTGGTTGTTTCATCTCAACTAAACCAGATTTTTGACAATTTGTAGAACAAAGTCTCTCATTCTCTCAAACCTCCTCCATAAATAGAGAGGCCATTTCCAAGAAAAAAGGAAAAAAAAAGTTTTTGTTGTGTTGAAAAGTTCTCAAAATCCCCTCATACTCACAAAAACCATAATTGTCCATAAAACTTCCACTCTTGAGATTTGAAGTCCAAATCTTTGAAACTCATACGTTACAATTTCCCCCCAAAAAAACCATCTAAATACTTAACATACACTATATAGAAGTTGTTTAAACATAATAATAACTTCAATAACGTTATTATCATCACCTTCCAAACTCAAAAACATTGTCTTTCAAGTTGACTTGGTTGGAGAAATTTGAACACTTTCAGTATAAAGTAAGGCTTGGAACAACTTCAAAAGGGTCTTAAGGAGCTTAATTAATCATCAAATTACATTTGGAAACATCCATACACTTTTTGAGTTTTCACTTCAAGAGGTATGTTTTCTCAAACTATTATATCCTTGTTCATACATCATTTTACTTTTGATTTCAAAAGATTAAAATAGGACAGATCAGCATAGAAGAGTTGTAAACACTAAAAATCACAAAAAAGTGCTTCTGAAAGTATGACACGACCGGCCGTGTCAGGAAGAAAATAGGAAAAATGGCAAGACAGGGCTCTGACACGGGTGCCAGTGTCACAGGACACTGCCGTGTCCCGCTTACTAGAATTAAAACTTGACAAAATGGCAAGACAGGGTCCTGACACGGGTGCCCATGTCACAGGACACTTCCCGTGTCAGCTCAGCTGGGACTAAAAATACATGCATATTTATTACAGGGTCCTGACACGGGTGCTCGTGTCACGGGACACGGCCCGTGTCAGCTTCAACACCAAAAATTCTGATT
Organism: Vicia faba; assembly: GCA_948472305.1. Taxonomy (NCBI): domain Eukaryota; kingdom Viridiplantae; phylum Streptophyta; class Magnoliopsida; order Fabales; family Fabaceae; genus Vicia; species Vicia faba. The sequence continues at coordinate 1,417,640,897 of OX451739.1, read as the reverse complement.
TTTTTAGACTCTTTTGCTATTGTTTTCATTCAATTGGTTGTTATAGTAATTATGTTTTAATTTCTTTCATTCCCCATTCATAAATTTGTACCCGCATCCCCTAAGAGATGTAATAGCGTAGGATATTTACTTTCTGTAATTTATCATTTTCAAATATAAATGATAATAATTAGGGTTTATATGAAAAGATAAAATCAATACTAGAAAACCCTAATCCAAGATAAATCAAGCATGAAATATAAAACACTTGCACACTTGCACCTCTAAAGTTAACTCCACTTTGTTGCCTTAAATAAATGGTCAAGATAGGCATGTGAGACACTTTAGCAAAAACAATCAAAATACAAGATCATAGTCCCTAGATGACGCTTCGTATGTTACCTTATAAATGATCTTAGACCCTTAAGGGAATGCTAAGGCATCTCAAAATATTTCTATCTATGACTATACGATGACCCACGCATGTCCCTTCACTTCCAATGATAGGGCTTCTTACCAATCAATGGTAAGATAGCAATGTCAAAGGAAGAGAGAAATGAACAAAATACCTTTTGATTAGGTAGAACTTTCTTAGTTGCTTGCTCACAATCCATCTTCAAAAACATCTTTCAAAATACACCAAACACTTTCAAAACATGAAATATTTTCAAAAAGTCCAACACTTTGTATTCATTCTTATAGAGACGAGAATCATTACAAAGTTCGCCTAAACGAATGCACTTTTCAAGAATACTTTCAAAAACCACCACAAACACATTTCAAACAAAGAAATTTCAAAAGTGAGCTACTAAGCAACTAAGAGCCCGTAGATAACTACGGATGAATAGGGTACTAACACCTTTCCTTTTCATAACCTACCCCCCGAACTCAAGAAAATATCTCAAAGGTCTTTCCTGTTCTTTTCACCCTTTTCTTTATTGGATAAAAGAAAATTCGGTGGCGACTCTTGCTATCCGTAATAATTGCGATAAAATGCAAAACACCCAAGTCAGTTCTCCATCCGTATGATATACCTACTCAAGGTATTTCTTGTACTTTCCTTCTCCTTTAGATAGTGCTATCCTACCATTAGTTAGTAGGAAGCCCTATCGTTGGATGTGAAGGGACGGGTGTGGGTCATCGTACAATCATCGAAGGCAACTTGTGAGGATGCTTTAGCAATTTCATAAGGGACTATATCATTTACTGAAGGCAACATTAAAAGGGTCATCGAGGGACTATGATCTTTGTTTCGAGGGACTATGATAAAGAGTCCCCACATTCGAGGGACATGATTGATTTTTATTAAAAGGCAACAAGGGAGGTTACCCTAGAGGTGCGAGTGTTTTGTGATTCAGTTATTTTAATCTTTGATTAGGGTTAGCTATCGATTTATTACTTATCTTTCCATACATGACCTAATTACTAACACTAATAGTAAAATAGGAAAGTAATAAATGTGCACAAAATAAATGCGGAAAGAAAACCTAGACTATTACAATGCTTCGGGGCAGTTACATAAGTAATAAAATATGGAAAATAAAACTCTAATTATTATTATAAAATGGGAACAGGTACAATAATCGGAAAAAGTTTGTGAATAACAAACCATGCAAAATGTAAAATAGGAAAAAGGAAAGCAAAAAGGTTTTTTGGTGGTTTTTTTATAAAAAAAGGTTTTAATGACAATTAACACTAAAACCTAATTTTATTTTAATTAATTAAAAAAATAATTGATTAATTAAATTAAAACCTAAAAACCCTAAATTGATTGATTAAGTAAAAACCTAAAAAACCTAATTAGGGTTTAAGAAAAAAAGGTTTTGTTAAAGGTTTTGGTGAAGTTAAAGGAAAAGAAGAGAAAAGAGTAAGAAGAATAGAGAAATAAGGAGGAAAAAAACAAAATTGACAGAGGTGGGTAATGAACCCACACCCTTAGCACTTTCATCCAACGCGTTCACCACTAGGCCAGGCGCGCACCTGTGTCAAGGAATGGAAGCCAACGTGTTTTATCATCTGCAAAACAAGAAAATATGAAGAAAAAACTAAAAATGCCAAAAGGATGGGACCAAACCCATACCCTTGCATAGTAAAGCCTTTAGCGCACGCGTTTAACCATTGGGTGGTGATACATCCTTTTTTTAAAACTGAAATGATTTAAATAAATATTAAACCAAAACACGTGGATCAGAGAAGCGCTGGAACCCTAGCTCCGATCATCTTCTTCAGCGAGTCTTTTCTTTCAACCTGTGAAATAAACAGTGTTAGAGGCCCAAGGAGACCCTACCCCCCTAAATTGAGGCCTACGAATTCAATGGGATGGTTATTTTTGACTAAAACTAAATCTTTTGTGAGGTATGATCAAAGCAATCTGGATCGGTGCAAATATGGCAAATCATGATTGTGATAGCATGGGGGTCATGTGATCTACTTTTCCAACATATGGGTACCTAATGAACACATTAGCATGGTTGGTTTATCTTAAAACATAAAGAAAACAAAAATTAAAAATCATGTAGGGATTGAAAATCGATCTTGGATGTAGTGGTGTTTTGAGCCTTTTGGATCATCACGGATGATCCAACCTTAACATATGACCTTCCTAGAAGTGAATGGGACAACTAGTTTGTAGTGAAAGAAAATGTAAGTAGAGTTTCGAGTTGCCTTAGGTTTCTTGAGATTTTTGAGATTTTTGACTAGTTTCTTTGTATAAGGGTTCGTGGTCCTTCATATTTGATTTGAGGAGAATATATAGCATAGAATTAGGTCAACATAACATGGGCTTGGACCTTTGTAGTAAGCCTTTGTTTTATTTTGACTTTTAAATAAATAAAAATAAAAAATAAATAAAATAAATCAAAAGGGGGTGTATGAATAAGTCTTGAGGTGCATATGAGATGTAGCACACGTTTGGACTCTGAAACAATAGTCCAATGGTCCAAATCTCAAATTTTCTCAATTGGAACTTCATGCGTTTTCTCAATTGGAACTTCATGAACAAGTGTCTTTTTGTTGGCTTTTGAAATGACCTATAACGTATTGGCCCATATCTCTCAAATGAAGCATTTTTTGGACTTGAGCTTAGAGAGACAAAGTTGTAGAGAATTGAATTTCCTTCAAAATGAGTTTTGGTTGAGGAAAATCTAATGAAGCATGTGAAAGTTATGCTTGGTCAAAGTTCAGTTGACTTCTCCTAAGAAAAACCCTAATTTGACAACTTTTGACTTTTGATAATTTGAGAGTCTTCTTGATGAATCATGATCAACCCTTGATCAAATGATGAATGTGACTTCAAAATTTTGATGTTGACAAAAAATCTTGAGGTTTGACTGTATATTGACCACATTTGACTTTTTACCCAATATAGTTGATTTTGAGTCATTTGAGCAATTGACTGAGCAAACTTGTGATGCAAGGTATGAAACATGGCATGAGCATTCTTAAAGACATATAAGAAACCATGGAAACCACTTGAGGCCTTTGAAACCCAAAATTCCTTATGAAATATGAAACCCTAGTTGTAAGTCCATTACTAAGGAGAAGAATTTGTCTAATCAATTCTTGAGTAACCTTGAGCATTGGAGAACCCTAGGAGAATAGTTTGAGTAAAATGAGAGGGTAAATTTTTGGGTACAACAGCTGCATATGATATTTTTCTTGATGAACTGATTAACCACTTGTCTTTTCACATTCGTGTAGGACGTGACTTCCACCCATTTGGTGAAGTAATCGATGGCAACTAGTATGAACTAGTGTCTGTTAGAGGCTTTCGACTCGATCATTCCTATCAGATCAATTACCCACATTAAAAATGTCCAAGGATAACTTAGTACATTCAAGGGAGTTGGTGGAACGTGCATTTTGTCGGCGTGGATTTGGCATTTGAGACACTTCTTTGTATAATGGTAGCAATAAGCTTCCATTGTCAACCAATAATAACCTACACGTAATATTTTTCTAGCCAGTGCATGTCCATTTGTATGAGTTCTGAAAGTGCCCTCATGGATTTCTCTCATAAGTGTATCTGTTGCACCCTAAAATTTACCCTCTTGATTTAGGCTTATGTTTCATCATGAATATCATATTGCATTGCACTCATACATTGTGATGGGATCAAAGTACTTTGGTTATCAAGTCTTCCTCAAGCTTTGAAGGTTGATTGAATTGACAAGTTTCTCAAGTAGAATCTTGTCATCTAAACCTCTAGATCTTTCAAGCTCAAAAGTTATTGCATATCTCAAGATATTTTATCCATCTCTTTGGATCATCAGAGGATTGAAGTTTGAGATTGATTATAAGAGGGATCACTCTTTTGATTCACCAATCAAATTAGGATTTTGTTTGATCAAGGCTAATGATTAATGTACAAGTCTTGATTTGGAAGCTACAACATCTCATTGGTATTTGAAAAGTCTTTGCACAAGAAATTGGTCAAGATATCCAGAGGATTTGAAGTTTTGAAGATGATCCATCAGTCTCCTAAGGTGTTAACCAAAACTAGGGTTTGGTATTTTATCAAGATTTCTTGAGAATTTTGAAGTGAAACTTTTTACGTGGTCTCTATCTATTTGGAAGATCATATGTTTGAAGTTTTGATCATCAATTTTGAAGGGAAGTGGATCAATTGATTCAAAGGGGCAAAATGGTCATTTTGGTCAAAATCAGTCAAAGTCAAGGTTGACCAAGTGAATTTTTGGTCAACCATAAATTCAAGGATGTACTTTTCATATTTCAAGTCCATTTTGATCATTGTATCAAAAAGATTGAGGTTCGGGTTGAAACTTGTTCATGAAGAAACCTAAAAGTTTCTAATTTTGGAAATTAAGGACTTAACTTCAAAAATTCATATTTTATTCACCTTTGATCAAAAAAATGAAAATGAAGTATGCTTGGAAAGATAAGAGGGTGATCTTTCATCTACTTTTGGTTTCATGTACAAATTGGCAAATAGTCAAGAGTTATAGTCTTTGGAAGTTCATGCCTCAAGTTAAAATTATAGGTCATTTCCCAAAATTAGTGAATTTCAAGCTCAATTTTGAGAAACTTGATGGATACAAGTGAAAAAACTCAAAACTACAACATTGTATAGATTTTCATGAGCTTTCCAAATTATACTCATAAGACTCTTAATTCAAAAACATGAGCTCAAATCGAAAGAGTGAAGTTGAGAATTTTTTGTGAATTCATGCACACCATGCAATTTGCAAATTCTTGATAACCTGATTTGTGGCCCTTTGTTTCACTTCAAACTTGGCCCATGGCTCATTTGCAATGTAATAAGGCCCATCATGCCAAAGTTTGAGCTGCACATGGGCAAATTCAAGGGCAATCCGTGGTTTTGCAAATAGTGGTATGAAAATGCCTAATTACCAACACTTGGTTAATACAAGGAATTAAGCCTTGATCTTTTGTTAACCTCTTCATGAGATAAAAAGAACTGAAATGCACGTGAAAGGATTGAGAATGCACGATGGATTTTAGTGTTTCATTTGCACACTTCACTTTTGCAAAAATTGGGATTCATTCTTTCTAACGGTTTTCAGTGTGAAAAGCCTATCCTACCCTCCTCTTCATGCTCTATATATTGAGAGGCAAGCTTCATTGAGCCTTATTGGTGCTTCATTTCATCCCTAAGCTCAAAAAACTCCATAGCCACTTGTTCTGCAAATTTCTTTGATTCTCTCAATTTACTTGCGCGTTTTGAGTATTTCTTCTTGCATTCTCTTCTCCAAATGATAAGGATTGTAGATCGAGGCTTGGTTTGCAACTGGAGTGAAGGAGACATTAGATTCGTTTTTGCCTCAAAGGTTAGAATTCTTAACTTTGGATCTTGATTTCTAGCCGTGCATTGTGTGATTTGAGCTCGTAATCATGTTGTTTGAGGTTCATTAAGTGTTTCTATAGCTTTAGAGCTTTTGATTTGATGAGATGTGCATGTATGATGATTCTGAAATTTTTTGCTCAGTGAGTTTTTGTCATTTTCATGAGATCCGTTCTTGATCTATGGTTAATTATTTAATGTGATTCGAATAGCATAATGTAGATGTCGTTTCTAGCTCTGCTTTGCACAAAATTTCATGAAAAATGGTGTAGAATTGAGCATGTTATGTTGATTAGAACATGAGGTGGTGGATCTGGTCTTACACGCATTTTTGCCCTAGCTAGAGGTTGAAGATGATGGCTTGGCCTCCTCTGGTTGGCTGATTTGTTTTTTTAATTTATTTGAATTTTGTTTCATAACCTGATTTTCATGATTTTATTTCTTGCTCAAAAATGGTTGAAAAATTATGAAAAAATTCAGGAAACCTAAAAATAATATTTCTGACCTTGTGCATTTTTTAAATAATTTTTGAAAATGTTTTTGATTGGTTTAAAAATTTGTGTTATTATTTAATTATTTGTTTAATATTTATTTTTATTTTGATATTTCTTTGATCTAAAAATTGCACAAAAAATGTTTTGAACTCTTAAAATTATTTAGAATTCGATTCTGAAATTTGTTTGGTAGTTTTTCCTATTTTTGATTAGAAGATTAATCTTGGAGTTTTATTTGATTTTTTTGTTTCACAATTTTATTTTAATATTTTTCTTAATCCAAAAATCCACAAAAAAATTATAGAAGTTTGTTTTTAATTCTAATATTTGAATATTAATTTTGGGATGATCTTCTTCTGACTTTTGATTGTAATTTTATTTTGGGATGTAATTGATTGTTTAATTAATTAATTGTTTGAATTTGATTTTACTTTTTACTTTTCTTTAATTCAAAAAAATATGGAAAAATAGGTATTCTGACCTTTTGAGTTTTGTCATGTTTGATGTATATTTGTTCTGAATTTTTTGAATTTTGATCTTATCTAATTAATATTTAAGATTAAAAGTCAAATAATTAGGGTTTTGTTGCTTATTGTGTAAGTTTCAATTCAAAAACCATTATGCCCTGAATTTTCAATGGAATTTAGTTCTTGATTATGGTTCATAGATGGGTTGAGGATTTAAATATGATTTTTATTGGATTACTTGAATTGGTTTGATATTTTTCCATAAATTATTTTGAAAACTTGTCTAGTTTGATAGTTTGGCCAACTAGTTTTGAACTTTGGGCCTCATTTGATCCCCTCCTCAACTATTCATGAACTTAAGACTTGGTTTCTGATTTCTACACACTTCAAAGATGCTAAGAAATTTTTTGTGTGAATTATTGATCCTTGTTTCTACTTTTGATGTATATTTGAAGTGAAGGTACCCAATTAATGTTGCATATCTTGTTGCAATTTGCTTGATGGCCAATGAACTTGAGTGAGGCCTATAATTGGGCACCTAATGATCATGTTGGTTCTTTATATCCACATAAACTCAAGTCATTTCACTTAATTCCCCATGCTTGAATGATTGAACCTTTTGATGCATGTTTTATGACTTTTTGATCTTTACTTTGAAACGGGAGCCTTCAATTTGAGTTTGAGGTCACTAGATGGACAATGATAACATGAAGGGAAATTATACTTAAATGATAATCTCATGAGGACTTGAGGGTAATTGATCCCTATTACTTAATTTAGTTTCTAATCATGAATAGAGTTTGGCTTCTTTCTTTTATCCTTGTTGAATTTTTGAGGCATTTTGAATGCACTTGTGTAGCATGTTATAGAATCAACACTTTAAACCTTTTTATCATGTCCTAATCATGTTTTGGAAGCTTTACTTCAAATCTCCGATTGTTACAAACTCTCTAATTTTGTCCTTGTTTGACTTTCTTCCATGGTTAGCTTGAGAACTAAGTCTTGATGCATTGTGTGGGATTCCTCTTTTATTATGCTTGTGAGCTGTGATAAAGTAATTGAGTGTGATTGAATTATGGTTTCTACTGACCTTCATGGTCTTTAATTGTATTCTTTTCAAGCTCCCATGATCTTGATTGATATTCAATTGTCAACTCAACGTGGTGATAGAAAGGAGCAACATTCCTCTAATTTTTGACCAAATTGTGCATATGCTTGTTTCTTTTTTTTGTCTATCATATCTAATGTTTTGATAGTTGCTATCATGTTTCCTCACTTCATTATGGTGTCATCATCCATCTCTTATGTGAGTCATCATTCAATTTATGGGAATACTAACTTGGCTGTTGAATGTGCGAGGTACTTTGAGAAAAGTTTTCCATTTTTGACTTGAGGCCAATGTGTTTCACTTTATTTGTGGAAAACAATTTATTATATTGGCACTAATCTTGTGCTTGGCATATTTGATAGTCTATGCAGGATATATGTGTGTGATTATGACTGTTATACATTGCCCATGGGATCTGTTCATATCTGAAAATCTTAATACTTACATCCTAATGGCGTAATTTCTGACTTGATTTGTCTGTTGATGCCAGCTTGCTTGAAGTTCTATGGGTTTCTTTTATTCTTGTTCAGTTTCTACGGATAGTTATCCGTTTGGTATTGCACTATTTCTTTTCTTCTATTTTCATTTTGTATAGTTCTATGTTACATGATGGGACCTCTGTTGCTGATATATGCCAAGAGGCCCTCTGTTTTTATTTAATACATGTGTTGTTTTTGTTTCTTTAACTATTGATCGATGAGTCACTCAATTTAGAAATTGAGATCACGACTTCGCTCTCAGTGCATGTTCCCTATAGGATGTTTATTTTCTTTTCTCTTTAATTTTTGATCGATGAGTCACTCAATTTAGAAATTGAGATCACGACTTCGCTCTCAGTGCATGTTCCCTATAGGATGTTTATTGTTCTTTTCTCTTAAATTTTTGATCGATGAGTCACTCAATTTAGAAATTGAGATCACAACTTCGCTCTCATTGCCTGTTCCCTATAGGATAGTTTTGTTAAGCTTCCTTTGACATGTTAATTAAGGTAGGAATCCATGTATGCTAGAAGAGGTTAGGAATTTCCTTTATCCTCAACCTTAGGGTCAATCATTGTATGATAACACTAGGGATAGTGCTAGGCTAGTTTCCCTTAGTTGTTTTTTTCCTTCCTTTGCATTTTGCATCTTAAAACAAAAAAAAAATTCTTGGAAAATCATAAAACGCCTCTAATAAACTCAAACCCTTCTTCAAGGTAAAAGATACAAATAAATCTTATTTATTTGTGCGCCTCTTGGTTTTGTTTTTAAACCTGGTTTACCGATGTTTTGCCATCGCACATTTGTTTGAAGTCGATGTTTCGCCATCGCACATGTTTGTTATCCTACTTTGATTCTCAATATCATTATTAGGTGTGATGTTTTGTCATCCGGTTTATTGATGTTTCGCCATCTTTTCCATGATACCTTGTTATCTTATAGCCGATGTTTCGCCATCGCGTACTTCTTTGAAGCCGATGTTTCGCCATTGCACATATTTGTTATCCTACTTTGATTCTCAATATCATTGTTAGGTGTGATGTTTTGTCATCCGGTTTATTGATGTTTCGCCATCTTTGCCATGATACCTTGTTATCTTATAGCCGATGTTTCGCCATCGCATACTTGTTTGAAGCCGATGTTTCGCCATCGCACATGTTTGTTATTCTACTTTGATTCTCAATATCATTGTTAGGTGTGATGTTTTGTCATTCATTTTATTGATGTTTCACCATCTTTTCCATGATACCTTGTTAACTTATAGCCGATGTTTCTCCATTGCACACTTGTTTGAAGTCATTGTTTCACCATCGCACATGTTTGTTATCCTACTTTGATTCTCAATATCATTGTTAGGTGTGATGTTTTGCCATCCGGTTTATTGATGTTTCGCCATATTTTCCATGATACCTTGTTATCTTATAGCCGATGTTTCACCATCACATACTTGTTTGAAGCCGATGTTTCACCATCACACATGTTGGTTATCCTACTTTGACCTTCAATGTCATTGTTAGGTGTGATGTTTTATCATTTGATGTATCGCCATCTTTGACATGTCACTATATTATTATTTAGTCGATGTTTTAGCATCTCATTTGGTTGTTGTTTCATTTGATGTTTTGCCATCTTGACTGTTTTTGTTGTCTTAACTAAAAAACAAAAACCAACTAGAATATATGAGCCGAACTATGGCTGCTCTGATTCCTTAAAAGGGATACGTAGGCATTGGGGTAGGTCCCAACCGAGCATGACTTTTTATTTTCCCTACATTCTTTTTTTTCTTTTTTTTCTTTCGCATGCATTCCCTTTTTAGCTTTAAGCCATAGACATAGGTTTTGACCACACCCATTAGATTAGACAACAAGAGTGGATACCATAGAGTACTACGGGCGTGTGGGGTGATAATACCTTCCCCTCGTGTAACAGACTCCCTTACCTGATCTCTCGGTCGAAAGACCGTGATTTCTCCCTCTTTAGGTTTTCTCGATGTTTACCTTTCCCTTTTGGCGGGATAAAAGACGTTCGGTGGTGACTTCATTGATGTTTCATTAACCAGATGACGATTCGGCCAGGTGGTTTCAGCTGGAGACTTCACTGGGGATAGGTTAACCTCTTGCTGGTCCATCCCAGAGTCGATCCTAGCTCTTGTTTCTTTTTGGGTGTTTATTTTACCGCTTTGCATATTTATTTGTTTGCATTGCATCCTATGTGCGCTTTACTTTCTGCATACTGGATTTGGCTGGACTGTTTGGATTCTGGATTTCTCGGTGGGTGGGTTGTTCTAAGAAGTAAAAGGCCTCATACCCAGGCTATGAGTGAATTCCATAGGAACTAGGAATAGAGTGGCCATGGCAGCTATGAGGTGGATGCTTTGTAGACTTGACCATGAGACCCTTGACTTCAGAGGAAGTTCGGATAGGTGTTATCGTATGATGATACCGACAGTCGAGCTCTTGTACTCTGATTTGGCTTTTAACCTTACCTTGACCTAGACTACTCCCGTGAGAGGGGTGGGAAAACTTTTCTTACAGGTACATGTAGTGTTGGTGACTTTATGTTGCGAAGGTGACTCAGGTTCCCATGATAGTTTTGAAGCTTTGGGATTTTCTTTTGATCTTGAGTGGTGTTGTTCTGTAATGGTTCAACCATTATCCAGTGTGAAACTTTGATCCTGTCATGTTTCATCATAGCATATTTATTTCTAAAAAAATGATGTATATAAAATAACTAGCATGCGCATGTCATCTTCCAGGGACATTCGAGAGTCTTCTTTCCATCAGAAGTGGCTGGCCTCCCATCAGATAAGTTTGATTCAGTTCGTGTTAAAGAGCCCAACAGGCATACATTCGCTTATCAGATTCCTACTATTGATGTGTCCGAATTGAAGAGGTTGAGTTCTTATCTGAAGGGTGATGTTCTGAATAATTTCAATAAAATTATGGCAATTTTTTACTAATCCTTAACACTCCAGTTGACCCAATGGCTTTGATCACCCTCTTCCAGTTCTATGACAAGGAATTACGGTGCTTTACTTTTCAAGATTATTAATTGGTTCCCACACTAGAAGAGTACGTGTACCTACTTAATATCAAGTTGTCCGATGAAGTTACTTTTGTCCAAGTGCCAGAGAAGCCGAAGTTCGAAGTTATTGCTGAAATTCTTCATTTAAATTGGAAAGAGGTGAAAGAAAATTGGAAATCAAGTGAGGATACTACAGGGTTTTATTTGGATTTCTTAGTAAAGAAAGTTGAAGACTGGGCAAAGAAAGGGAATTGGAATGACTTCAGCCCTCTGTTTGCTCTCATGATATAAGGGATCATCCTCTTCCCTCGCAAGAGAAATTTCATGGATTTGACGACTATTTGTGTTTTTAGAAATAAGAATTCGGTACCGACACTCTTGGAAGATACTCTTTACACCATTCATTTCAGGCATTGAAAAGGAGGTAATGTAAGTTTATGTCATTCGATGTTGTATCAATGGTTTAAGTTGCACCTACCGGTAAGTGGCCCTTTCGTGGATACCAGGCATTTTCTCCGATGGTCATCAAGACTTGTCAACCTTACTTCATTTGATATCCGGTGGAATTATGACATGGGGGAAGTACGAAGTATTATCACTAGCTGCAGAGATTTCCCTAATGTTCCCCTCATAGGAACTAAGGGGTGTATCAACTATAATCTTGTGCTTGCTTATCGTCAATTGGGATATGCAATGGATGGACCGCCAAAGGTTAAAGAGGTGTCTTAATCAGTGTATTTTGTTAGAGGAAGTGATCCTGTGATGTTGAAAAGAGTGACAAGCGCTTGGAAGGGAATTCACAAGAAGGATAGAACTACTTTGGGCAAGAAGGTTCCTATTGCTAGGGTTCCTTACTTGGAATGGATTAGAGATAGGGTTAAGATTTTACGGTTACCATTTGCAAGGTCGGCCCCTATATGTGAGCAACCTCCTACTATTTTGAGTAACATGGTGCCTACCGAGGTGTTCACCCAGGTTCATGTTGAGAACATTCAACTTCGTGCAAAAGACCGTGAGGCAGGGATCAAACTTTATTGGGTAGATCAAGAAAGGGCCGACTTAGCTCGCAAACTCAAAGAAGCTCAAGGGGAAACTTCTCGTGCAACCAGTTTTAGGAAGAGATCTCATGCTGAAATGGAAGAAGAGTTGAGTAAAACCCAGCAAGAGTGCCGGAAGCTTCAGGCATATGAGAATAGCTACAGGAAGAAGATTCAAAACTTGGAGAAATAACTCAAAGACAAAGATGCTCAGCTTAAGAAGGAACTAGCCCAGAGGCCTGTCGCAGAGGATCGATTTCAAGAAAGTAAAGTAGTCGAATCACAACTTTTGAAGGAGAAAGCAAGGCTTGAAGAGTATTGTCAACACCTTGAAGCGTGTCTTGTTCCGGAGATTTAATTTTTGTTACTTACCTTTGGTGTATTTTGTCACCCTCAGGATTGTTGGAAGGGACCATTTGTTTGTTTTTATTATTCAGTTTTTGTTAAGTTTACTTTGAAACACGTATTTTGTTGTTTATCATTACACTCTTAAATGTCTGAAGTCACTTGAACATCCTTTCTTTTGTTTGTAAATAATTGAAGTGTTTGTCTTTTTGTCCTTTTTTTCCTTGATTGTATGCTTGATTATTGGTTGTGCGCCGTGATTGATGAATAAAAGGACTCTCGGATACTGGGAAATGACAAACATATCATGCACATCATGTATTTCATAACATTACAGGTTATCTCAAGATGGTATTCTTATTCCTCTGCTTTTCTTATTCAGAATTCAAGACGACTACTCATCAGTATTCTAGAAGAAACAATTTGCCAAGACAGATGGAACAAGTTCAAGCTGAACTCACTGAAATAAGGGCCCAGATGGCTACTAAAATGACCCAGTTCATAGAGGTCATCACCAATGTGAATCGCCGACAAGAGGAACTGGCTGCCATTGTCAATAACCAGCGCCACTATGCAGGGGATGGTGGAAATCAAGGGCTCTATCAGGACATTTCTGTAGGATTGGGGGATGTGCAAGATCAGCTTGTTGGAAATTTTCACGGGATGCCCGGAAACCCTTTTGTGCGAAACGTAGGGCAGTTTTCCTCGTCTCCGGGACCTCGTCTTATGGGGAACAGAAGAGATAATCAGGGCGGTATAAGGAACTATCAGGAGCAGGATTATGACTTTGACCAGGATGAAGATCAGTTTTCTGTTCAGCGTTTAGAGCCGGAAGTTCAGGTTGAGGATATGAAGTATCGGTTGTTGGAAGAACATTTGAAGGCTATGGAAGGGCAAAGAGCCCTTGGTATGGATGCTAATGATCTCGGGTTGGTGTTTGGGGTGAAAGTTCCTCCAAAGTTCAAGCCTCCTATATTTGAAAAGTACAACGGAACGTCATGTCCTATTACTCATGCAATTGCTTATTTCCGAAAGATGTCGGTGCATATTGAGGATCAGGGGCTTTTGATTCACTTTTCCAGGATAGCCTATCTGGGGCATCCCTAGAGTGGTACGTGAAGTTGGAGAAAACCCATATTTGTTGCTGGAACGATCTTGCTCGGGATTTTGTCAAACATTATCAGTACAATGTGGATATGGCGCCTAATCGAACTCATTTACATAATTTTTCACAGGGACCAAGAGAATCTTTCAAGGAATACGCTCAGAAGTGGCGTGAGTTGGCTGCGAGGGTTCAACCTTAACTCGTGGAGAGAGAACTCATTGATATGTTTATAAGTACCCTGCAAGGGCCATTCTAAGAGCACATGATAGGAAGTACTTCCGCAGGATTTGCAGACTTGGTTATGGCTGGTGAAAGAATTGAAGTAGGTTTGAAATTGGGGAAAATTCAAATTGGAGTTTCTAGTGGCTCGTCAAGGGGCAGTAAGAAACCATTCAACACTTACCCTAAGAAAATGGAAGGTGACGCAAGCACGGTTTACTCTCATAGAGGAAGAAGAGAGGATCGTCAGCACCAACAAATCAATGTTGTTTTTATTCCTGTTAATGCTCCTCCGCAGCAGAGACCAAATACAGTGCCTCAACAACAAATATAGCAAGATGCTCCCTGTCAGTATAATAATCAACAACAGAGACAGTTGAGAAAATTCGATCCCTTGCCGGTATCACTTACTGAAGCACTCCACCATTTGCTCGATTTGAAGTTGATCGGTTTGAGAAATATGCCACCACCCCCCGTAAGACTTCCTCCTAACTATGATGCTAACGCAAGATGTGAATTTCATTCAGGCGGAATTGGCCATTCTACTGACAATTGCTTTGCATTGAAGTGCAAGATACAAGACTTGTTGGATGCTAAGGCAATTGAGTTTACTCCAATGACTGGTCCGAATGTTACTCAGAACCCAATGCCCAGGCATGGAGGGGGTGTTGTTAATATGATTGATGATAATGGTGAAATGTTGAATTTAATCATGAATGTGGAACAAGTAACTACTCTGTTGTGGTACGTTAAGAGGTATTTACTTGACAATTCTATTTTCTCGGGTTGTACTTCAGAGTGTGCCAAGTGTAGAGAACAACCGAAGGGCTGTGATGATTTAAAAGTCGGTATCTAGTTGATGATAAAGGAGGGTTCCCTGCACTTCGATAGAAAACCGAGCTACCGTAAGGTTACCGAAGAAGATGTTGCTGTGGTATCTATTCCTTACACCCCTGTACGCATTCCTACCCCATCTAGGGCACCTCCTTTGATGATTACGGTACCTGGTCCCATGTCGTATACCAGTGAGAAGGCCATCCCATGGCATTATGGTGTTGATGTTTATTACCATGGGGTGAAGCAGGAGGCAAGTACCCGTTCGTCTGAGGAAGAACGTGCTGAAGATAATGAAGGGGGAGTTCATAACTTTTCTGGTGTGGGTCGAATGACTAGAAGCGGGAGAGTATTTGGTCCTTCCAATGTGCAAGATGCGGCAGATGCTTCTGCAAGATAAAAAAGCAAAACAGCAGGCGATGATTGGTAATCCAAGGGTTACGCCAGCCAATGTGACTCAACCAATTCCGATACCAGAAGCTTCTTTAGTTCCCGATGAGGTTGAAGAGTTAATGTGAATTATCAGAAAAAGTGATTATAGCATAATTGATCATCTGAGCCATACTCCTTCTAAGATGTCTATCTTGTCTCTGTTGATTTATTCAGAACCTCACAGAAATTCTTTGATGAAGTTGTTAAAGAATGCGTTCGTGCCACATGAGATAACAGTCAATCAGTTTGAGAATGTTTGTGCTAACATATCTGTCGGGAACGGTCTGGGCTTCACATATTTTAATCTTCCTCCGGAGGGGCGAGACCATAACAAAGCGTTGCATATTTCAATGGAGTGCAGGGGCACTACTTTATCCCGGGTTTTGGTGGACACAGGGTCGTCTTTAAATGTATTGCCTAAGTCAGCATTGATGAAAATTGATTATTCTGGACTGGAGTTACGCCCTAGTGATTTGATGGTGAAGGCGTTTGATGGGTCTCGAAAGTCAGTATTTGGGGAGGTGGAGTTACCAATCAAGGTTGGTCCTTGCACCTTCACGGCTACATTTTTTGTGATGGATATACAGCCAGCGTATTGTTGTTTGTTGGGGAGGCCGTGGATTCATAAAGCAGGGGCAGTCACTTCTACTCTTCATCAGAAACTCAAGTATCCTGCAGAGGGAAAGGTGATAACTATGTGCAGCGAGGAAGAATACATCGTGAGTCATTTGACATCATTCCGCTATGTTGAAGTTGAAGGCGAGATACGTGAGACTTTGTTTCAGGCGTTTGAGTCAGTTCATCCTGTCAATTTTCCTCCTCCAGAGCAGAAAAGGAAGCTTGAAACTTTTATGTCTTCTCTCAGGGATGCGAGAGCTATGATGGAAAATGACAACCCTGAAGGTTGGGGTCAGGTGCTGGACGTTACCCCAAAATTTAATAAATTTGGTCTTGGTTTTAGCCCAGGTCAGCAGAGTTCAACCCCAGAGCATCTAGTTTATCTACTCCTGTGAAGTTTTCCCGTCCTTGTGCTACTCAAGAAGGACACGTCAATGCAGTTGGCGACGATAGGGTTGATGGCTACAACATCAAAGATTGGATTCGTCCGAGTATTCCAGGCCAGACACTCAACAATTGGACTTCTGTGGATGTTATCCAAGTTTCAAGCACTGAGGAGTAATTTTCTTATTTTCTTTTATTATCATATCATAGTTCCTATGCTCTGCCCAAGACGTAGTGGATCATTTGTGTAGGGCCACCATCTTTATTTTCAAAAGTTTATCATGAAATAAAGGACATTTTTTCCTTCAAAATTTTGCTCCATTTCTTTTTTTATTTGAATGGCAATGTTTCTCTTTTCACACACTGTCACTAAAAAATGCCAAAATGTCATTCATGCAGATGCACTTCCACCACTGATTATATTGATAACGACTCTTCTATGGCTCATTATGACTTTGATACTCCTATTTATCAAGCTGAAGAAGAAGCATATGAGGATTGTGATCTTCCTAAGGAATTAGCAAGATTGTTAAAACAAGAGGAGAAGGTTATCCAACTAAATCAGGATTCGATTGAGGTGGTGAATATTGGCACAGAAAAGGTAAGAAGAGAAGTCAAGATAGGGGAAGATCTCGAGGAAAGTATAAAGGTCAGATTGATTGAGCTACTCCGGGAGTATTCTGATATCTTCGCTTGGTCTTATGAGGATATGCCTGGGTTGGATATAGACATAGTGGTGCATCGACTACCGCTCAAAGAAGGTTGTTCCCCTGTCAAGCAAAAGCTCCGAAGAACTCATCCTGAGATGTCCAAGAAGATCAAATAGGAGGTCCAGAAGCAGTTGGACGCGAATTTCTTAAAGGTCATGAATTATCCGCCATGGATTGCAAATATTGTGCCTGTGCCAAAGAAGGATGGTAAGGTCAGGATGTACGTGGATTATAGGGATTTGAACAGGGCCATCCATAAAGATGATTTCCCTCTTCCATATATTGATGTGTTGGTCGATAATACTGCTCATTCCAAAGTGTTTTCGTTCATGGATGGTTTTTCGGGTTACAATCAAATTAAGATGGCTCCGGAGGATATGGAAAAGACAACATTTATCACACCTTGGGGAACTTTCTGCTATAAAGTGATGCTGTTTGGTCTGAAAAATGTCAGGGCAACATATCAGCGCGCCATGGTCACCCTCTTTCATGATTTGATTCACAAAGAGATTGAGGTATATGTGGACGATATGATTGTTAAGTCTGACACGGAAGAGGAACATATTGTTCATATGGAAAAATCGTTCGAAAGATTGAGGCAGTTCTTGCTGAGGTTGAATTCGAATAAGTGCACCTTCAGGGTGAGATCCAACAAGCTGTTAGGTTTTATTATAAGTGAAAAAGGTATCGAGGTGGACCCGGCCAAGGTAAAAGCGATACAGGAAATGTCTGAACCAAGGATAGAGTAGGAAGTACATGGTTTCTTGGGAAGTTTAAACTACATTTCTAGATTTATTTCTCATCTCACAGCCACCTGTGAACCTTTGTTCAAGTTGTTGAAGAAAAGTCAGACAGTAAAATGGAATGAGGATTGTCAGAAGGCCTTTGACAAATTAAAGGAGTATTTGCAGGAACCTCCGATACTCATACCTCCAGTGGAAGGAAGGCCACTAATCATGTATCTAACTGTGTTGGAGAGCTCAATGGGTTGTGTCCTCGGTCAGCACGACGAGACAGGGAAGAAAGGGCAGGCTATTTACTACTTGAGTAAGAAGTTTACGGAATGCGATTCGAGGTATTCATTGCTGGAAAAGACTTGTTGTGCGCTTGCCTGGGCCGCCAAACGTTTGAGGCAATACATGTTAACTCACACCACCTACTTGATATCCAAAATGGATCCAATCAAGTACACTTTTGAGAAGCCAACTCTTACAGGCAGGGTATCCCATTGGCAGATGATACTCACCGAATATGATATCCAATACACTACTCAAAAAGCAATTAAGGGTAGTGTACTGGCCGACCATCTTGCTCATCAGCCCATGAACGATTATGAACCGATGAAGTTTGATTTCCTAGATGAGGAAATTGTGTATATTCGGGATTGTAATATGCCAGACCCAGACGAAGGACTCGAGCCGGGATCACGTTGGACGCTTGTTTTTGATGGTGCCTCTAATGCCATGGGCAACGGCGTTAGAGCTATTATCACTTCCCCTGAGGAATACCATATTCCTTTCACGGCTCGTATTTGTTTCGATTTCACCAACAACATGGCCGAATATGAGGCTTGCATTTATGGCATTGAAGCGGCGATCGACCTACGCATCAAATTTTTGAAAGTTTACGGGGATTCCAATCTTGTTATCATCCAGATTAATGGAGATTGGGAGACTCGCCATCAGAACCTAATTCCCTATCGTGATCATGTTATGAAGCTGATTCCGTACTTCGAAGAGATCACGTTTGAGCACATTCCCAGAGAAGAAAATAATCTAGCTGATGCACTGGCAACTTTGTCCTCCATGTTCAAGGTTAAGTGGGCTAATGAGGCACCTTCCATTACCATCAGAAGTTTGAGTGAGCCAGCTTTCTGTTTTGAGGCTAGTTTGGAATCAGATGGTAATCCTTGGTTTTATGATGTTAAACGATATCTTGAAACACAAGAGTACCCTGAAGAGGCATCCGTCACAGATAAGAAGTTCTTGAGAAGATTTTCAGCCAAGTTCTTTCTAAGTGGCAGTGTGTTGTAGAGAAGGCATCATGACGGTTTACTGCTCAGATGTGTTGACAAGATAGAAGCAGCTAGAATCATTGAAGAGATACATGAAGGTGATTTTGGGACCCATTCCAACGGGCATACCATGGCTAAAAAGATCTTGCGAGCAGGTTATTATTGGTCCACCATGGAGACTGACTGTTACAATCATGCACAGGTTTTCCACAAATGTCAAGTCTATGCTGATAAGGTGCATGTGCCGCCAGTACCTTTGAATGTCTTGACTTCCCCTTGGCCATTTGCGATGTGGGGAATTGATATGATCGGCAAAATTGAACCGACTGCATCCAACGGGCACCGTTTCATTCTGGTTTCCATCAATTATTTTACAAAATGGGTCGAAGCTGCATCCTATGCCAATGTCACCAAGCAGGTGGTAACTCGGTTCATTAAGCACAATATTATCTGCCGCTACGGAGTGCCCGAAAAGATCATTACCGATAATGGGTCTAATTTGAACAACAAAATGATGAAGGAGCTTTGTGAGTCCTTCAAAATCAAGCATCATAACTCTTCCCCATACCGACCAAAGATGAACGGTGCCGTCGAAGCGGCCAATAAGAATATTAAGCAGATCATACAGAAGATGGTGGTAACCTATAAAGATTGGCATGAGATGCTTCCTTTTGCTTTGCATGGTTATCGCACCATTGTGCGTACTTCGACTGGGGCAACCCCATTTTCATTGGTTTACAGCATGGAAGCAGTGTTGCCGGTAGAAGTCGAGATTCCTTCTCTTAGGATCATGAGGGATGTTGAGCTGGATGAAAGTGAATGGGTACAGAATCGGCTGGATCAGTTGGAACTTATTGACGAGAAGAGGTTGACGGCTGTATGTCATGGTCAGGTATATCAGAAAATGATGAGGAAAGCTTTTGATAAGAGGGTACAACCTCAGTGTTACAAGCCAAGTGACCTTTTGCTAAAAAGGATAATTCTCCCTCAGGGAGATCCCAGGGGCAAGTGGGTGCCGACTTATGAAGGTCCTTTTGTGGTCAGGAAAATTTTCTCTGGAGGAGCGATGATGCTCACGACCATGGATGGAGAGTACTTCCCTCTCCCTGTGAATGCTGACGTAGTTAAAAATTACTTTGCATAAAAAATAAATAAAAAAAACCCGCTAAACTGAAAACCCGAAAGGGAGGTTTAGGCAAAAAGAGGGTGTCCTGGTGAATTGAAAACCCGAAAGGGCGATTCGGGCAAAAGTTATGGACTTAAAGCAAAAGACTACGCTCGTCATGAGATCCTTTGTTTCTTTCCATCGTCCCGTCACCTGGCATAAGCTCGAAGTTAATCCAAGAATGATCTGTCTGAAAGCAGGAAGATAAAAGTGTAAGAGTCATAAGAGTCATGGCAGAGTCGGGACTTGGTGGATATTCACATTCACATTGCCATTTGTAAACACTTGTTTGCTTTGATTTTGTAAATTACTTGCTTCAAAATGTAAATGCCTTTTTCACAGGCTGATTTCTCAAAATCAATATAATATCTTCTTTAAAGTATACGTATACGTTTCTTTTCTCCCTTTTTACTATTTTTTTTGCAAAAACGTCCAATATTTTGATAAGCATGTGCATATAAACTGCGTGGGCCTTACACGGAAATGGTAATCTAAGTCATGGTTGGTTGATCGCTTGAAATACGGATAACAAACACAACTACTACTGTGCAAGGGGCATGTTTAGTTCTATGTTTGGTGGGATTCTCATTCACTTTACTGGTGGATGCCTTGCCATTTTGTTTCACAACTCTATGTTGTTGGTGAAGGTCATGGGTCAGGGTAATATCAAGACTACGGTAGGTCGACGAGATCGGAAAACCTAGTTGGAAATATTTCTTCCCCATAATGGCTTTTATTACGTTTCTTTGTCGCACTTTCATGTGTCATCTTGATTGATTGTTTTAGCATTGTCTGCATATAGGATTTTGTTTATAGCCGAATGTCAGTTTTGATGCGTTGAATATTTTTGCCTTGAAAAAAATTTGTTTCATTTTACTTAATCCATCCAGTATCACTCTTTAATCGTTTTTTCGGTCATTTTGATACCAACTGTGCCAATTCTTTTGCTTAGCCAAGAGTTTGGATGAAGGAGTTTAGCTAAAAACGATGATTGTAATGGTATGCTTTTGAGTAGAACCCCGTTAACGATGTACATACATTGTTTCAATCCCCAAACACCAGAGATATAAGGGAGTTCGACCCTCGTTAACCCCTATGAGCCTTCGAAGTAGGAGTTTCTTTTCCGTTCAAAAAAAACCTTATTTTTTTTAAACCAGGGGTAGGGTAGATGTTCAGTTAATTTGACCAAGAATTCAAATTTAAGAAGGAATGTCCCATCTGAGGATCACCATATTTTATCTTTTGCATCATGAGATCAAGAAAAATGTCTAAACCACGATGTTCATTTCCTCACAAAGTCCTGAGGTCGAGATCGAATCGATATAATAATGGCTATCCCTCGCCGACTAAGGAATGAGGCATTTGTTTTCTTCAAAAAAAAAAGAGAGAAAGAAAGAAAAAGTTCAAAGACCTAAAGTCACATTGACTTTGTTCGAAGTGGAAAGTATGAATAAGAAAGAAACAAAAAGCCCCGCTAAGTCAAAACTTGAAAACAAGTCAATTAGGCAAAAGTTGGGGTATCCCGCTGGACTCCCAAATTTGGAATTCAAAAGATTTTGTCCAGGCAAAAGTTAGGGAAAAGAGAGCCTAAAAGGCCAAAAAAAGATTATTCAATAAAATTTTCATCAAAAGAAGAGGAACATTAATATCAAAAACAAAAGCAACAAAAGTTAAGTGACAATCATTTTGGAGAATTTGCCGTGATCACTCTACCATTATAAATCCTTTTGAAAGATGAATGCTTGTGATAAGTCAACTGAACTTAAGACAGGATAATATTACGAAGAGGTGGGAACCAAATAACTTGAGCCTTGAAAAACTTTTTTTTTAAAACCTCGAACCAGGCCATGTTACAACCTTTAAAAGTCCTAACTGAAAAAAAGGTTTAACTCGAAAGCATACTACAATAGGATAACGTTTCCTAAACTCCCAAATATGTGTTGCATATCCATGATGGTATCTTATCACCCGCATCTTGACTTGTTTTTTTTTTTGAAAAAAAGAGAAGGGGAAGAAAAGTTTTGAAATTTTTGCACTCTAGCCAGTGATTCATTCACGACAGAGATGCGACACTTTGTAAGGTTTTCAACTTCAAGGCTTGAATAATCATCGCATCAGGTCTGTCATTCCCAAAATAAACATCTTTCTGCATACAAAAATTTTGTTTGACATCAAAAAAGAGTTTACACGTTGAACACCTGTAAAGAGCTTAATGATTGTCAGGAAGGGAATATTTGGTTTTTCTTCTGCTAGACAGAGCCCATGTATGAATAGGACTTTACCTATCCCCAGTGAAGTTTCGTTTCTGCAGCGAAGTTTTTTCCCCCCAGGAATCTTCTTTTAAAGGCTTCATTCTGAGACTCCGGATTTGAGAATGTCGCATATCCCCAACAGAGTTGCCAACAGAGATCCCTCGCCATGACCTCCAATTTCTCAGCCGATTTGTTGATTGGGGCATCCTTATGTTAATATCTTTCCTTATCCCCAGTAAAGTCGATACCGTGTGACTATCTGCATGATCCATCCAATGGTTGCATTCCAAAAAATATCTCTCTCCAACAAAAATCTTCAACAGAGTTCTGTACCCCCGGTGAAGTCTTATTTCCTCAGTAGAGTTTTGTTCCCCCAGCAAAGGTTTTCACCCCTCACTCCGGGTTTGTTGTCTTGGTATCATCCTCAACACGACCGCGCGTCGTCTTTTCCATAGATTACAATCTTGCCCTGATCTTCTCCCTCAATGTCTGATCTTCATATAGCATCCCTCTCCAGAAGCTACAGTGTCTATCTGATCTTCTCTAGGAGTTTGCAATTTATTTTTGCAGCTCCTCTCAATGTTTGTGGCCCGTTTCTACTGGTTTCTCGATTGTTACTCCCTGCGAAGCTTCGTCTCTTCGAGGTTCCCTCTCTAGCGGTTCCCCATATTTTCTCCTCTCCTTTGGATTTTGCAATTTATTTTTGCAAGTCATGTCAGATTCTGACTTCTTGGTTATTGGCTTCTCAATTGGCCATTCCCCAGTGAAACTTTTAAACATGCATCATTACATTTCATCTACCAAAACGCGTAGCATTTCCATTATATGGAACATTGCGCTATATAGAAAGAATTCAAACATGCATCGGAACATAAGCCATTATTGTTTCTGTTGTCCCCAGTGAATTTACTAATACTTCTGGTTAAATCCCCAACGAGGTCTTCGTCCTTATTATCTCGGTTTCCTCCCCATACCAATATCCTTTTGGCGTCAATCATTTGTTTGTTTGAGTGTCTACTCTTGACAGTAGTTCGGTTTCGCCCTGGCGCGGTCTTTTCGGGTTTAGTCTTCACTACCCTCTCTGGTTCATTCCAATTTCTATTGATGCACCTTTCGAATACCAGTTTCGTCCTGATATTCGCTTTTAGCAGGTTTTTAGGTGTACGCCCTAATCTCCTTGCTTTGGGTTGAGTCGAGTTTCGTCTCCTCACCTTGCGCGTCAAATCCAGTTTCGTCCTAGTGCTCATCTAGTTTAGTCTCGCCTAACTAGTTATTGAGTCGAGTTTCGTATCGTTTTTGCTTTCATACCTTGGACCCTTTGATGGTGTTCGTTTACCGAGTGCAGTGTTCGTACTGCGTCCCTGGTTTAAAATCAGTCTCTTTTGTTCCTTGGATTCTTCTATCAGTTTTCGTCACTGTTTATCCATTGACTTGAGACTAGCAGGTGCTCTAAGAAACATGCGCTCTAATCACTCTCGCTTTGGGTCGAGTTTCTCCTCGTCGCCTATGCATGAAATCTAGTTTCGTCCTGGTACTCATCTAGTTTAGTTTCGCCTAACTAGTTTTTGAGTCGAGTTTTGTCTCATTTTTGCTTTCATACCTTGGACCCTTTGACGGTGTTCATTTACCGAGTGCAGTGTTCGTACTGCATCCCTGGTTGGAAATCAGTCTCTTTTGTTCCTTAGATTCTTCTATTAGTTTTTATCACTGTTTATCCATTGATCTGAGACCAGCAGGTGCTCTGAGAAACATGCACTCTCATCACTTTGCTATGGGTCGAGTTTCGCCTCATTACCCGTGCGTGAAATCCAGTTTCATCCTGGTACTCATCTAGTTTAGTTTGGTCTAACTTGTTATTGAGTCGATTTTCGTCTCGCTTTTGTTCCTCATTTCTGGGATTCTTTCAGTTCCTTCATACTGTCTATCTTAGTTGAGATTAGCAAGTGCTCCTAGAATCACGCACTCTAGCCACTTTGCTATGGGTCGAGTTTCGCCTCCTCACCCGCGTACGTTTTCTTTTCCAGAGCTTAGTTTCACCTATACTCTCTGATTTGAGTTTTATCTCACCTTTTTTGAAGCCCAGTTTTGCCCTAGCACATCTGTCCAGAAGTTTAGTTGCGTCTACCCTTCTTTGTTTTCGTTCTGTTTCAACCTGCGTTACAGCTTCATTCTGACGCATGTCTTGGGGGTTTTCTGTTTCTTTTTTCTTTCTTTTTCAAGAGTGTAAATTTTCGGGTTCTTTTGTATTCAATCATCTTCAACTCTGAATGCTCGAAAGTTGTCACTTTTCTCACTTATCATGTTGAACATATTTGAATAGGGGCAGCTGTTGCACCCCAAAATTTACCCTATTGATTTAGGCTTATGTTTCATCACGAATATCATATTGCATTGCATTCATACATTGTGATGGGATCAAATTACTTTGGTTATCAAGTCTTCCTCAAGCTTTGAAGGTTGATTGCATTGACAAGTTGCTCAAGTAGAATCTTGTCATCTAAACCTCTGGATCTTTCAAGCTCAAAAGTTATTGCATATCTCAAGATATTTTATCCATCTCTTTGGATCATCAGAGGATTGAAGTTTGAGATTGATTATAAGAGGGATCACTCTTTTGATTCACCAGTCAAATTAGGGTTTTACTTGATCAAGGCTATTGATTAATGTACAAGTCTTGATTTGGAAGCTACAACATCTCATTGGTATTTGAAAAGTCTTTGTACAAGAAATTGGTCAAGATATTCAGAGGATTTGAAGTTTTGAAGATGATTCATCAGTCTCCTAAGGTGTTAACCAAAACTAGGGTTTGGGATTTTATCAAGATTTCTTGAGAATTTTGAAGTGAAACTTTGTACATGGCCTCTATATATTTGGAAGATCATATGTTTGAAGTTTTGATCATAAATTTTGAAGGGAAGTGGATCAATTGATTCAAAGGGGCAAAATGGTCATTTTGGTCAAAATCAGTCAAAGTCAAGGTTGACCTAGTGAAATTTTGGTCAACCATCAATTCAAGGATGTACTTTTCATATTTCAAGTCCATTTTTATCATTGGATCAAAAATATTGATGTTTGGGTTGAAACTTGTTCATGAAGAAACCCTAAAAGTTTCTAATTTTGGAAAATAAGGACTTAACTTCAAAAATTCATATTTTATTCACCTTTGATCAAAAAAATGCAAATGAAGTATGCTTGGAAAGATAAGAGTCTGATCTTTCGTCTCCTTTTTGTTTCATGTCCAAATTGGCAAAGAGTCAAGAGTTATGGTCTTTGGAACTTCATGCCTCAAGTTAAAGTTATAGGTCATTTCCCAAAATTAGTAAATTTCAAGCTCAATTTTGAGAAAATTGATGGATTCAAGTGAAAAAACTCAAAACTACAACATTGTATAGATTTTCAAGAGCTTTCCAAATTGTACTCATAGGACTCTTAATTCAAAAACATGAGCTCAAACCGAAGGAGTGAAGTTGAAATTTTTTTGTGAATTCATGCACACCATGCAATTTGCAAATTCTTGATAACCTGATTTGTGGCCCTTTGTTTCACTTCAAACTTGTCCCATGGCTCATTTGCAATGTAATAAGGCCCATCATGCCAAAGTTTGAGCTGCACATGGGCAAATTCAAGGGCAATCCGTGGTTTTGCAAAAAGTGGCACGAAAATGCCTAATCACCAACACTTGGTTAATACAAGGAATTAAGCCTTGATCTTTTGTTAACCTCTTCCTGGGATAAAAAGAACTGAAATGCACGTGAAAGGATTGAGAATGCACGGTGGATTTTAGTGCTTCATGTGCACACTTCAATTTTGCAAAAATTGGGATTCATTCTTTCTAACGGTTTTCAGTGTGAAAAGCCTATCCTACCCTCCTCTTCATGCTCTATATATTGAGAGGCAAGCTTCATTGAGCCTCATTGGTGCTTCATTTCATCCCTAAGCTCAAAAAACTCCTTAGCCACTTGTTCTGCAAATTTCTTTGATACTCTCAATTTACTTGCGCGTTTTGAGTATTTCTTCTTGCATTCTCTTCTCCAAATGATAAGGATTGTAGATCGAGACTTGGTTTGCAACTGGAGTGAAGGAGACAGTAGATTCGTTTTTGCCTCAAAGGTTAGAATTCTTAACTTTGGATCTTGATTTCTAGCCGTGCATTGTGTGATTTGAGCTCGTAATCATGTTGTTTGAGGTTCATTAAGTGTTTCTATAGCTTTAGAGATTTTGATTTGATGAGATGTGCATGTATGATGTATCTGAAATTTTCTGCTCAGTGAGTTTTTATCATTTTCATGAGATCTGTTCTTGATCTATGGTTAATTATTTAATGTGATTTGAATAGCATAATGTAGATGTCGTTTCTAGCTTTGCTTTGCACAAAATTTCATGAAAAATGGTGTAGAATTGAGCATGTTATGTTGATTAGAACATGAGGTGGTGGATCTGGTCTTACCCGCATTTTTGCCCTAGCCAGAGGTTGAAGATGATGGTGTGGCTTCCTCTGGTTGGTTGATTTGGTTTTTTAATTTATTTGAATTTTGTTTCATAACCTGATATAAATGATTTTATTTCTTGCTCAAAAATGGTTGAAAAATTATGAAAAAATTCAGGAAACCTAAAAATAATACTTCTGACCTTGTGCATTTTTTAAAATGTTTTGATTGGTTTAAAATTTTTTGTTATTATTTAATTATTTGTTTAATGTTTATTTTTGTTTTAATATTTCTTTGATCTAAAAATTCCACAAAAAATGTTTTGAACTCTTAAAATTATTTAGAATTCGATTCTGAAATTTGTTTGGTAGTTTTTCCTATTTTTGATTAGAAGATTAATTTGGGAGTTTTATTTGATTTTTTGTTTCACAATTTTATTTTAATATTTTTCTTAATCCAAAAATCCACAAAAAAATTATAGAAGTTTGTTTTTAATTCTAATATTTGAATATTAATTTTGGGATGATCTTCTTCTGACTTTTGATTGTAATTTTATTTTGGGATGTAATTGATTGTTTAATTAATTAATTGTTTGAATTTGATTTTATTTTTTACTTTTCTTTAATTCAAAAAAATATGGAAAATTAGGTATTCTGACCTTTTGAGTTTTGTCATGTTTGATGTATATTTGTTCTGAATTTTTTGAATTTTGATCTTATCTAATTAATATTTAAGATTAAAAGTCAAATAATTAGGGTTTTGTTGCTTATTGTGTAAGTTTCAATTCAAAAACCATTATGCCCTGAATTTTCAATGGAATTTAGTTCTTGATTATGGTTCATAGATGGGTTGAGGATTTAAATATGATTTTTATTGGATTACTTGAATTGGTTTGATATTTTTCCATAAATTATTTTGAAAACTTGTCTAGTTTGATAGTTTGGCCAACTAGTTTTGAACTTTGGGCCTCATTTGATCCCCTCCTCAACTATTCATGAACTTAAGACTTGCTTTCTGATTTCTACACACTTCAAAGATGCTAAGAAATTTTTTGTGTGAATTATTGATCCTTGTTTCTACTTTTGATGTATATTTGAAGTGAAGGTACCCAATTAATGTTGCATATCTTGTTGCAATTTGCTTGATGGCCAATGAACTTGAGTGAGGCCTATAATTGGGCACCTAATGATCATGTTGGTTCTTTCTATCCACATAAACTCAAGTCATTTCACTTAATGCCCCATGCTTGAATGATTGAACCTTTTGATGCATGTTTTATGACTTTTTGATCTTTACTTTGAAACTGGAGCCTTCAATTTGAGTTTGAGGTCACTAGATGGACAATGATAACATGAAGGGAAATTATACTTAAATGATAGTCTCATGAGGACTTGAGAGTAATTTATCCCTATTACTTAATTTAGTTTCTAATCATGAATAGAGTTTGGTTTCTTTCTTTTATCCTTGTTGAATTTTTTAGGCATTTTGAATGCACTTGTGTAGCATGTTATAGAATCAACACTTTAAACCTTTTGATCATGTCCTAATCATGTTTTGGAAGCTTTACTTCAAATCTCCGATTGTTACAAACTCTCTAATTTTGTCCTTGTTTGACTTTCTTCCATGGTTAGCTTGAGAACTAAGTCTTGATGCATTGTGTGGGATTCCTCTTCTATTATGCTTGTGAGCTGTGATAAATTAATTGAGTGTGATTGAATTGTGGTTGCTACTAACCTTCATGGTATTTGATTGTATTCTTCTCAATCTCCCATGATCCTTGATTGATATTCAATTGTGAACTCAACATGGTGATAGAAAGGAGCAACATTCCTCTAATTTTTGACCAAATTGTGCATATGCCTGTTTCTTTTTTTGTCTATCATATCTAATGTTTTGATAGTTTCTATCATGTTTCCTCACTTCATTATGGTGTCATCATCCATCCCTTATGTGAGTCATCATTCAATTTATGGGAATACTAACTTGGCTGTTGAATGTGCGAGGTACTTTGAGAAA
The DNA here is from genome assembly GCA_948472305.1 of Vicia faba. Lineage (NCBI taxonomy): Eukaryota > Viridiplantae > Streptophyta > Magnoliopsida > Fabales > Fabaceae > Vicia > Vicia faba. The sequence continues at coordinate 1,417,611,967 of OX451739.1, read as the reverse complement.
AGTTTTCCATTTTTGACTTGAGGCTAATGTGTTTCACTTTATTTGTGGAACACAATTTATTATATTGGCACTAATCTTGTGTTTGGCATATTTGATAGTTTATGCAGGATATATGTGTGTGATTATGAATTCTATACATTTCCCATGGGATCTGTTCATATCTGAAAATCTTAATACTTACATCCTGATGGCGTAATTTCTGACTTGATTTGTCTGTTGATGCCAGCTTGCTTGAAGTTCTATGGGTTTCTTTTATTCTTGTCCAGTTGCTACTGATAGTTATCTGTTTGGTATTGCACTATTTCTTTTCTTCTATTTTCATTTTGTATAGTTCTATGTTGCATGATGGGACCTCTGTTGCTGATATATGCCAGGAGGCCCTCTGTTTTTGTTTAATACATGTGTTGTGTTTGTTTCTTTAACTATTGATCGATGAGTCACTCAATTGGGAAATTGAGATCACGAATTCGCTCTTAGTGCATGTTCCCTATAGGATGTTTATTGTCTTTTCTCTTTAATTTTTGATCAATGAGTCACTCAATTTAGAAATTGAGATCACGACTTCCCTCTCAGTGCATGTTCCTTATAGGATGTTTATTGTTCTTTTCTATTTAATTTTTTATGGATGAGTCACTCAATTTAGAAATTGAGATCACGACTTCGCTCTCATTGCATGTTCCCTATAGGATAGTTTTGTTAAGCTTCCTTTGACATGTTAATTAAGGTAGGAATCCATGTATGCTGGAAGAGGTTAGGAATTTCCTTTATCCTCAACCTTAGGGTCAATCATTGTATGATAACACTAGGGATAGTGCTAGGCTAGTTTCCCTTAGTTGTTTTTTTCCTTCCTTTGCAACTTGCATCTTAAAACAAAAACAAAAATTCTTGGAAAATCATAAAACGCCTCTAATAAACTCAAACCTTCTTCAAGGTAAAAGATGTAAATCAATCTTATTTGTTTGTGCGCCCCTTGGTTTTGTTTTTAAACCTAGTTTACCGATGTTTCTCCATCGCACATTTGTTTGAAGCCGATGTTTCGCCATCGCACATGTTTGTTATCCTACTTTGATTCTCAATATCATTGTTAGGTGTGATGTTTTGTCATCCGGTTTATTGATGTTTTGCCATCTTTGCCATGATACCTTGTTATCTTATAGCTGATGTTTCGCCATCGCATACTTGTTTGAAGCCGATGTTTCGCCATCGCACATGTTTGTTATCCTACTTTGATTCTCAATATCATTGTTAGGTGTGATGTTTTGTCATCCGGTTTATTGATGTTTCGCCATCTTTTCCATGATACCTTGTTATCTTATAGCCGATGTTTCGCCATCGCACACTTGTTTGAAGCTGATGTTTCGCCATCGCATATGTTTGTTATCCTACTTTGATTCTCAATATCATTGTTAGGTGTGATGTTTTGTCATTCGTTTTATTGATGTTTCCCCATCTTTCCCATGATACCTTCTTATCTTATAGCCGATGTTTCGCCATTGCACACTTGTTTGAAGCCGATGTTTCACCATCACACATGTTGGTTATCCTACTTTGACCTTCAATGTCATTGTTAGGTGTGATGTTTTATCATTTGATGGTTCGCCATCTTTGACATGTTACTATATTATCATTTAGTCGATGTTTTAGCATCTCATTTGTTTGTTGTTTCATTTGATGTTTTGCCATCTTGACTGTTTTTGTTGTCTTAACTAAACAACAAAAACCAACCAGAATATATGAGCCGAACTACGGCTGCTCTGATTCCTTAAAAGGGATACGTCGGCATTGGGGTAGGGCCCAACCGAGCATGACTTTTTATTTTCCCTACATTATTTTTTTCTTTTTTTTTCTTTCGCATGCATTCCTTTTTTATCTTTAAGCCATAGACATAGGTTTTGACCACACCCATTAGATTAGACAACAAGAGTGGATACCGTAGAGTACTACGGACGTGTGGGGTGCTAATACCTTCCCGTCGCGTAACAGACTCCCTTACCCGATCTCTCGGTCGAAAGACCATGATTTCTCCCTCTTCAGGTTTTCTCGATGTTTACCTTTCCCTTTTGGCGGGATAAAAGACGTTCGGTGGCGACTTCATTGATGTTTCATTACACCAGATGACGGTTCGGCCAGGTGGTTTCAGTATCATCTTCATGTTTCTCCACGCACTTGAGAAATATCATATCGTAGTCTCTTTTGTACAATACATCGCCATTCAGAAAAAAAATTCGAAGCTTGCTTCCGCAGAGTTCATTTGTCAACCACGTAGGCATTTTCTGGATATTCTTGCTTCTCGAGATACCTTTTGATGTCATAGAACCAAGGCTTGTTATCTGGTCCTTCTTCAATGGTGAGGAAATGTGCAGGTTCTTCAAAATGTCTAATTGTAATGTGCGGTTCGTGATTTGGCAATGTCATTTTGAACATGGCTGATAAAATTGCCAAGACGTTTTCCATATTATTTTCTTCTCGCAGAATATGAATGAATGTAATCTCTGTAAATTCCGCAGCTAGCTTCAAAACATGATCCTGATATGGAATCAATTTGGGATGTTTAGTGTCCCATTCACTGTTGACTTGGTATATGACTAATGTTGAGTCTCCAAATACTTTAAGATGTTTAATTCTTAGATTAATAGTAGCTTCTAGACCCAAGATACAAGTTTCGTATTCAGCAATATTGTTGGTGCAGTCAAAACATAACCTTGTAGTATAAGGTTTGTGAAAATTCTTTGGGGAAGTCAAAACTGATCCTATACCGTGCCTTAGTGCATTTGAAGCCTCGTCAAACATGAGTGTCCAACGTTTGTAGTCACCTATAACCATGACATCTTCGTCCGGAAATTCGAACTTCATTGGTTTATATTCTGGCAATGGCTGATGAGCTAGATGGTTAGCTAGTACACTACCCTTGATGGCCTTTTGAGTAACATATTGGATGTCGTACTCTGATAGTAACATCTTCCATCGGGAAATCTGATAAGTGCAAATTATACCTATTTTTGTATATACTTTTTGTTGCACTTATCGACTTTTTGTTGTTAATATCATTAAATAAACCCGACTTTTGTGTAAATATATTTAGTTTGTGTTTATTTGTGTTTTTGTGTACATAGTGTGTCGTTTGATGCTTTCCATTCATTTTGTAGGTATTTTTTGCATTTTGGAGCATCAAGGAATAAGGTGTCGAAGGCATGGCTCCAGATGCGCGTTTTCGGAATAAAAGACCGGTTTTGGGACATTCTGTCCAGGAGAGCCCGCTCAACATACAGAGGCCGCTAAGCGCGAGTGCGCTCAGTGAATTTTGTAGAATCCTGCATGCATTTGGACAATTTGGTAGAACCAATGTTTTGAAGCGCGCTTAGCGTGGATAGCACGCTTAGTGCAGTTTAAGGCGGTTTAGTGTGTAAATTAAGGAAGTCGCGCTTAACGCGCCAGATCCACTTAGTGCGATTTGCTGAGATTTGTTTTATAACTTTCAGTTCATTTTTAGGGATGGTTTTGGCGAAGTTTTTTCTCCCAACTCCATCAACCTTTAATTTTGTTAGGATTAGATTAGATAACAACTATGGAGCTTGTATACGGATTATCTGAGGTGGATTGCTCTTCGATCGACACTGACAAACTGGTAGATTTGCGGTTCATTTATCTTTTTCTTTGTATATTCTCTATTGGTTGGGTTTGTATATGTATTTTCTTTGAATTCATGTATATTTTTCTCCCTTGGCTTTATATAAAACTTCCTTTACAAATCTTTGTCGATTATTATCCTTAATTTTTGCTCTGTGCCATGGATTGAGTTGTTATAGACATATACTACTTAGATTCTTATCTAGGATGATTATTTAATAGTGTCTGAATTTTAGAGATAGATTTAGCGTTGTTATTCACTTAGGGTGTTTGAGATTAATGCATATATGTTGTTTGTGTCGCTCTGAGAGATCGTCGATGCAAGCGATCACAATTGACTTCTATGTTGTTGAGGTGGTTCAGAGATTGCTACCAAGGTGATGCAGTCGGTCTCTCAATTGGGTTAGAAATGACTTAGGTTGTGAGTGACACGTGATAACATTGATGAATATTGTAGGTTTAGTATAACAGGTCGATATGTTTAATTCTGTGAGAAGTATTATATATGCATGCTTGATAAGTTATTCCTTTTTCCCTTTTTTATATATTCATTTTCTGTTGATATTTTTCCTCAACCCATTTATAACCAAACTCATTAACGATATATTTGTCGAACGGCGAATCAATAACCAATTGGACACGATACGATATAACCTAAATATCACCTGGTAAATTAATAACTTAATTTCTACTTTCCTCTTTACCGCGTGTTGAACCCCAAAATTTTCACAAGATCTTCAAAGGCTCAAAATTGCACAAGTGTTCACTAGGTCAAACCATCTCCTAAACACTGATGCCTTAAATTAGGGTTTTTATTTTCATAAGGATAATTATACTTCTAATGCATCAAATTACTTTCATGGATCATTTTATACCTTCAATAATACTCATGTCGAGTTTTAAGTCTTGAATAACAATTTTGCTCAGTCAATTGACCAGATGACTGAAAATCAACTATATTGGGTTAAAAAGTCAATTGTGTTCAACCTACAGTCAAACTTCATTATTTTTGGCCAACATCAACATTTTAAAGTCTTATTCATCATTTTATCAAGTATTGATCATAATCCCTAAAGAAAAGCACTTAATTTACCAAAAGGGCAAAATGGTCAAAATTAGGGTTTTGATTGTAATTGATTGATCAGTGACTTTTGACCTAATACATGATCTAATGGCTTGAATCATATTCTTAAGGATTTAAGTACAACATCTTGACTTAATTTCATGGTTCAAAACATTCCTCAAGATCAATGGATTGATAGTTGACATTTGATTAACTGATGAAAAGTCAACTGATACACAAAAAGTCAAACTTTAACTTTTTGGTCAAAATTCAATTTAAAAGATCACAATTCATAAAGATATTCAAATATATGATGCTTTATCATCAATAAATCAAGAAAGTCAAAAGTCAATTTGAAAAGTCAAACTTTCCGAGACTTAGAAATTTTTCGAAGTATTTTGTACATGATAAATGCATTACTTCATGACATTTTTTCACCAAGATGCAAGATGATTCAAAGAAAACTTTCAACATGAAAGTTGTAGATCTTGATAAATTCTATAACTTTGTATTATAGGGTTGATGTCCAAAAAATGCTTAGATTTGAAGATACAGGCCCCTGAAGTCATGACATTTTTATCTAACACTTAGAGAAATTTTCAACAGGTTTTGGTCAGTTTTTATCTCAACTTCTTGGCCAATTTTCATCAAGTTCCAATTTGATTTAGCCAAAGTAGTCAACATGAAAGTTGTAGATAATGTTTCAAGCTTTTCAAAACATCCAAGAGAATGAATTTATCATACTTGATCTAGGATATTCAAGGGTCTGGAGTTAGGCATCCATTCTTGAATTACAAGTCATTTTGTTGAAGAACATATAACAAAATCCTTTTGACATGATGCATAATATTACTTTGCAGGCCTTTTGACTTACAAATATATCCATAATCAGATGTTTAAACAATTGATTGAAGCATTATCAAATTGATTCAAGTATTGTCCATTGCATCATTCCATTTATGGCACAAAGGCATCATTGTCATTCACATAAAGCATGCTTTAAACAAAGTCAGCTCTCCTTGAGCCTCTAACATGTTTTTTCAGCACACACAATGTCAAAGCAAGAAGAAACATGCCTAAAAACTCCTAGCCACTTCAGATCCCTTTTGTACCATACATTGGGACATCAAATTTCACATAACTTGGTTGTTTCATCTCAACCAAACCAGAATTTTGACAACTTGTAAAACAAACTCTCTCATCCTCTCAAACCTCCTCTATAAATAGAGAGGCCATTTGCAAGCTAAAGGGCCAGAAGTTTTTTTTTGTGTAGACAAGTTTCTTAAAACTCCCCATACTCTCAAAAAACCATAACTTCCCACAAAACCTCAACTCTTGAGCTTAGAAACCAAAATCTTCAAATCTCTCAAACCTTGCATTTCTGTCCAAACAAACCATCCACATACTTCATGTACATCATATAGAAGTTGTTAAAACACAAGAGCAACTTCTGTAACATCACTATTACCATTCTCCAAACTCAAAAACAACCACTTGACTTCTCCAAGACAATACAGCAACTCTAAATCAAAACACAAATTTCAGCTTTAAGGTAAGTTTTCTTGACTTTGAACTCTTTATACAAGCATCATTTATGGTTCATTTGTGAAGATAAAATGTAGATATTATTGCCCTGGAGCTAACCATATGTTTACTTTTCATTTTAATTAACCATGTGTTGAGAACTAACTCATATATGCAGTAGAAAAATGTTAGAAGTAAAAAATAGCAGTATGAGTTGATACATATCTCTATATGTTGACACATATTAAGTACAAAACAGGTTATGAGTCGATACAGAACACGAATGAGTCGACACATAACCGAAATGAGTCAATGCAAACCATTATGTGTCGAATTATACTGAGTTGGTTTTGACTTCCAAGAGCAAAGAAATAATATGTATCGATACATAAGTGCATGTGTCGATCCAAAACAGGTTATGAGCCGACGCAAAGCTTTATCTATCGACTCATACTGAGTTGGTTTTGATTTCCAGGATCAAGGAATGATATGTATCTATGCATAAGTGCATGTGTCGATACAAAATAGATATGAGCCAATGCGTAAGTGCATGTGTCAATGCATAAATAAATTTTGTATCAATGTGTAAGTGCATGTGTCAATACATAAAAGTTTTCTTAAAACATTTTTTCTTTTTCTTTTTTACATTATCTTTATATTTCTTTATATTTTTATTGTTATTCATTATTCAATATGGTTGTAATAATGACTTAGGGTTTAATTACTTGTCATCTCCCCATTTGTAAATTTGTACCCCCATCCCCAAATGATGTAATAGCATAGAATCTTTACATTCTGCAATTTATCGCTTTCAAATACAAATGCGAGTAATTAGGGTTTGTATGGCAATACTAAAATCAACCAACAGAAAACCCTAATTCAAGACAAACAAAGCATGAAAAACAAACACTTTGCACACTTGCACCTCTAGGGTTAACCTCACTTGTTGCCTTGAGAAAAAAAGTCATGTCCCTTGAACGTGGGATACTTTAGTAATGACCCTCGAATACAAGATCATAGTCCCTCGATGACCCTTTGATGTTTCCTTCGGTAAAAATATCTTAGACCTTTATAAAAAATTGCTAAGGTATCCTACAATGTTGCCTTCTATGACTATACGACGAACCACACATGTCCCTTCACATCCAATGATAGGGCTTCTTATCAATCAATGGTAAGATATAAATATCTAAAGGAGGAGGAAATGAACAAAGACTTTTTGAGTAGGTAGAACGTTTGTAGTTGCTTGCTCACAATCAATTTCAAAAACATCTTTTAAACACACCAACACTTTCAAATGAAATATTTTCAAAGGTTAACACTTTTTATACATTCTTATAGAGACGAGAATCATTACAAAGTTCACCTAAAAAAAAGGCACTTTCAAAAATACTTTCAAAAACATCACAAACAAATTTCAAACAAAGCATTTCAAAGTGATCTAGCAACTAAGAGCTCGTAGATAACTACGGATGAAAGGGGTGCTAACACCTTCCCTTTTCATAACCCACCCCCCCCCCCCCCCCCCCGAACTCAAGAAAATTCTCAAATGGTGTTTCATGTTCTTTTCGCCCTTTCCTTTATTGGATAAAATAAAAGTCGGTGGCGACTCTTGCTATCCACAACAATTGCGATAAAACACAAAACACCCAAGTCAGTTCTCCCACCGTATTACAGAACTGGCGACTCTGCTGGGGAGAATAAGAGTGGGGTTACTTTAGAGACTAGATCACATTTAAAATGCTTTCATTTGTTTGACTTGTCTGCTTTACATCTTTGGGCCTATGTTTGGGTTTCTTATATAGATCCTCTACCCGAATCTGGGGACATCATTATGTAAGTGGCAATAGATTGTGGAAATTGTACGATATAGACCGATATGGTTGAAATAATGGCTACGTTTATGTGACACATTTGGTGGTACCAGTATCCCTTGAGTTGAATCGAGGAGAGTACATGGCCGATGTGCAGTGCCATAAAGCACTAACTGACCGTAGAATCTTTAGTTGAACAACTTAGCCATTAGAAAGTAGTGAGATAGCCGACTTTGGTGCAAAGCTGAAAACTAGTTGATACTTGATACTACGCTCATTGAGATCGGACTTTTGTGATATTTTGGCCGTAAAAAAAGATTGATTATGCTAAAATAAGGCCCAATGAAGAAAGATCAGTGATATTGAGTTTCCCTAGAACCTGGTTACTTTCTAGGACAGGTTGAACCAACTAAACTTCAAGAGGGTACTTACCTATGAAACCCATGCAAGCCTAAACCTAAGGTATTTGTCTGCTTTGTTTTTTATTATTATTCATGACATCATAAACATCATAACATCATAAGCATTCTCACTAGCCATTTCAAGGATTTAGGAATTTATCTTTGTTATGTTTTGTAGGACATGGCTTCCACTCGTAGGAATACCATCTGAGTCAACTTTGTGAAAATGAATCCTCAACTTCAAGAGTTAGCATCAAGAGTTCCTGGAGATTCTCCCTTCACCACGAAATATGGTCGACTTCTCAATTTGGCTACCTCAAAATTCCAAGAAGAAATGATGTGTGTACTTTTATAATTCTTTGATCCTATGCATCATTGCTTCACATTTCCCGACTACCAATTGGTTCCTACATTAGAAGAAATCTCTCAATTTCTATGAGTGCATGTGCTTGACCAAATAACATTCACCAGTTTAGATGAAACTCCAAAGCCTGAGGTTATTGCCAAAGCCTTGCATTTAAAGAGATCTGACATTGTGACAAATTGGGAAACAAGGAGTGGAGTTAAGGGTTTCTTAGCCAATTTTCTGTTGGAAAAGGCTCGTTTGTTTTGGGAAGATATGGATTTTCAATATTTTTAGGATGTCTTGGCTCTTCTAATGTATGGTTTGGTTCTATTTTCCAATCCAGACCAACTCAATGATGTAAATGCCATCAAGGTTTTTCTCTCTCGTAATCCCATACCTACTTTGATTGGAGATATTCTACATTGTTTCCACACTCACACCATGAAGAAAAGCGGTACTCTTTTATGTTGCCTTCCATTGCTGTCCAGGTGGTTTATTTCTCACCTACCTCGATCAACATTGAAGAATGAGCAAGGCTTGACATGGTCTCAAAGGATTATGTCACTCTCGCATTTGGATATTCATTGGTGTTCTCGATCTTTGGAGGATGTTATCATTATTGACCATTGTGGGGAATTCCATAATGTCCCTCTCCTTGGCATTAGGGGAGGTATCACTTATAATCCTTTTTTAGATCTATGACATTTTGGTTATGCTCGGAGGGATGGCCCTCATGACGTACTTATCCAAGGAATTGTATTTGACTATGAGAACGATGTCCAAGGTTATCGTCAAAGATTTGTACGAGCTTGGAGCATGGTGAACAAAGTTGATAGTAAAACTTTAGGGCAAAAGAGCCTTATATCAAGTGGGTTCTTGCTTGCGCTCAAAGCCTTATGATGCCGTATTTTGCCATCTTACCTATCATTGTGGAACCTATTGCCGAAGGAGATATTCCCTACACCATTCTTCATCCTGACATGCCTACTACTGTCTAAGAGTTGCAAAGATCATGGATTCAACTCAAAAGGGAACGAGACACCTTTGAAGCACAATTCTACGCAAGTGAGAAGAAGGCCTTGGAGCTCACGATGCAACTTCATGAAGAGAAAAACTTGAATTCCTACATCGCACCAAAGAGGGTGCGCCCATGGTGAACTTGAGTCCTTTTGTTTTAGGAGTTTATTTTGTTTTCTTTCTTCCATTCTAAGCCCAAGAGGCATTTGTAATTCATGTTTCTATTAATGCAATTAATGTTTGTTGCTTTATCTTTGTCTAAGCACATTATAATTTCTTTAAATCCTTGAAAACATTGCATTCGCATAACATGCATCATATCATAAGCAGGTTTTCCGACATAGGTTTCTTCATCCTCTTACTGTTTATTTCAGTATAAAGATGGATCTCGAGAAAACTGTCAAGGACTTGTAGACTCAACACTCTCAATTTCAAGACACTCTGCTCAACTTAGCAAAGGGGCAACAAGAAATGATAGCTCTTTTGGTTACAAAGAAGAATACCAAGAAGAAAGATGTAATCAACATGGGGAAGAGGTTTAAAGGCCCTGTCAAACAAGTTCAAGTTAAAGAGGATTCCTTCGAGGAGGATGAAAATCAAGATGAAGACGTTAGGAGCACCCGTGTCGGGGTTGGAAACAATAAAATCTCTGAAGACGAGGATTATTCTGATGAGCAATATCCGTCGGTTGACGATAAGTATAAGCAACTAGAAGACAGATTGAAAGTTATGGAAATCCAAGTTGTGCCTGGCTTGGTCTTTGAAGACTTGGGTTTGGTACTTGGGGTAGTCATTTCCTACAAATTCAAGATACCAGTCTTTTCCAAGTATGATGGAGTTTCATGTCCAAAGCATCATTTAAGATCTTATGTCTGTAAAATTCAGCCTCATACCACTGATAGAAAACTATGGGTGCACTTTTTCCAAGAGAGTCTATCTGGGACACAGTTAGAGTGGTTTTACCAATTGGAAGGGACAAACATCCATACTTGGGAGGACTTGGCCATCGCATTTTACCGCCAATATCAATATAACGCCGATCTTGCGCCAACTAGGGTGCAATTGCAAGGCATGACAATGGGTTCAAATGAGGGCTTCAAAGAATACGCCTAAAAATGGAGAGAATTGGCTGGTAGGGTGCAGACACCCTTAACAGATAGAGAATTGGTAGATATTTTTATGGGGACATTGACTGGACCATTCTCCAACTTACTGATTGGGAGTTCATTGTCTAGATTTACTGAATTGGTCTTAACTGGTGAGAGGGTTGAAAGCGGGATTAAAAGCGAAAAGATACATATGGCCTCCACCTCAAACGCTGTGAAAAAACCATTTACTGGTAAAAAAGAGACTAATGTTGTGTATGTATCAAGAAGTCGTGCTAAGACTGACCGCCATCACTCAGTGGGGGCAGTTTTAAGTTCTAATCATACATTTACTCAATCACAACAAAAGGGTAGGCGTAGGACGAAGTTTCAAGAAAGACAATGGTAATATGGTGGGAGAACTGACTTGGGTGTTTTGCGTGTTACCGCAATTGTTGTGGATAGCAAGAGGCGCCACCAAGTTTTCTTTTATCCAATAAAGGAAGGTTGAAAAGAACAAGAAAGACCTTTTGAGAATATTTTCTTAAGTTCGAGGGGTAGGTTATGAAAAGGGAAGGTGTTATCACCCTTTTCATCCGTAGTTATGTACGGGCTCTTAGTTTCTTGGTCACTTTGAAATGCTTTGTTTAAAATGTGTTTGTGATTGTTTTTGAAAGTATTTTGGAAAAGTTCCTTCGTTTAGGTGAACTTTGTAATAATTCTCATCTCTATAAGAATGCATACAAAGTGTTGACTTTTGAAAATATTTCATGGAAAGTTTTGGTGTGTTTGAAAGAAGTTTTGAAAATGGTTGTAAGCAAGTGTGATACGGTGGCAGAACCGACTGTTTGATACTGGTTTGCGTTTTGCGTTTTTTGTTTGCAAAATGTCGTGGTAAGCAAGAGTCGCCACCTACTTTTATTTCATCGAATCATGGAAAAGGAAAAAGAACAGAAAAAACCTTTTTATCCGTAGTTATCTACGGGCTCTTAGGTACTTGCTCATATTCTTAAAATTGCTTGTGTGTGTGCTTGCTTTGAAAATATCATACTTCGTGATAACCCTTGTATCAGTCCTCAAGGATGTGACAAAGTGGTTTTGAAAACTATTTTTTGAAAAGTTGTTAGTGTGAAAAGATTTGTTTTGAGCAAGTACCTACTAGCATCTACCTACTCGAAAGAAGATTGTTTCTGTTCTATTTCCTTTAGACAGCGCTATCCCACTATTAAGGAATAGGTAGCACCGTCATTGGAGTTTGTAAGGGACATTCGAAAGGGACAAATACAATCACTAATGCAATAGTTATAAAACCTTAGTAGTAACCCTAGAGTCTTAAGATCTTTTCGAGGCAACATTTCCGAGGCAACATTCAAATGGGACATTTGATCTTTTAGACAGGATGGCCACCACTAAAATCTCCTATGATTAATGATTGTGTACCGAAGGCAACCGAAGTGAGGTAAACCCTAGGAGTGAACATGTGCGAGTGATTTGTTTCAGTTATTTAATCTTTGCACATTAGGGTTTTCTAACTGTTTTAATTTTTCATGCATTCTTGCCATACAATCCTATTAGCCATACATCTAGACAGTTAAAATTTTGCTGAAAGTAAAAGCGGAAGTAAGCCTAGCTATTACATGGCTTTGACAGTTACATAATTGTCTTGATGAGAAATAAAAGTGCGGAATTTAAAACCCTAATTAAAACTATTGCAACCTTGAAACAATTACAATAATAATAAGAAGGAAAATTAAAAACGCGCGGTAAATTAAATGCGAGAAATTAGAGTTTTGACCCTTGACTAAACTTAATTGTAATTGATTAAAGAAAAATCATTTTTTGTCATTTTTTGTTATTTAAGAGAATAAGGAATAATTGAATAAAAAAAGAACCTAATTACTAATTAACTTTAATTAATAAAAATAATTAAGTTAACCTATTTTTTGTGTTTTTGTTTGAAAAAAAGAAAATAATTAAATCAACAATTTAAACCTAGTTTTCTAATTGATTTTAATTATATAAAAAAGTTAAAATTTCCCTAAATTAAATTAAGCTAATTAATTTAATTAAACTTGATAAAAATAAATAAATAAATAAAAACCCAATTCTAATTTTTATGACTTTTTGATTTTATAAAAAAACTGATTTTAAAAATAAAATAAATATAAAAATTGCAAAGATAAGAAAAATAAGAAAATAGAAAATTTAGGAATGGGCCCGCTATTAGCAATTTTGGGGGGTGTTAAATTGAAATCCTTGGCCCATTATGCCTCCAAACCCAGTCAGCGCTGGATCTGGTGCAGTGTTGACTTTGTGGTGCATCCTACTCCTTCCTTGCAGGCGTTGGATCTTGGCTGGAGATGGATCTGATGGTCAGATCTTGAGTTGTATGGTGGATGGCTGGGAATGCGGTGCTCCTGATCATATGTAAAAAAAAATATAAACAAATGTTGGGACCTGGGATCGAACCCAGGTCCTTATGCTCGCCTCCAGTGATGCCTTGCCAGCTGTGCTACATAGTTATCTTATTCATATAATAGAAACAAAGCATAATAAGCAAAACAAACAATGTATTCAAAAAATGCGCGCAAAATTCAAATCAGCCATTCATGGGCTGCCATGCATCATCTTCTTCCTTGTACCGTTGCTTTAGGTAAAGCACTTTTACCTACAGACGTTTTTCCATAGCTACAACCCTGTCCATCTCAAAAATCATGTACATGCAATATAAATCAATTTTAATGGTACCAATCAACTCATCTTGGTCTCACGAGTGTCATGGTACCCTATTCATAGTCCAATTTTCCCTGTATCTAAAATCCCCAAATCGAGCTCTTAAACCCTAGCAATGGTGAATATGGATTCATGCACTGTTAGTACAATTAAGCTATACAGAAAGCTTGCAATCATGATTACGAACAAGAATATATGGATAACATGCGTTTAGGATACATAAAACATTGAAATCGAGTTTGAGTTTTTTGTGCAAACCGTGAGGTCGTAATGTGATGATTCTGGATGCTTCAAGGCTGCCAAATGATGCTATTAGCTTCCTGAGAGGTCCAGAAATGGATTAGAAGCCTTGGAATGGTTCGAATTGGCCTGTGGAAGAAGATAGGTCTCACACTTTTCTTTGAAATTTTTGAGTATTCTTCTTGCTATTTCACACCTCCAATCCTTGTCCTCTTGATCTGGAATTGTTATGCCCTTATAGTAGACTGAATTAGGTCAACAAATTTGTATCAAATCTTTGAGAATTATGAAAATTGGATTTGATTTGCTTCATGTATGATTTCTTTCCAAACTTGTTTCAATCCAATGTTTTTCAACCTTAATGAACCTTGCACGAATTGGCTGGCATGCTAGCTGTACATGGACTTAAAATGTGCATAAAAATCTCAAGATTTGATTTGTTTTCATTTTTTTTACCATTTAATTTGATTTATTTTGATTTAAATGAATAAAAAATCAAAATAAATGATAAAAGTAATAAAATAATAGGTGGAAAAGCTCAAGGGTCGTGGGTCCTATTACAAACATGTTTCAAGCAAGAAAACATGGGCCCTTTGGAAAAAAATGCAAGTTTGATCAATGTTGACTTTTGACAATTCTCCAAAAATTGCCAACTTTGACAATGTACAACTCTCTCAATTTTGATCCTAGGAAGGTGTTCTTGGACTTTTTGAAATATTAGGATGTCCCCTAACCAACCCTTTGTGTCTCATGTCAATTGGATCTTCCATGTTCATGTATGAAGCTTTGACCCAAAAGGTGTTTTTGTTGACTTTTCAAAATGACCCATAATGTAAAAATTCATATCTTTTTGTGAGTGCATATTTTGAACTTGTGAGATGAAGGTGGGTTGTAGGGAATTGTATCCTCTTAAAAATGAGCTTTGGATGGAAAATTTATGATAAAGTATGAAGAAGTTATGCTTGGTCAAGGTTGGGTTGACTTTTCCTGCAAAACCCTAATTTAGCAACTTTTGGGTTTTGATGAATTTGGAGCATCCCTTGAGGAATCATGATCAACCCTTGATAAAATGATGGATAACACTTCAAAATTATTATGTTGACCAAAAATCTTAAAGTTTGATTGTATGTGGGCCACAGTTGACTTTTGACCTAGTATAGTCGATTCTCAAGCATCTGAGCAGTTGCCTGGGCAAACTTCTTGTTCAAGGCATGATACTTGACATGTAGGGTCTTGAGAACATATTAAGACCATAGAGAGCATAGGAGACCTTTGTGGTCGACACATATGGATGAAAAGGGAAACCCTAATTTGAGGTATACTGCCTTATGAGAGAGTTTGTCTAGTCAACTCTTGGACTTCCTTGAGCAACTTGAGGACCTCAATTGTAATGTATTGAGTAAAATGAGACAGCAAATTTTGGGGTACAAATGCAAGCAATTATGAATGTTCTACCTACTCAAAAGGTCTTTGTTCATTTACTCCTTCTTTAGACATTGCTATCTTACCATTGATTGATAAGAAGTCATATCGTTGGATGTGAAGGGACGGGCATGGGTTATCGTATAGTCACAGAAGGAAACATTGTAGGATACCTTAGCAATTTATCTTAAGGGTCTAAGATAGTTTACCGAAGGCAACATCGAAGGGTCATCAAGGGACTATGATCTTGTATTCGAGGGTCTTTGCTAAAGTATCCCACGTTCGAGGGACGCGACTATTTTTCTCAAGGAAACAAGTAAAGTTAACCCTAGAGGTGCAAGTGTGCAAAGTATTTGTTTTTCATGCTTTGTTTGTCTTTAATTAGGGTTTTCTATTGGTTTATTTTAGTCTTGCCAAACAAACCCTAATTACTAGCATTTTATTCGAAAGCGATAAATTGCGGAAATTTAAAGTCCTACACTATTATAATACTTTTAGGGGATGGGGGTACAAGTTTAATGAATGGGGATGAAAGAGATAAAGCCCTAATTACTATTACAAACCATCAATGATCTAAAAACATCAACAAAAGGTCTCAAAAATCAAGAATTTTGGTGCCTGGGTGACACGGGTCGTGTCTTGTAACACGGGCACCCGTGTCAGGACCTTGTAATTATTCCTGCATTATTTTTCTGTTCCGGACAAGCTGACACGGGTTGTATCATGTGACACGGGCACCCGTGTCAGGACCCTGTCTTGCCATTTTGCCAAGTTTTAATCCTAGTAAGAGGGACATGGGTCGTGTCCTGTGAAATGGGCAGTGTCAGAACCCTGTCTTTCCATTTTTCCGGTTTTATTCCTGAAACCTCCCGTGTCAGGTAACACGGTCGGCCGTGTCAGACTTCCAGAAGCATTTTTCTGTAGTTTTAAGTGTTTTCAACTCTTCTACTTTGATTTGTCCGGTTTTATTCTTTTGAAAATGAAAGTAAAATAATGTATGAGCAAGGATAATACAGTTTGAGAAAACTTACCTCTTTAAGTGAAAACTCGAAATGTATATGTATGTTTCCAGGTGCAATGTGATGATTGATTGATATTCCTTAGACCTCCTTGAAGTTGTTCCAATATTTACTTCGTGCTGAAAGCGTTTGAGACTCTCCAACTAAGTCAACTTGCAAGACAATGTTTTTTGAGTTTGGACGGTGATGATAATGATCTTACAGAAGTTATTATTGTGTTTAAACAAATTCTATATGATTCATATGAGGTATGTGGATGGTTTTGTTTGGACAGAAATGCAAGGTTTGAGAGATTTGAAGATTTTGGTTTCTAAGCTCAAGAGTTGAGGTTTTGTGGACAGTTATGTTTTTTGAGAGTATGAGGGGGTTTGAGAAAACTTGTCTACACAACAAAAACTTCTGGCCCTTTGGCTTGCAAATGGCCACTCTATTTATAGAGGAGGTTTGAGAGAGCGCGAGAGTTTGTTCTACAAGCTGTCAAAATTCTGGTTTGGTTGAGATGTAACAACCAAGTTATGTGAAAATTAGTGTTCCAATGCATGGTACAAGCATGATCTGAAGTTGCTAGAGGCTTTTAGGCTTGTTTCTTTTTTCTTTGACATTGTGTATGTGTAGAGAAAACAACTGAGAGGCTCAAGGAGTTGACAATTGCATAAAGCTTGCTTTATGTAAATGGCAATGGTGCCTTTGTTCTGTAAATGAAATAATGCAATGGACAATACTTGAATCACTTGGATAATGGTTCAATCAATTGTGTAAACACATGATTATAGATAGATTTGTAAGTCACAAGGTCTGCAAAGTAAGATTATGCAGCACATCATGCAAATTGGATTATTTGTTCTTCAACAAAATGACTTGCAAATCAAGAATGGATGCCCAACTTCAGGCCCTTGAATCTCCTAGCTCAAGTATGATAAATTCATGCTCTTGGATGTTTTGGAAAGCGTGAAACATCCTATATAACTTTCATGTTGGCCATTTTGACAAAATCATCTTGGGAATATGTGAAAAAACGCCAAGAAGTTGGGATAAAATCCTGACCAAAATCTGTTGGAAATTTCTCTAAGTGTTAGATGAAAATGTCATGACTTCATGGGCTTATATCTTCAAATCTAAGCGTTTTTTGGACATCAACTCTCTAATACAAAGTTTTAGAATTCATCAAGATCTACAACTTTCATGTTGAAAGTTTCCTTTGAATCATCTTGCATCTTGGTGAAAGAATGGCATGAAGTAATGAAATTATCATGTATAGAAAACACTTAGAAAAATTTCTAAGTCTTGAAAAGCTTAACTTTTCGCATTGACTTTTGACTTTCTTGATGAACAAGCTTTGCATTTTGAATGTCTTAATGAATTTTGATCTTTGAAATCAAATTTTGACCGAAAAGTCAAAGTTTGACTTTTGGTGTATCAATTGATTTTTCCTCAGTTGACCAAATTTCAACTATCAATCCACTGGTCTAGAGAAATGATTTAAGCCATGGAATTGGGTCAACATGTTATGTTTGAGTCTTTCAGATTATGCATCAAGTCGTTAAGTCATGCATTAGATCAAAAGTCAATGATCAATCGTTCTTAGTCAAAACCCTAGTTTGTGGTCTCAAAGTTTTGGAGGTGATTTTGTCTGATCAATTCCTTGAGAATCCTTGAGCATTGGAGGTCCTTTATGAAATGTCTTGAGAAAAGAGAGGGAAAATTTTGGGGTACAACAGATGCCCCTGTTCAATCTTCTTAAACCTGAAGAGGTAGATTGGCGAACCCGCCATTCGTGACTTGAAGGTGGAAGATGATTGAACACTTAAGTGCCCATAAATTTTAACTCGCTTGTGCATGAGGTGAATTGTGTTAATTATCGGGAATGGGCTTAGAGATGCCATTTGGAGAAGTGGTGAAGAGTTTGTCGGAGATGGGCTTACAGATGCCATCTGGAGTGACTGTCGAGGGAGAAGTATCAGAATAAATTTTTGGTCGATTTATACTGAAACTGTAGGTGTCTTTTGCTTGTTTTTAACTGGAGGAGATAAATCTAAACCAGAAAAGTCTTTGCTTGGTGACTTCATTGGGGAAATAACTCTAACCAGAAGAGGCATGTTGATTTCCTTTATTAACTGGCAGAAGTAAATCCATCCAAAAGAGGACTTTTGTTTTGTTGACGGAATATTTCCTGCAAGGAAGAGGGTTAGTTGCATGCAGATGTATGCATGGCTTAATGATGTCCTCAAAATAAATGAGATTATGTTGTATTCATTTGTCATGTATGTGCTATGATGAATGAATTTTATTGAAATGTGACTTTGTCTAGGAAAATAAATCCTTGACAAATGTTGGGGAGTAAAGGGAAGCTGAATTTCGGACTGCTGCTGGAGATGAAGAGTAAGTGTATCTTCAAACCTTGTTTAGAGTATTTTCTCTAGGGATTCCTGTTTTACTATTTCAGGAGAAATCCGTTGGGGAACATTGACTTTGCTTGAGGAAACTCTACAGGAAGTGTTGGTTTCTGCTTGGGGAATAGAGTTCAGGAGTTTTAGTTGTCTATTGCTCTATTGGGGAGCTATCTATTGATTGGAGAGGAAGAAATTTTAGTTGTTATCTGGTCGGATTCCAGACTTCAGAACAACTTATTGGGGATAAAGAAGTAATTGTTATTTAGTCAGATTCTAGGCTTTGCAACAACTCATTGGGGATAGAGGAAAGCTCTATTGGGGAAGAGGAGTTTTGTTAGTGATTTGAAAAAGTTAAACTATTATCTGGTCGGTTCCAGGTTTCATAGTAACTCAAATGGTTATCTAGTCCGGTCCAGGTTTCAACAACTCGAACTATTATCTGGTCGGGTCTAGGTTTCAGCAATTTGATTTGGAGGTTAACTGGTATCTAGTCGGGTCCAGGTTTCAGCAACTCGAATTTTTATCTGGTCGGGTCCAGGTTTCAATAAAGGAAGAAGTTAAACTATTATCTGGTCGGGTCCAGGTTTCATAGTAACTTGAACGGTTATCTGGTCGGGTCCAGGTTTTCGTAACTTGAACTGTTATCTGGTCCGGTCCAGGTTTCAGCAATTTCATTTTGAGGTTAACTGGTATCTGGTTGGGTCCAGGTTTCAACAACTCGAATTGTTATCTGGTCGGGTCCAGGTTTCAGCAATTGAAGAAGTTAAACAATTATCTGGTCGGGTCCAGGTTTCATAGTAACTTTAACGGTTATATGGTCGGGTCCAGGTTTCACCAACTCAAACTATTATCTGGTCGGGTCCAAGTTTCAGCAATTTGATCTTGAGGTTAACTGATATTTGGTCAGGTCCAGGTTTCAGCAACTCGAATTTTTATCTGGTCGGGTCCAGGTTTCAGCAATTGATTTTGAGGTTAACTGGTATCTGGTTGGGTCCAGGTTTCAACAACTCGAAATGTTATATGGTCGGGTCCATGTTTCAGCAATTGAAGAAGTTAAACTATTATTTGGCCAGGTCCAGGCTTTAGTAACTTAAAATTGAGATTTACTGTTATCTAGTCGGGTCCAGGTTTCAGCAACTCAAATTGTTTTCTGGTCGGGTCTAGGTTTCACAATAATTTATTTGGATGGCATGAAGTTGAACGAGTATTTGGTCGGGTCCAGGCTTCATAGTAACTTGCTTGAAAGGATGAAGTTGAACTGTTATCTGGTCGGATTCCAGGCTTCACATTAACTTGCTTGAAAGGAAGAAGTTGACTGTTATCTTGTCAGATTCCAGGCTTCGCAGTAACTTGCTTGAAAGGATGAAGTTAACTGTTATCTGGTCGAATTCCAGGCTTCGCAATAACTTTCTTGAAAGGATGAAGTTAACTGTTATCTGGTCAGATTTCAGGCTTCGCAGTAACTATCTTGAAAGGATAAAGTTAACTGTTGTCTGGTCGGGTTCCAGACTTCACAGTAACTTACTAGGATAGTAACGGCTTCGTTGGGGAATGAAATGACTCTACCGAGGATTAAGGGGTTTTGTCCATTAATGTGTAATAGTCTAAGAGGCAAACTCGAGCTGGGGAATTTGTAGTTTGTTGGGGAAATAAACCCAGTTAAAGAGAATATTTTTACAACCTTCTAGGGAAGTGACTTCTTTTAGGTAGAACTCCATAAGTCTTCTTTCTAATACCAACTCAACTGGGGAGAGGTTTTTTTTTAGAGACTGGAATTTTTGCTGGGATTGCCTGAATCTGTGTCTGTGGGGATAATCTTATTGAAGTATTATCGTGGGGGTGTCCCAAATACTTAAGGAAATGCTTGTTACTATTTTTATGTATACATTTGTTAATAGTTTAATCATGTTTATATGTATATGTTCATTCAATTTTAGTCATTGGACACTTTTGCACTCAAAACAGAAAAATGAAAAGTTTGCACTTCAAAATATATTTGTATTGATGTTTACCTATAAATAGGCATTTTTGTACAAGGGGACAAAGATCCTAGTAAGAGGAAATCGTCAAAATAATGAAAGGAATAAAAAATAAAAATGCAAATAATAGCCATGTGGAAGCAATCTCATTGGGTTCCAAATCCGCTATTGCCCCTATGCCTTCGAACATCATCTCTTGTCATTGAAAGAGGTCAATCAAACTGATCTTGGACCATTGGAATTGGAACTTGGTAATAAAGCTGGCTGCAGAGATCCAACGGGACATAGTCGTACGCTTTAATCCCTAATTTTTACTTGGACCTCCCTTTCGGGTTTTCAGCCACCGGGATACCCTTTTTTGCCCAAGCCGCCCTTTCGGGTTTTGGACTTGTCGGGTGTACAATCTTTTGCATTTATTCTTAACTTTTGCCCGAACCTTTTTGGTTCGCGGGATGCCCTTATTTTTTCCTAGGTATGTCAACCTAGCGGGTAATTCTTTATGCGTAGTATTTTTTGACTATGTTCGCGTTCATAGGATGCGAGAAATCTTCGTCGTTCATAGTAGCCAGTATCGTGGCTCTACCAGAGAAAACTTTCTTTACAATAAATGGTCCTTCGTAAGTGGGAGTCCATTTACCCATGGGGTTGCCTTGTGGGATAATGATATGCTTTATTACCAAGTCACTAGTCAGATACACTAGATGCTTGATCTTTTTGTTGAACGCCTTGATCATACGCTTTTGATATATTTGACCATGATAAACAGCAGCCAGTTTCTTCTCATCAATCAAGTTCAACTGATCCAACCTAGTCTACACCCACTCGTCTTCGCCTAGATCTGCCTGTTTCATAATCCTTATGGACGGAATTTGAACTTCTATAGACAAGACAACTTCCTTGCCACATACCAAAGAGAAAGGAGTTAGCCCAGTTAACGTTCGAGCTAAAGTATGGTATTTATGGAGAGCAAATGGTAGCATCTCATGCCAGTCTTTATATGTTACCACCATCTTTTGCATAATCTTCTTGATATTTTTATTGGCAGCTTCCATTGCGCCATTCATCTTAGGTCTGTACAGAGAAGAGTTGTGATGCTTGATTTCAAATTGCATGCAGAGTTCCGTAATCATAGCATTGTTGATTTTCTTCTCTAGGGAAATGTTCAAAGGTGATCTCCTCGAAGCATGATATCAAGGTTAACATGAGCTCCTTGTAAGGAATAAGGTTAGGATGTTTAGTTTCCCATTCTACTTTGAATTGACTGATAACAAGATTAAAATATTTGAATATGTTCAAGAATTTGATCCGTAAGTCAATGACAGCCTTTAGATCCAAGATGCATGCTTCGTACTTAGCCATGTTGTTCGTACAATCAAAGCACAATATAGCAGTGAAAGGAGTATGGAAACCCTTAGGAGAAATAATCACAACACCAATTCCATTGCCCAAAGCATTTGAATCCCCACTGAAAACCATAGTCCATTGGGATCCTTGTTCAAGTCTGTCATACGGTCCAGGTTCTTCACAGTCAGTTACTAGCATAATATTCTCATCTGGGAAGACAAAGTTCATAGACTGGTAATCATTAACAGCTTGATGGGCCAAATGATCTGCCAATACACTTCTTTTGATGGCCTTTTGTGTTGTATACTAGATGTCATATTCAGTTAGAATCATTTTCCATCTAGCTATTCGTCTGGAGAGAGCTGGCTTCTCGAAGATGTACTTGTAGGGCCCATCTTATAAATTAATAAATTGGTATGAGTCAGCATATACTGTCTTATCCGGCGAGCAGCCCATGCTAGAGCGCAGCAAGTTTTCTCGAGTAATGAATATCTGGCTTCATAGTCAGTAAAAATTTTGCTCAGGTAGTATATTGCATGCTCTATTCGGCCAGACTCGTCATGTTGGCCCAACACACACCCCATAGAATTCTCTAGCACAGTCAAATACATGATCAAGGGTATTCCTTCAATTGGAGGCATAAGGATAGGAGGCTCTTGAAAATATTCCTTTATTTTGTCGAAGGCAGCTTGGCAGTCGTCGTTCCATTTTACTACTTGATCTTTCTCCAAGACTTTGAAGATTGGCTCACAAGTAGTAGTTAGGTGGGATATGAAGCGGGCAATGTAGTTAAGACGACCCAAGAATCCTCTAACTTCTTTCTTAAAATGGGGAACGAGCATTTCTTGAATGGCTTTAACCTTTGCATGATCAACTTCGATGCCTTTACAACTAACCATAAAGCCTAGAAGTTTTCCAGACTTTACTCCGAAAGTGCACTTGTTAGGATTTAGCCTTAACTTGTACTTCTTCAACCTCTCAAACAACTTGTGTAGGTGATTGAGGTTCTCTTCTTCAGTTTGTAACCTTGCAATCATATCATCCACATGGACCTATATTTCATGATGGATCATATCATGAAATAAAGCTACCATAGTTATTTGATATGTTCCTCATGCATTCTTCAATCTGAACGGCATTACTTTGTAACAAAAGGTGCCCCATTGCATAACAAAGGTGGTATTCTCCATGTCTTCGGGATCCATCTTGATTTGGTTGTAACCAGAAAATCCATCCATGAAGGAGAAGACTTTATGTTGAGCAGTGTTGTCAACCAAGAAGTCGATATGAGGTAGAGGGAAATCATATTTGGGGCTTGCCCTATTTAAATCCCTATAGTATACACACATACAAACTTTTCCATCCTTCTTCGACACGGGGACCATGTTTGAAACCCATTAAGGATAATATGTCACAGCTAGGAATCTTGCATCTAATTGCTTCATCACTTCCGCTTTTATCTTTTCATACATGTCAGGCCGCATCCGACGAACCTTTAGTTTTACAAGAGGGTAATCTTCCTTTGTCAGTAGGCGGTGAACAACAATGTTAGTATCTAACCCTGGAATGTCTTCATACGACCAAGCAAACACTTCAACATAATCATGTAGCATCTAGACCAACCTTCTCTTGATATTGTCTTCTAATTTAGCACTAATCTTGACCTCTTTCTTGTCTGCCCCAGTACCTAGGTTGATAACTTCTACTGGCTCTTCATGAGGTTGAATAGCTTTCTCCTCTTGCATTAGAAGTCTGGATAGTTCCCCTGGTATTTCACAGTCATCCTTGACTTCTTATTCGGCTTGGTTAATTGGATGTTCGAAGTCATAACTGGCAATAGTAGAGTCGTTGGCAATGAGATTGGAGTGGATGAGGATCTGCAAGTGTGTGTGTGCATATAAGATACATGGCTATTTGAAAAATGCAATAAAGAAAAAGAAAGACAACGAGCATAAAATTTGAATGCAAAGGTCCAATGTTTTTAATTAAATGATCATATGATAAATGAACATGAACAAAACCCTTAACAAATGGACCATGGTGCCCCGAGCCACACACATGGCTTAAAAGTCATTGTTTGGAATTAAGATTGCACACAAAATTTCTAGAATTGACATAAAACAGTAAACAGTAATTACTCCTAATTGAAGGATATGGGAGTTAAGTCCTTCGCCAGCCAGTTGTTGAGATTTCCTCTGGAAGTAGGGTAGATCCATTCTTCAAGAGCAAATTCATCATCAAAGTCTTCCACAATGTTTACTTCATGATTTCTGATGAGAAGAGGTGGCTTTCCCATGCAAGCGCGCCTGACCTCTTTCTGAGCTTTGATGGTGAAACCCAATCCAAATTTGTCTTCTTTAAATGGAATGTCGAGGAGTTGTCCCCAGATAGTACAACTTCTATCTTCGACCACGACACGGGCATCTTTAAGTGAAACCATTATTGGTACAACTTCATTAGCTTTTGATATGTTAGAGGAGATTTTGGTGGCGGCAACCATAGGAGGAACAACTTCGAAATCCTGGCACAGAGTTTCTATAAATTCACCATCCATTTCCACATACTTGAAGGAATTGAGGTGGCTCACCATAAATTCCACTTCACCACAAACAGTGACAATCTTTCCTTTGACTGGATATTTCAACTTTTGGTGAAGGGTTGACGTCACTGCTCCTGCCCCATGTATCCAAGGGCATCCAAGTAAACAGGAGTAAGCGGGATGGATATCCATCACATAGAAAGTAGAATTGAAAGTTTGTGAGCCAACTTTAATGGGGAGATCGACTTCTCCAAGTACCATCCTCTTGGATCCATCGAAATCCCTCATAACTATGTCACTTGGTTTTAACACCAAACCGTCGCAATCTAACAGGTCCAAGGCACCTTTGGGTAACACATTTAGAGATGAGTCAGTATTAACTAAGACATGAGCTAGGGTAGTTCCCTTGCATTCAATAGAGATATGCAGAGCCTTGTTATGATTCCTTCCAACATGAGTCAAGTCAGTGTCAGAGAAACCTAATCTGTTTTTAGCCGTTAAACTCGCCACACAATTCTCGAACTGGTCAGCTACAGTCTCTTGGGGCACATGAGCTTTCTTCAAAAACTTTATTAAAGCTTGGGCGTGAGCATCAGAATAAAGTATTAATAACAGCATGGAGATTTTGGAGGGGGTTCGCCCCAGTTGTTCGACTATTTTGAAATTACTCTTCTTTATAATTTTCAGGATTTCCTCTATCTCTCGAGTGTAGGGCTCTTCAGCATCAACATCTTTGGCAGGTGCCTCTATCCCAGCAGTCTCGCTTACTTTTTCTTTTCCTCTAGTGTTGGCATTAGGCTTGTTGTTGGTTATGTGAACAGGAGTTGTTGTAGTAATCGGAGGTGAAATATCAGGGGAGAAGATCCTCCCCATTCTTGTTACCTTACTAGAACCTGCAATATTTGTAACATCGTTGGTCTTGTATTCATTGATCTATGAATCTTGCTTCATTCCATGATAGTAAACTTCAGCACCATAGTTCCATGGAACTTCTTTGTCGGAGGAGTAGCGAATCGGCCCAGGAGCAGTAATTATCAAGGGAGAAATCGTTGGTTCGCTTGAAATCCTATTAGAACCCTTTGAGGAGATCCTACGAGGCTTGTTGGAGATTTTTATTATGGAAAGGTCTTCATCTTTATTTGTCAAACTTTTGATGGTAGGAATTCTTTCAAACAGGATCTCGTGACTATCTATCAGACGTTGAACACCTTCTTTCAGCCACTTGCATCCATTTATTTGCTCAGCACAGCAATCACAATCTTTTAAACATCTAGGGAACACCATATCTCTCAGCAAATCTCCATTTACAGTAGTCAATGGAGTAATCAAATCCTCCACGGAGGAAACAAAAGTAATGTCATTAATCGCATTGACACCTTTTCCATGGTTTGGCATTGGTGCAATTATCACATTTGGAGTTGTAGATGGATTAAACTCGATAGTTTTGTTGTCGATAAGATCTTTAATTTTATTCTTCAGATCTTAGCATTGATCTGTTTTGTGCCCAGGGCTGTTGGAATGATACACGCACTTGGCATTTGGATTGTACTTCGGTGATGTAATATTTGGATTTGATGGTGGATCACACAATGTCACTAAGTTGGCCTTCAACAGATGTTGTAAGGCTTGGGACAGTGACATGCTAATCCTCGTGAACTGTCTTCGAGGAATTTCAGATTGTTAATGGTTGGATGATTGTCTTTGAGCAGATGGAGGGTTGGAGATCAAAAGAGAATTAACAGACGGACGGTGATCCTTCTTGGTATGGGCCCTTTCCCCATATACATCATTGGCTTCTTTCTTGCTAGTAAAGGGCTTCTTTACAGTGTTTGATGTAGAAGCAGATGCCATGGGAATTTTTCCACTCTTAATACCACTCTCGACCCTTTCATCGATCAGAATTAACTCAGTGAAACCGGACGACGAGCTCCCGATTAACAAGTTGAAAAATGGGCCATTTAATGTTCCCATGAACATATCCACCAGCTCCTTATCCGTCGATGGTGGTTGTACTCTACCAGCAAGGTCTCTCCATTTTCTGCGTGTACTTTTTAAACCCTTCATTAGTACCCATTGTCATTCCTTGAAGTTGAACTCTAGTCGGTGCCAAATCAGCGTTGTACTGATATTGACGGTAGAAAATGGTGGTCAGATCTTCCCAAGTATGAATGTTGGAAACCTCTAACTGGTAAAACCGTTCTAACTGAGTCCCAGATATGCTCTCTTGAAATAAGTGTACCCAGAGCTTTTAGTCAGTAGTATGTGGTTGTATTTTGCGAATGTAGGACCTCAGGTGAAGCTTTGGGCACGAAATGCCATCGTACTTAGAAAAGATTGGAATTTTGAAATTATGGGGATAGCAACCCCATGTACTAAGCCCAAATCACCAAAATCCAAGCCAGGTACAGCTTTCAAACTATCTTCTAGTTGCTTGTACTTATCCTTAACCGGTGGATATTGTTCATCTAAGTAATCTTCGTCCTCAGAAGCTTGATCGTTTGCACCCCAGCACGGGTGCTCCTTGCTTCTTCATTCTGATTTTCATCCTCCTCGGATGACTCTTCAACCACTTGTACTTGACGGATGGGACCTTTAAACCTTTTCCCCATGTTAATTAGTGCTTTCTTCTTGGTCTTCTTTTTGGCCACCAGAAGTGACATCAGCTCTTGTTATCCTTTGGCCAGAGTCAGCGAGATTTCTTGGAATTGAGAATTTTGTTTCTGCAAGTCTTTCATGGTTTGCTCGATATCCATCTTAATGAAATAAACAGTAGAAAGATGAGGAAACCTATGTCTGAAAACCTGCTTATGCTATGATGCATGGAATGCGTATGCAAATGATTTCATGGATTTTTAAGATTTAAGTTTGTTTAGACAAAGAGGGAACAAACATTAATTGCATTAATAAGTTCAAACAGTTACAAAATGCTTCTTGGGCTTACAATGGAAGAAACAAAGATAATATAAAATAAAATCCTAAAACAAAATAGACTCAAGATTCCCATGAGCGCATCCTCTTTTGTGCAATGTAGGCTCAAACTCCGCTCTTCATGAAGTTGTCTCGTGAGCTCCAAAACCTTCTTCTCGCTTGCGTAGAACTGGGTTTCAAAGGTGTCTTGATCCCCTTTGAGTTGAATCCAAGATATTTGCAATTCCTCGAGAGTAGTTGTCATGTCAGGATAAAGAATAGTGTAAGGGGTGTCTCCCTTAACAACGGGCTCCATAATCACAGGTAGGATGGCGGGGTAAGGCATCACGAGTCTTTGAGCACGAGTTCGTAAGTACTTTAGGTAAAGCTCAAGGGGAATGGAATTTTTATGCCCCAATGTCTTGTTATCCACTTTGTTTACCATTCTCCAAGCTCGTACGAACCTTTGACGATAGCTTTGGTCGTCGCCCTCGTAATCGAATACCAAACCTTGGATGAGCAATCACGGGGACCATCTCTTCGTGCATATCCAAACTGCCATAAGGCAAGAGGGGTTATATGTGATACCTCCCCTAATGCCTAAGAGTTGGACATTAGGTAATTCCCCATAATGGTCAATGATGTTAATATCCTCCAAAGATCGAGAACACCAATGGATATCCGAGTGTGAGAGTGACATCATCCTTTGAGACCATGTCAAGTCTTGCCCATTCTTCAACATTGATCAAGGTAGGTGCAAAATAAACCACCTAGACAGTAAAGGAATGCGACACAAAAGAGTGCCCCTTTTCTTCATGGTGCGAGTGTGGAAACAATGTAGAATGTCTCCAAGCAAGGCAGGCACAGGAATACGAGAGAGAAAAACCTTGACAGCATTCGCATCTATGAGTTGGTCCATATTGGGAAATAGAACCAAACCATATATTAGAAGAGCCAAGACATCCTCAAAAGCTTGAAATTCCATATCTTCCCATAACAAACGAGCCTTCTCCATAGAAATTTGGATAAGAAACCCTTAACTCCACTTCTTGTCTCCCGATTTGCTACAATGTCGGATCTCTTCAAATACAAGGCTTTGGCAATAATCTCAGGCTTTGGAGTCTCCTCTATACCGGTGAATGGTATTTAATCAAGCACATGCACTCCTAACAATTGAGAGAATTCTTCTAATGTAGGCACCAATTGGTAGTCGGGAAAGGTGAAACAATGATTCATAGGATCAAAGAATTGGAAAAGCACACACATCATTTCTTCTTGGAAGTTTGAGGTAGCCAAGTTGAGAAGTCGACCATATTTCTTGGTGAAGGGAGAATCTCCAGGAACTCTTGATGCTAACTCTTGAAGTTGAGGACGTACTTTCACGAAGTTAACTCGGATGGTATTCCTACTAGTGGAAGTCATGACCTACAAAACAGAACAAAGATAAATTCCTAAATCTTTGAAATGGTTAGTGTTGTACCCCAAAATTTTCCCTCCCATCTCTCAAAGATTTTTCTCCCAAAATTTCCACTAAGTCAAGGCTGCAAAAAAATTTCTTCAATTGAGCACCTAACCTCCTTCAAGCTTGCTTCAAATTTCCAAGCTTCGATTAAAGCCTTGGCCTTTTGCTTGTTTGGTGTATACAAGCTTCGACTGGAAATTTGTTTCCTTTGAAACAACATCATTCGATTCAAAAGGGAAGAGCCTCCTGTTGGTGTCCTTCGATTAAGAAGTTAGTGGCTTCCTACTAGCTTCTTCGATTCAGAGGGCGTTGGCTTCTTACTGGTTTCTTTCGATTCAGAAGGTGTTAGCAATGGCCTCCTACAGCTTTCCTTCGATTCAGGAGACAAGTTCCTTCTCTACGCTTGCCTTCAATTCACAAGGTAGGAATTTCCTTCATTCCAGGAGGCACAAGGCAATGGCCTCCTGCATACATCCTTAGATTGCACCATTGGCTTTACATGCTTGTTGATTCACAATGCAATGGTTACCTACATGCTTGGCTTCGATTGAGCAAGGGCCTCTGCAGGTTTTTCTTGATGACTACCTACATGCAAGCTTGATTCCTGCTTCGATTAGGTATTTGATTTCTTTGGAGCAAGCTTGATTCCTGCTTTGATTGGGCATTTAATTTCTTTGGAGCAAGCTTGATTCCTACTTCTATTAGGCAAATACTCCCTCTGTGCGTGCCTTCAGTGCACAAAGCAAGAATCCCCTATAAGTTTGTTTTGATTCACCAGCAATGAACTCGTGTATACCAACTTCGATTAGGCGTTGAGTATCCTTCGATCAAGCCTAGTTCACAAAGCTCCCATTGGGCAAAAGGCCCCTTCAGCTTGTCATCAGCACATGTATGCCTCTTCATGTTTGTTTTTGGTCTATTAGGCAAAAATATTCTTCATGCTTGCCTTGGTTCCACAAGGCAAAGACCCATCAACTTGCCTTTGATCTACAAATCAAAAGGCCCCTCTCACTGGTCTTCGATTCACAAGGAAAAGGCCCCCTCTTCAGCTTGCGTTCAGCACACAAGACCAAGACTACTTCATATTTTCCTTCAATCCACCAGGCAAAAAGCTTCTTTCGATCCACCAGGCAAAAAGCTTCCTTCGACCTACATGGCATTGGCTACCTTTGTGCCAGCTTCGCCTAGGAAATGGCCTCTTTTACACTTGCTTTGACCTGCCTCATGCTAGCATCCACAAGACATGGGCTTTCTTTGTGCTAGCTTCGACTGGGCAATATTCCCCTATGATATAGTTGTACACACTTCAACACGCATGATAGCCCCTTTGAAGGCGCATTCATTTTGGTCCCTTCAAAGAAGCATCCATTGGTCCATTTGAAGGGCACATGATTATTGAAAACAATTTTGCTTTGTAATGGGTCTTGGTCCTACATGTGGCCAGGCCCAGGCCTCTTGTATAATGGCACTCGAAGGTGGTGACAAATAAGGTTTTCTATTGGCCATATTGAATTTTTCGTTTGAGTTGTTTGAATCAAGCAGCTAGCTGAGTAGGGGCTCAATCAAAGAGGCCCCAATGATGAGACTTGAGCCATTCGAAGGATACGCCTTGGTGGCCCATTCGAAGAGGGCACAAGGCATACATATGGACTATTCAAAAGACATTTAAAAGACCCATTCGAAGGATATACAAGAGGTTCAATCAAAGGGAAGAGACTAAAGGCATTCGAAAGCCATTTGTGTCCACATTCATTCAAATTCAACCCAAGAATTCCATACCTTTGGCCAAGTTTCAAATATTTGTTTATCGCTCTTAAAGAACATTATTGAGAATGCTTATTTCCCTCCTACCTTGTCCCATCCATTTATTCTATATAAAAGTTGCATTTGCAAGCCTCATGGATGGAGACACAGCCTAGAAAGAGTCACGAAAAAAATTTCCTAAGAAGAACCACATAAAATTGCAAAAAAATTGTCCAAAGTTGTGAAATCAAAACAAAAAATTCCAGCCATATTGAATTCCTTCTAAGCCTTCCATCAACTCCCTGGAGGTTCCAGGAATCCATTCCAGTCATCACACAAGCCTAACACACTCCAAAACGCACGCGTGATCTATCTCTGATTTGGTAAAATTGCATGATCTCAAACTTCCGTTACATACGATCTAAATGATTTTTATATGCATACATATGTTCATATTGATGTTTGCGAATTTTTATATCCATTACATGCAAGGTTTGACGTGGGGACAAAGATTTTCAATTTTTAGGGAAAATTTTC